>CAXKVI010000002.1:41368293-41968293 GCA_964058755.1 Campiglossa producta | reverse complement strand
TATTTTCTTCATTTTTTCAAAACTACTGTGTACCGCCAAAAACCCAAAATTAAATTGTGGTTTCTCGACTCCAGAAAATTGTTAAATTATTAAAAAAAAAAAAATACTACTCCTGATCTCTGTCTAAACCACCCTCTGCAGAGAAAACCTAGGATGACCCGGAAAATCTGACTTCAGATTCGGACTCAGCACGCTCAAAAGCTTTAGAAATCGTTGAGAAACCCGGTGGGATTTTCAAAAGCTTCAATTTTGTTGTACTGTGTTATTAGTGGTATTTATTGTTTACGATTTTGGAAATTGGTTTTTGTTTTATGATAAGAGGACCTTTGTTCTATGATAAGAGGAAACTCCCCACCAAAATTTAACTCTCACGATTTAAGATGGAAATACCACAAAATCGATTATATCCGTGAAATTTTATACATAAAATGTTGCTAGATTATAAATCTAGGTGTCCCGATATGGAGAAGAAGAGTGCTCAAACATATTCTGAATGATGCAACATAACACTGGAAAGTCACGTTAACCATCAACCAATAACATATATTTATGTTATACTTCTATATTGGCAGCAAGGTATCTTCTCAATGTGTAATAATTACGAAATCAATTCGAGGCAAGCTAGTACCGTTTTTGTCAATGTATTGTGTACGTATAAATTCATAAACGAAAAAATTGAAGAAATTGTCAAAGCAATAAAGTAGCGAATTTCATTGATAGGGGCCCAAATTTATTGAAACCAAATTAAAATTTTTTTTAAAATATGTTGAGGCTTGTTGTCACAAGTATAATGGTAAGGTATCTATAGTTTTTCGTCTTAGAGCCCAATCAGTATACTTAAGCTAACTTAACTTAAGCCAAAAGTTTCCAATATTTTCATAAGTTTGCAGATTACAATTTATACAGATTTCTAGTATTCCAGGTTGGCCTTAAATTAAGTTAAGTATACGTAAAGACGGATTGGACCTTAACGGGGCCCTATATTGTGATTCGCTTTCAAGGAGCAGGTTATGGGTTTAGAATATGCCCGAGGTAGGTATGCCGGTCGTGAGAGGCGACTAAAATTTACCAAATCGTTCCCAAGACAGTCGGGCAGTACCGCAAGGGAGTAACGGAACGTACCGGATTCATCCGGCAGAGGAATGTCAACACCCGTACAACCAATGTCTGGTCTGTCACGTAACTTTTTATAAGTGGATCTTCCGACTAGGCAGGGCAAGGTATGGCTACAACAGCAACAACAACAAGGAGCTATTTTTGTATATTGGAATATTCGCTACTATATCCATAATGGCATAACCGATCTTGAAACAGACAACGGACTACATTCTGTTATAATAAGCTAGGTTCACAGCGAGCTAAGCTCTGTGGGCCAACCATTTTTTATAGTTCCTTTTTTTACTTTTAAAATTTATAAAAAATTAAATTTAAATTTATGGTTCAATTATAAGAAGGTTTGCTCTTCTCTTGACGTTTATTATTGACACTCCCAATATGAAAATGTGTACGTGTTTCGTTTGCGAATAAAAAAGTAGGAATGTTTTTTTTTCGTCAAGGAAATGGTAATAGAAAAATCGAAAAAGGAGGATATAAATTGTAATGCAAATAAAAAATTGCAAAGTAAACTAACACATTCGACGGGGCCAAAAAATATTACTGTAAAAATTACAGATCTTAACATTAAATTGTAGAGGTCTATCATCGCTAGTTTAGATTTCACAGACTTTACCTCATATTAAGAGTAAGAACTCGGAATCCCTTCAAAAGCTGCATAGCCTAAAATTTTCTCCGACTAGCCGTTTTCTAGTATTCTAGCCCCATAATAAGTGCCGATTTCCTGGTCGATTTTTTTTCGCTCCACCGTGTTAATAGTAATTCGACCGATCGACCACTTCTATTTGATGGTTGAATACAATTGAACGTCAAATCGAATAGGACATCGACTCATGTAAAGCAGTCTTAACCTAAATTTTTACTAAAAGTTCCTTGAAAGGTTTTCAGGTCATAAATACTATCGGAAAAAGTGTGCCAAAGGGATAGTATTACCATTTTACTAACCAAATTTAACCAGTTCCAATAAATTTACCTCCAATTCTTTCATGCACACTTGGCTGATGATTAAGAATGAAATTAACATACTCTAATCACAGAAGAAGTCAGTTATTAATGATAAATTCATCAATTTTCCAAAAGCCAACCTCTACTATTTTTCTAACTACTACTATTTTAAACTAATTTTCTAACTACTTTTTTTACATGATTTTGCTAAAAGGCTAACCAAAATGTGAATGACAATTTTTCAGCGAGCAAGATGGCCGCAACTGACAGAATCTGTCATCGAAAAGCTAACCTGGTATACTTGAACCATGGGTACTAGCTTTTGCTGCCAATATACTTAGGAGTTAGACCTCTGCATGACTCCATCCAAAACGGCAAATGAATCATTCATATTGAATTTGAATTGAATTGAATTGGCTTTGCTTTGCTTTGAATTTGAATATCTGGCTGTTTGAAATAAATGTCTACTTTGAATATTCAAAAAATTTCAAACGAAATTGAATTCATATTATGACATTTTTTTTTTTAAATCCATGAAGATATCCCAACAATCATTTCTGTGAAAGTTTGTAGAATTGAATGTTGGATTGTAAATTTGAAAGCTACATGGGCATTTCATACATATATCTTCAAAATGGACTTAAGTCCAGTCTGAACAAAAGTTGTTAATTTTTCTGTTAAAAAAACATATCGTCGGTGATTCTGCAAAGCGACGTAACGGGCATTTTCAAAACGGTGTATGCGTTGGCGGCCGCGTTGGTGTAGCGGTTAAGTGTTCGGCCTTCTACACCAAGTCGTAGCGGTTCGATGCCCGGCAAAAGTATGTAACATCAAAAAATTTTCTAACCGGGGTCGCCTCTCGGCAGTAGTTTGGCAAACTATCCGGGTGTATTTCTGCCATGAGAAGCTTCTCAGCAAAAAATTCATTTGCTTTGCAAGTGCCGTTCGGAGTCGGCAAAAAATTGTAGGTCCCGCCAACTTGTAGGAAAACTCAAAAAGCAACACACCACAAGTTGGAAAGAGAAGCTCGGCTAAAAATCTCGTTAGAGGTTATGATAACCTGTTGGTATATCGCCGCCATTAGTAGTATGCGATATTTAAGTTTGGCGGGTTTGCAGCTACAAGTTATAAAATTTTAAGACAACTCTGATCAAGATCGATTCTTTTAATGATTTTTCAACGCAAATGTAGTTTTCTTGAGAATAAAGGAACAAGTCTTAATTGCAAGGGCTATAAAAGTGTTTATCACAAACGTCGTTTACGCGGTCTCTTAGATGTCCGATGAGTGGTTGTGCATAATCACCGACGATATCCATATTTGTATATTCCCATATTTGTATACATATTATAATAAATTCTTTTACTAGGGTTTTTTCAAGAATTTTTCTGAAATATTTCAGGATTGAAAACCAAAAGCAGTGGTATTTATTGCAGCCAACTTAACCAAGAACTTTTAGCCAGATGTATTTCTAACCCTCACAAAACTCAAAACTCTACAATTACAAATAAAATACACCCATTTATGTTCTATAAAGCCAATTTTACTAATACTCTACACCTTTATAAAAAAAATATGTGAAATTGTAAGCTGTGTAGCCAATATATTTGTTTTGAATCAGAATGCATAAAAATTATTTTCATTCATTCATTCATATTCTTTTTTTTAATTTTGAAAATTTTAGGCAAAGTGAATATTCAAAATACATATAGAATATTCAAGGCTAAGTTTTTTGGTTCTTCAAATGGAAAATTCAAATTTAGTGTACTGCCGTCCTTAGCAAAAAGGCAGTATGTTATAAAAATTGATTATAGAGAAAACTGAAGTTGAAGTATGGGTGTGTCCGAACTAAATAACTAGTTATTTTGCTGCATAACAGACATAAATGAATATTGAGATGTTAAAAGGCTTCATGAAGAATCATTTGCATCTGATTATGGGCGAAAATTATCCCTAGCGCCTTAAAGGATCAGAGAACTGCCTTTCTGCTTTGTAAATCGAAACTCAGGAAAATACTATTTACTGCTTTTTTGAATTGTAAAACAAGCTCTTTATATTTTTGAGAGATGCTGCCTTTCTGCTTTGTAAATCCAAAATAAATAAAAATTCGTTTACTGCGTTTTTGGTTTGTAAGTCAAAGTTACTGCCTTTCTCCCCAAATATTCAAAGCAGCATTCTTATCTTTCTGAGTATAAGGGCAGTATATTTTCATTTATACTGCCTTTTTACACTGTGATACCTTTATACTGCTTTTTTGTTCTGGAGAGATACAAGAGATTCTAGATGTGTCACTAACTTAAACCTTGTTTTAACGTTGAAATTGCATTCTGATGGATAATTTTTATAATCAGTGGATTGTAAGACATTAAAATAATATAATGGTATCAAAATTCCCAAAAGGCAGTAAAATGATTTTACTGCCTTCTTGCTAAGACTTCAGTGTATTCTATTGTACTCAAAGTTTGAATCCAATCATGCAGGAGTCTAATAGGAGTATATATGACGAATAAAAATAAAATTGTCATATTAAAAATCATAATAAAATGTTTAAAGGGGATGCTAGTGACCAAGCAAATGACAATCAGTAGCAAGTTGTCAACATAAATGTAACAAAACTACACACAGAGAACCAGCACTAACAGCACCACCAGACAAGTGGTCGCTACCGCAACTGCAGCATTGCGCTTTGCGGTGGACCACCGTCTGCAAAGCCACAGCCATAAATGCCAAGACAACTGCATAACTCTATGTCAAGTACGAGTAGTTTGCCTCAAATGTTGCCTCAAATGTCATTATGGCAGTGAACACTTGAGTTTGTTGGCCAATTGGTGAACTTGTGAAGTACCGCTTCAACTTCAATTGAGCCACTTTTTTCTATGGGCAATTCAGGGGCATTGGTGCTTGCAAGTTATCGTAAACGGACTTATACATTTAGCGTAACTATATGTTACAATAAATATTGCTTTTCACGAATCATACAAGCATCTACCAATGTGCATTTCCTTGTTGTCCGCTATGAAGGTCGTCATTGCCCAATTATGGCATAGCCGCATCCGTTACTTTGTTTGTGGTTCGTTAAAGAGAGCTCCTGTTTATTTTCTTATGCATTTGTCTAGTTTGTTATGATGCGTTTTTGTAATGTTTGAGCTCAGCTGTACAAAAGCGAATGTGGACGTCGAAGGCCACTTCAAGTTGGTTGACGATACTAAATTAATGACAACTTTTGATGGCAAGCAATTGTATCTAACTTTTGCAGTATGGTGAAAAATGAAAGCTTCAGAGGTGACAACAAAATAATTATAATGGCATTATCAAAAACAGGGTAGTTAGACACGAACTAGGAGTGATAATAAACAACAATCGATAACTTGTTGCCTATGATTACACTGTACAGCAAAATTTAAGGTTTCGAAAATGTCACCGGGCTTCTCAATGGTTTCGGGTGTACTAAATCCGAATCTGAAATCAGATTTTTCGGGTCACCTTAGGTGAACCTGCATCCTATGAAAAACGCGGTTTCTGCCCCTAACTCGAAATTATGGGGGAATTCAAAATTTTTAGTATGCAGTTTTTGTAAGCTTGGTAAGGCAATTCATGCAAGCCACAATAAAATTCTCAAATTTTACAAATTTTTTAGGTTAGGTTAGGTTCAAGTGGCTGCCCCAGAGGCACAGGCCTGCTTTGAAAGGCCCGCTGTGATACCACCAACACTAGGAAAGTCAGTCCCGGGACCCGGCCATATGGAAAATGCCTGAGTTTTTGGGATTCTCTACATAGCAGAATCCCGGGACTGACACCGTTACTCCTCCTCGAACCACTAAGATGACTTTATGAAGGCCATCAAGTCCTTTATGTCCAGCTGTGCGATCTGGCGTAGGCTTATTCCTAGGGATTGTTGCCATCTTTCGTTGGCTTGACGGAGTGTATACTCCTTCAGCATTAGCTTGCATATGGCAAACGGCATATCCAAGCGCTCTTCATCCCGAAGAACCTGCTTGGTCGTTGGAGTTGAACGAGTGAGAGCCAAGGAATTTGATGGCCGCTTGGCTGCCGCTGAAAATAACGATATCTTCGCCAATAGCGCGTTTGCTTATCCAAGCCGCGGCATCCAAGATCGCTGAGACTTCAGCCTGGAAGACGCTGCAATGATCAGGTAGTCTGAAGGAGAGGTCAAGTTCCATACCCCTTGAATAAACCCCTCCCCCAACTCGGCCGTCTAGCTTCGAGCCATCAGTGTAAACAGAAATGCCGCCATAGCGGGGCACCGATCCGTCCTCTCCCATTCCTCCCTGCTGGGAATGTTTGTTTTGACGTAGCTGTCTCCCACTGTTGTGACCGCACATCGATTTGTGCTCAGAGGGAGAAAACTGTAAGATCCCAGAATACTGGAGTGCCCAGTTGTGCTTGCGCCCCAGCCAGACGTTTCCCTTAGACGCAGAGCCGCTGCCGCTGCTACCCTGTACGCTTCCAGATCGAGTGGCAAAATGCCTAGAATGGCCAGAAGAGCTTCGTTGGGCGTTGCATTAGCACGCTGCTTATACAGATCATGCCAGATCTGTGGAATTTACCTAACAGATTCAGGTTTGTGGCCTTGCTCAGCGCGGGCCACCACATCACGACTCCATATAGCACGATATGTCGGATAATTGCAGTGTAGATCCATCTGCATATTTTGGCGCTGAGACCCCAGTTTTTCCAATGGCTCTTTTGCACGTGAATATTCTCCTTCGAGTTTAATTTCCTGTCCAGAACTGTGCCCAAGAATGTGGCTGTATCAGCAAAGTTCAGGCTCACGCCATTAAGTTCTGATAGGTCCAGCGGTGGTATTTTGTACCGGTTGGTGTAAAGAACGAGTTCCACTTTTCTCGGGTTGATACTAAGTCCGCAACGAGAGGGCCATGGCGAAACTTCTCCCTGTATGCAATGGCTAAATCGTCTGCATATGCCACTATCTAAATCAACCGTACCAAGTGATGAAGATATTTTCCTTACCCGTAGTAGTTGATCGATTAGTCCAATAAGGGATCTGTTACACAGTGTAATTATTTTTTAAACAAAAATTATAAAACGCGCTCACAAATCCTTGCATTTCATTTTGTTAACAGAACCCCGTTTAGTTTTGCTAAATCAGTTCAGTTTTGTGCCCTCTAGGTGATTTTAACTCAAAATCTGCAAAAAAAACTCATGGAAGCCACGAAAACAAAATTTCAAATTTTAGAAAATTTGTTACATAGTGTAATTTGTGTAAAACAAATATTAAAAAACCCTTCGACAAATACTTGCATTTCATTATGTTAAAGAACCCCGTTTTAATTTTTCAAATCGATTGAGTTTTGTGACCTCTAGGTGATTTTGAACCAAAAAGGGCCTTTTTGGACCACTGTGCGCCCGTACGAACAGTACCAGTGAAATTGATTAACTTCGTGTTTCGTGTCAAAGAATTTTATTATTAAAATACTCCCAAATTAACCATCCCCATATATTTTCTTAAATATTAATAAAACCATACATAACTTATTTATTTTATTTCGCCATCGCATAAAATAGATTTGCAACAAATATGGCACATACAGCACAACAATTTCAAGCTATGTAAGTGTTTTATATCCTCGCAACAAAATAAAAAATAATTATTTATTTTTGTTCAAAAGTGATCAAAAAATTCTGGAGGAGCCAATGTTATCAGTACCAAAGGGTGTTCCTCCAACAGGCATCGATACATTTATTTATCCATTGAAGTCGAATTTAATTGGCGCTCAAAGATTACACATTCAAGTGAGTTGCAGATTTAATGAATCTTTGCCAAAATCATGAATGTGCTAGAATCAAATTGTTGGGAGATCAAGCTTAAAATTTGAATGTTTTTGAAAAATTAAAACAGCTCCCTCTAATGCATTTTATTCAAGATTTTGATAGAACATAGATGATGGACTGATCAACTCAAAATCGATACAAAATGGTACAGTCGTGCTTTTGGCATGCAAGCGCCGATATATCAACCGATAAATATATCTTTGGTCTAACAGGGAAGACGTCTGATGATGATGCGCCTGCTGACAGACGATGAAAACAAATATATGGAAGAGTTATCGAAGGTTGGTCTCACCTTGTGGAAATCATAAACGAAATTGAATTAAAGCTTAAATTATCGAAAATTCAAAAAATAAAAATTAATAAGGTGATGAAGCTTTTAAATTTTTAGCAGTTATTTCTATTAGGTATAGACATTAGAGCGTATCGCCAAAAAAAGTTTAAAATGTCCCCCCTGGTTCGAATGTTTACTTGTTGGTGATTTCAAAAATGAAAAAAAAAAAAAATTTTTTGGAACCCTGTAAAACAGCGAAATTCGTTTTTACTTATAACTTTTCTATTTGGTCTTTGATTTCAAAGAGCAATATATTAGGGGTCTTCTCTCTAAATTTTTTTTCATAAAAAACACAGGAAATTTACACACTATTGTCAAAATTGGAAAATTTTCTTTCAAAATTTCTTTCATGAAACATCAAAATGCGTGTGTTTTTTGTTCTTGCATTTTGCAATTTTGACAATAGTGTGTTAAATTTTTGTGTTTTTCATGGAAAAAATTTCGTATTTTGTCCATATAAGCCATTGACCTGCGACACCAACTTTAGCTTTTATTCAAATTTATTTAAAACAAACACCCTGTATTAAAAAAAAAAAATGTTGAATAAAGTAAATATAGCCTTACATTTTCTATGTCATTCTCAAAATACTAAGTGATTTGTTCACGTAGTTTGTGATTCTTATACAGAAGTTCCCGACGAGGAAAGGAAAGATTTAGCATAAATGCATTACATTTATTTCCTCTTTTTTCTTAGTTTTCAGGAAACATTTTTTTTTTTTCAAATACAGGGTGTTGGTTTTAGTAAAGATAGAATAAAATCTGAACTTGGCATGATGGGATAAAAGTTTCTATGGATGAAATATTGTCTTGGTGAATACCTTTCTAAAAATGTATCACTTGTGAAAATCGAACGTAAAATATAGATATTATAGAAAAAACTAATTTGCTGTTTTTACAGTCTGACAAAAAATTTAAAAACAATTTTTTTAAAAACTTCATAAAGTAAGTGTTCAAGCTGGGAAGGGGAGAGGGGGGTAAGATTTTCAGCTTTTTTTCCTCCTTACAGCGTGATACGCTCTAATAGACATACCTCCTCTACCTAAGGCTTCAAGACCTCAACTTTGAAGAATTTAAAAAGCAGAACAACCAATCCCGTTGGTGTATATTGTCAAATTATTATCATTTAAGTAATACTATATCCAATTTATATTATCCATACACAGACAAAAATGAGCTGTTCATATCAACCAAAATATGGGTTGATTCAACCAAAATCACTGTCAATTCTTATCCATTATTCAATGGTGTTGATTCAACTGCATTGAAACTGTTAACAGTTAAGCTATGGTTTCAACAGTTTAGCTCATATTTTGTTGTTCAGGGGGTTGCTGGTTCGATTCTCGGTGATGTCAATATAATTTTTTTTTTTAAATAAGTCTTATTTTAACACCGAAATAAAATATTTTTCAGAATTCTTATATTGACTTCACCGAGAATCGAACTCTGGTCTCTTGAACGCTCAACCCAGGTATCGCATACATATTAGTACAGCTTTGTTCTAAATGACACGTTGCTTTGTTACCTCCACTGACTGCTGAACGGAGATGACTACCATCAGGCCATCGCGTACTTATGCTGGTCGAGGTCTAATTGCGACTTTATTGAATCATCAATTATTTCAAAATTCAATTTCAGGGTAACAGTTCGAGACTGTTGATTTTACCAGTGCCATTTTTTCTGTGTATCTGAGTTTTAAAGGCCCTATTACGGCTTACAACTCGACTCAGTTGAGTTGTAATTCAAAAACTCAACTTCAAATTACGAACCCCCTACAATCATGCTTCATGTACAGCAAAACACTCATTATCATACACATTTTTCTTAAACTTGTTGTTTGAACATGTTCAAATATCCATTCGGACAGACGTGTAACAACATGGATTATTGCGCTTTTCGTAAATAATTGTTTAATCCTTTGACCTGAGATCTTTCGCCAGTGCATTTATCATGAAAAATCGTCACGTGCATATCGTTGTAAAGATAGCGGACAACACAGTAGAGCAAATCGCAAGCAATCAATAAGCTTTTCATGTACTTGCGTTCACCACGATCCCAATTCGCATGGCATGCGTGTCCGCGCATGCGCAGCTTATTAGCCCATGCAATTTTCTCGCTGCGATAACAACTACATACGTCGCATGCATGCAAGAAGCGAGCGATGCAATCAGGCAGTAGAATATGCTGACATACAAACGGCGGCAATTTCGACCGAGTTGTGGTCTATACATGTTACCTACTACTTGTATGTACATATTTGTTGTTTTCAACCAAGGACCGAAACTGAAACCGAATCGAAACCGTAACCGATTAAAACTGATTCACATATATTCTTTTGCAAAATGGTGCCCTTAATAGTTTTAATCGAAGATTGTCGAGCAAGGTTACAAAAGACAAGTTTTGACCTTAGTATCAAATTCCGAAAAAAGAAATTTAACTACACAGAAAAAAATTGCACTGGTAAAATCAACAATATCTTACTGTTTACCAATCTCAATTGAATTGACGAATTTTTTTGTTAAAGTAACTGCATTCAATTTTTGATTGAACAGTTATAGATCTGTCAATTTTAATTACCAAAAATTTGGTAAAACTGACAAAATTTGAAATTAATCCAACAGCGAAGGTGCGGTCTTTACTGTCATAGAATAAAGCTAGAATTAGACTCCGTAAAGCATAAGTAGACGATGTCATAATGGTAGACACTCCCGTTCAGCAGTCAAATAATTGTTAGTTCGATACGCGGTGAAGGCAATATGACAAGTGGGGTGAGGCAACGTGAGAGAGTGTGGTGTAATTCCTTAAAAGCTGTAATTAGACGCTGGTAAGCAAAAGTATACGATGTATTCATGGTAGATTGAGCATTAAAAATGCCTGAGTTCGATTCTCGGTGAAGTCAATACAAAAACTCTGAATAATTATTTTTTTTTTTATTTTTTTTTATTTTGACTCGTTTTGGTGTTAGAATGTAAAAAAAAATATATATATAAAAGGTTTATTGACTTCACCGAGAATCGAACTCGAAACACCTTAAACAGCCAAATTTTCTGTTAAAACAACAAATTTTCTCTTAAGTTAAGGTTAAAAGAAGAATATAAGAATTGACCGTGAATTTGCTTTAATCAAACCATATTTTGTTTGATATGACCATCTCATTTTTTTCTGTGCCAATAGCTGAATGAAGGCATCGGAAAAAATTTACGAAATCACCAGTCATATAAATGTTTAACTACATTAGCCGAATCCCCAGTGACACTTCTGAGCCGACACCGTTACTCCTCGAGGCCATCAAGTCCTTTATGGAGTATTGTAGGAGTGTAATTTTTTAGTGTGTTTTTTTTTTTAACCGAAACCGCAACGGAAACCAAAATGAATTTTAAAGAACAAACCCGGAACCGAAAATGAAACCGAAACTTTCTTTTAATCGGTTTTATACCTTGTTTTCGACTACCAGTTTGCATGCAAATCACATCGCTACTTTCCATTGGTATCAGTTGCAGTCAATGTGAATGGTTACTAACTCATCGCTTATCAAGGCAACTACTTCTGGGTTGTTGTTGCTTCTGAGTTTTTTTGTTTTTGCTTTTGTTGTTCTGGACTCCATTGACTTTTATATTGGCTTTCTGTAAGCCGCTGTTGTTAAAGTATTTTTGTAGTTTTTTCGTGGGTAGCCTTAGAAATGGTGCTGTTGTTTCACTGTGCATAATCAATGGTTATTGCCAGAAGTCATTTAGTGTTTGGTGTTAAAGTAATTTTTGTACGTTAAATTTAAACACATTTATTGACACGAAAATTGCTATAAAGAAAAAAAAAATACCTGAATTCAGTGAAGTGAGAAAATTGCTTTCACTGCATCACATCGCGCCTTGGTTGAAACGGGGTTTTTGCGATTGTTTTATACCGTTGGGATTATGTTGCATGTGTGTAAGTATACACAGAGAGAAAATTGAGCTGGTAATGAATAATAAGCGACAGTGTTTTGGTCATATCAACCAAAATATGGTGAGATCAACCAAAATATGGGATGATTCAACCAAAATTACGGACAATTCTTATCCTTTGCCAGCTCGTTTATCTCTGTGTATATGTTTAAGTATTGATTTACAAACATACAAATACACTTATACAAAAATAATTAGTTGCATATTGCAAGAAACGCCCAAAGTTTTGATTTATGAATGTGTACAATAGGGTGATTCAAAAAAATGTCCACTTGGTCTTACCCCCTAAAAAGTTAGGTATTGATCAGAAAATAAGCCTTGCAAAAAATTAGCGCTTTCACTTAACCCTTAGGGGTGGATATTTGTTCGCCCTTTTCCATACATTTTGTATGGGGAAAAATGGTATTTTTTTTTCAAAGTGAATTTTCTTTTAATTTTTACATACTCTTAAGTTGAAGCTTTGAAGTTTCCAAAATGGTAAGCCATGTGCGATTATCTTTACTATTAAAATAATTACAGCCATTTAAAAATGACTGAGTTTTGTGCTATTGCACACACTTACACAGTAACACGTATAAAATCTAATAAATTAAAAAAAAAAAAAAAACGATTTTTAATTTGAATCACCCTAATGTACATACAATATACTCATGTGGTGAATCCTGGAGGGAAGTCTTCTCTTCATTACTAAAAAGCAAGTAAGATGCGGAGCAGCTTAGGATAACTTCATATTTTCAGCCCAATTGTGTATAGACCCCTGCAAAAATCGAGAGTACTCTATTTCCTATCCAAAGAGTACTCCAATTATAGCATCAGAGTACTCCAAATTAAATCCTTTTTCATATAAAAATTGTGCTCCAATTAACATTGCGATGTCCTAGGACTGGACCACCTACTCCAACCTTAGCTTTATTCCTGCTACTCCATGTAGTACCTACAGTCAGAGTACTTTGCAATGTACTCTAATGTTGTTACTTCTTGGAGTATATACTGTCAGAGCCATAGTGTCGTGATTTTTGTCGATAAGGCAGGAGCAATGATCGGCTTTCAAAAAGCTGAATGTGGTCCGATGAGGTATACAAAGGATAACTATTGGAGTACTCCAATATCAAAAAATTGGAACACATAATCCAACGATTTTTGCAGGGACTTAAGCGAAGGTACTTTTCACCGCAAATTATATTAAGAAGTTGGTATAGAAAATATCCGGTCAAGGGAGAACTAATAAAAAAATGTATATACATATTATCCTTCGAGGAAATTCATTGCGGTGGAAATTGTAACATTTTCTATAATTCCGGGTTACTGAAGTAATCAACGGTTTATGTCTAGTTCGTTTATTGACGCTTCTTCGTTTGTCATGAAAAAGACCAAAAGGAGAAGAATTTTTTTAATTGTAATTCAAGGGAGATGCTCACTCTACCGCCAAGTTTGAACTAGTGAAAATCTAATAACTAAGGAGCTAGTTCTTACTTGACACTTTACATCTAGTACTGAACCAGCAATTCGTCTCACTAGCTGCTGAGTTCCCTGCAGTATATTTACACTGCTTGCAAGTGGATATGGTTTACACAAATATGTTACGCAGAATGTAAGGTGTTCTACGAAATCTTAACAAGTTTCGCACATTGTCAGACGCATCATTAATCGTAATAATATATTGCTGTTGCTCGAAATTAAATGGTCTGGGATAAGTTAGGGGACAGCTCATGGACCGAAGTACAAACGTCACTTACTGAAGCTATTACACTTATTATTATGCATAAACATATGTATATGTGTGCTTATGTGCATATGGCAATAGTAGTCGACTTTGGAAAGTTGTGATGGTTTATGAAGAAGCACATTCAATGTTTTATTGTGAAATCTTTTACGCTATCTGACTTATTTAGTATGGCATAGAGTTCAATAATAAATCTGTTACATGTTCCGCTCGACTTAAGATGAGTAAATTTTCGGAGCCTCTTCTTCAGTGGGCATACATTAAGTTGTAGTTCTAGTCAAGCACACAAAAACGTGGTCAACATCTGGAAATAGGGGCTAAAACCCCTTTTTCATTGTTTGAAGTATGTATATTTGAATTTCTCGCTGTGTAGTTTTTGTGTGCTTGTATGTCCCGTAAAAAGTAAATGTTCACTGTCACACAGCGTAATAGGTCTTATACAAAAATTTTCAGTACCTAACTATGAAACTTCAACGCGATTTCCGGGGGTTCCAACCCAATTTTAGAACAAAACTTTCCCCAGAAAAGTTGCTTAAAATGACCCGTAGAACAGTTTCCGCAATGGTGATTTTTCATTTTTTTTCGCTCCCCTAAAAATCAACCCACTCTAACCCACATATATATATAGCCAATGATGCAAACATATAATAACTTTAGTATTCGGTAATGGACACACATTAGGATGTATGTATGTATTCCCATCCTGCCTTCCTGTAATTTTGGTTCGCTGGCTACTGAATTTTGAGATAACGTGAATTCCAGCTAAAGGACCGGGTCTAGTTAAACCCACCTCTGCAGCTCCCACTTTTCTGTGGTCATGTTTTTTAGTTTTTTAGGGTATGTCTCATAAAAAGTGAATGTTCACTATCAAACAGTGTAATAGATCTTACAGAAAAATTTTCATTGCCTAACTATGAAACTTCAACGCGATTTCCGGCTTCAGCAAAGTTTCTTGAAATGACCCGTAGAATAGTTGCCGCAATGGCGATTTTTCACTTTTTAAATCGACCCACTCTAATGTGGGTAGAGATCGAAGTCAATGAAGAGGAAGGCAAAGATAAAAATAAAATGAATTGCGAGAGTTTAATTTATGAACATCGGAGGAGGGAAAAAACAGGGAGACTTAGGTGGAGTGAAAGATGACAATGTATGCCGATTATGGTAGTGGCAAATAAGCAGTATACCGCGAATTGGAGATCAAGATCAGGATGAATATCTTCGGAAGTTAATATGCGGTGCAAGATTTTTTTGTGTTGCAAACCCCAAGCTATTTACTGAAGGAAGGTTACGTTGGGAAATGGATTATAAGATTCTACTCGGTCATATCATTCTAGTACTTACGCTAGAACCTACTAGACTCATATTCGACAAAGTATTGCATTTCGACTGCATTTCTATTCAATTAACCAACAATATAGCTAAATAGGTTCGGGTAATATAAAAACGTTACAAGGGAGGACAAAAGAACTTAAATTGCTTGTGCTTGAGTGCCGTCAATTACAACACCCACGTGAACATTCAATAGCATGAACAAACACAATTCTATTTTTCCGCTCTGACTAAGCGAAATGCATCTAACCGTAGAAACTTACCAAACACTAACCGGTCAAAGCAACATAACGATTTGCAAATTGGCACGTGCACTTAGCACCACTAAACAAACTCTACTCCCGATAAATAGATAATCACTGACGGGCAGTTGATGAAGCCAAAACAGTGCAAACAAATAGACTAAACGCTTTGTGGTCTGCTCAGTAAATACGCGTAGACTATGTGCAAAGGAAAAGAAAGTTAGACAATCAGCCGGCGAAGATAGACAGCATGTATGCCATCAAACTCGTCCGCTGCACTTAAGCTGTCCGTGTACGGGAAGTCTCTGTTATGTGCGCATGCGCAAGCGCAAATACTAAACAAATCTCTGGAAACTTGATCTCAATATGTTAAATGCTTTTTATAGCTTTTAAATGGCTAAATGGGTAAAGTGTGCCTAAGTAAATGCATTGTAATCTAAATGCACATTTTTTAGCGCATTAACCACGCCTCAGATGCATTAGCGTTTGTTTGTGGCAAAAGATGTTTGCATTTCTTTATGTCGGTGAAGTTAGCTTTTAGTGAATACAAAATTAAAATGCGTCCATGCATTGCTAATTGCTGTCGTTTAGATAGAGTTGTCATGCGATTCCTACACATGTCTTAGAAATACGTATGTGGACGCTTCATTATATAAACGGTTTCATGTACGTAACGATTATTTTTCAGGGAAATGGAAATACGTAACCTTTCTGTGGGTATATTTAATTTCACTGGCGATCTCTGGTTACCTCAGGAATTTAGATATTTGATGATTACGGAAAAACTCTGTGTCAAAGCTGAGGACGCAATGTCTTGGAAGGCGTGGGCGAAATGGTTTTCGAAAAGATAAGACGGCATGAGCTAAGAGCTACGGAGTTAATTTCTTTTAAGTTCCTAACTATGAAAATTTGTTGACCAGTGTTTGTACTACAGACAATATAACAAGTCTTGCCATGATGTGACCCGAACTGCTTAACTCTTCTATACTATATCTATATATATATAAAATTCTAATTTGAAATTTTGTAAAAGCTTAACAGCCGATCCACTGGCCCGATTTTTTGCATTCAAATTTCAAAATATCATAATCCGGCCACAATAGGACACAAGACACTTTTTTTAATAAAACCCTGTTAGACATGCATTGCAGTTTTTTCATATTGCCTTTCAGAACCTGATGGTAGCTATAGGGATCGGGTTAGAGAAACATGCAGAGAAATAAATTTGTGGCAGGACAACGTCTGCCGGCTCAGCTGGTTAAATATACACAAAGCAAAATTGAGCTGGTGATGGATAAGAATTGACAGTGATTTGGTCATATCATCCAAAATATAATTATATCAACCAAAATCTCTGTTGATTCAACCAAAATATGGGTTGATTCAACCAAAATCACGGTCAATTCTTATCAATTCCCAGCTCATTTATCTCTGTGTACAAATCTTCTGTACGTATTTTGTCACAAAACTCCTAAATGCCAGGACCGATATTGATGCAATTTTGTGTGTGTTCTCAGGTAGGCTCGACGATGGTTTAGATTCACAATCCGGACCCATGGATGAAATGGGCGTGGCGTTTCCCGTACAAATGAGATTTTTCGAGCTCGACTGTTAACAGCTTTAGAACCGTTAGTGAATTAAGTACACAAGTACCCATTGAAAGTAAGCAAAATCGCTTTTCGACCACGCGAAGTTTCTGAAAAGGTGGTAGAAAGACTGAACATATAATATCTCATTGATTGATCTATGTGGTTATAATGATCCAATTATGTACGTACCAATAACAACTTTACCATCCTAAATATGATTTTTGAAAAATTTTAGTAAACGGGCATGCCACCCCCACTATGGATCATAGAAGTTTCTAAACCGCACATCGCAAATTGGAAGAGAAGCTCGGCCCAAAATAACTCGTTAGGGGCTGCTGATGATAAACTGCAGGAATATAGCGCCATACTGTTGATAGGATTTCTTGAACCAAGCCCGAAACCGTAACGGTTATTTTAATCTAGAAAAGAACAACACCGAAACCGTTTTAAGAGCCGGAACCGGTTCCAAACGGTTTTGAATTTTTTAATGTCTGACTTCTTCTACTCGGCACTTATTTTCTTTAACAAAAAGTTAAAGAAATTTAATCATACTTGAATGAGGGCATGGAAAAAAATGTTCGAGATCCGAAAAAAATGTTTGGTGGCTTGTCTCAGAAAAGTTCAGTTAATTTTTAGGATTCATCATGGCGCCGGAAACGGAAACCGAAACCGGAACGAAACCGAAATAAATGTTGAAGAACGAAACCGTAACCGAAACCGATACCGAAACAATTAACAAAATCGGAACGCGTGATCAACCACGTAACGTTACGTTAAATATTTATAAGTAAGTTAACATATGTGACTGACTAAGGAAACTCAAATTACAACAAAAAAAAAGTTTTACAAATACTCCATAACTGGTCTTTTTTTTGTTCAGAAATGTTAGAAAATACATTAAACTGCAATTCTAAGATATAACAGTTGGATAGCACATGCTTTTCGTGTCAAGAACTTGCATTGTACTTTGAAAGAAGCACAAGTTTATGTACATAAAACAACAACATAGCCAAATAAAAGAGCTAAACATGAAAATTTCCAATTCGGTTAGCCACCTCCATCGCTAACTTTCAAAGGTGCGGATTACTCTTGGCCGAAATTCTTAAACTCACACACACACACCAACAGACACAAGTTAACAAGATAATCCTTCCGCTTGTTATCCATCCGTTTTAATTGCAATCTGTGCAACTGAGAAGGCGGTTCCACCAAATGCGATTATTGGAATTTATACCAAATTGCAATGGCAACCAGTTATTGAAAATGCTTGACTGCTAATCAGTGAAAGAAATCTCTAAGACCGTATAGAAGTGCGTGCTTTCATATCGAAATATATGTATGCACATTAGACTGGGCAAACAAAAAAATGTCGTTTCTTTTTTCAAAATTATATTGATTTTCTTTTACGAAAGGTGAAAAAAAATTACTGTAATTTTTTCAGATTATTAAATTAAAGTCTAGAGGTCTATCATCGCTAGTTTAGATTTTACAGACTTAACCTCCAATTTGGTATAAAACGACAAATCATTGTTGAAAAACACCATTTACCTAAACATATATATATATATGTATAAAAGCTGCCTAAAATGAAATTTTCTCAGACTAGCCGTTTTCTAGTATTCTAGCCTCAAACATTGGCATATATTTTGGATTGCCCATTTTGGTTTGAAAATTTACGAAACATGAAAAAATCAACATCGAATAAAATTAATTGGCTGCTGAATCTGAATTGGATATCAGAATTTAACAGCGGGACGAGGTTCGGCCCTAACCTTGCAAACAAATACAATATTATTTTTTGATGGTTTTGTTAAGTTGGAGAAGAACTGCGACCCGTTTGGCTAATTCTGATCACGGATTTGGATTTAGCTCGCCAAAATACATGGAAATTAAAGTATTGAGTTCACAGTTCCGTCAACTTTTTGTTTTTTTGTGGCTGCGCCATTTGAAGACTGTAGAACTACACCCTCGCAGGGAAAGCCTATATTAAGCAAAAATATATTTGAACGCATATGAAAAATGTATATTTTTTGTTATAACATTGATCATATAATGATAGTTAATCATGTAGAATATCAAAAAACCAAAATTTAGTAAAAAAAATTGGATCAAAAACACAAAAAAAGACGGAAATATGATTTTTTTTTATTTAATACTAAATAACTTTTGAGAGGGTAACCTTACAAAAAAAAGTTGTGGACCTTTTTTGTATTCCAATCAATTTCCTTTAAGAATCTGTATCTATCTTTGTTGTACCTAGGTATTTGCATTTTTGACAATTTTTTAAAGAAAAAATGGGAAAATCGAAAAAACATGCTAATTTTTGAAACTAGAATACTAGAAAACGGCTAGTCTGAGAATATCTTGGTCAACGCAAATTTTGTAGGGAATTCGATTTGCTTCAAAAATATGTTCAGGTAAATGGTGTTTTACAACAATGGTTTGTCGTTTTTATACCAAATATGAGGTAAAGTCTGTAAAATCTAAACTAGCGATGATAGACCTCTAGACTTTAATTTAAAAATCTGAAAAGATTACAGTAATTTTTTCACCTTTCTTAAAAAGGAAATCAATATAATTTTTGAAAAAAAACGAAATTTTCAATTTTTGGCCCAGTCTAATGTACATTAGGATGATTCAAATAACAAAAAATTTGTTTTTTTTTTCGGCCTTACGCCCTGAAACTTTAGGTATTGATGACAAAATAAGCCTTGCAAAAAATTTTCGCCCTTTCCCATACATTTTGTATGGGGAAAAATGGCATTTTTTTTAAGTAAACTTTCTTTTAATTTTTGAAACTTTTTCAATATATTTTTACATACTCTTAAAGTTGAAGCTTTGAAGCTTCCAAAATGGTAACCCATGTACGATTATCTTAACTATCAAAATAATTACAGCCATTAAAAATTTACTAGATTTTGTACATGTTACTGTGTATGTGTGTGCATTAGTACAAAACACAGTCATTTTTAAATCGCTGTAATTATTTTAATAGTTAGCACTTGGCTTACCATTTTGGAAGCTTCGAAGTTTCAACATTAATAGTATGTAAAAATATTTTGAAAAAAAGTTTCAAAATTTAAAAGAAAATTCACTAAAAAAACGCGTGCAGCCAGTACACGTGAAAGAAGTTAACTTCTTAAGTTCAGAAATAACGAAATATGAATAAGATGTGTTCAAGAATGGTTTAGATTCACAATATCTTACTTCCGGGAAATGGACCATTCGATCCATTCGAAAATATCTTATCTATGGTGCGTTTTCCTTAAAATTGTATACATGGGTAGAATTAGGCCTAAATTAACAGAGGCCAATACGAATGGGATATAGAGGAAGAGGGGCGTGGTAGAAGGAAAGAGGGCAATGAAGAGCAAAAGGGAGGGAGATAGGAGAGAGAGTTGTGTGAAGAAAGATAGGAAGACTAGGTGGCAAGCCTGCTTGAAATTTAAATATTTGAAATACGGTCGAAAATACCTTTCATTTGATACCCATATTGGCATATCTTGCTCAATATTTAAAAAAAATTAGACATTTGGCAACCATGTGAACCACCCCAAGTGGCAACATCCACGCATATAATCATAGAATGAATCATGCTATCTATAATGCCAAATTTTATCCACATCGGGCAAGCGGTTCCCGAGATATCAATAAAAATAAATAAAATGCGGTTAGGTGGCAACCCTAGGTGCAACCCCGATTGAGATTTACATATTTGGAATACGGTCGAAAATACCTTTCTTTTGATACCCATATTGGCATATCTTGCTCAATATTTAAAAACAATTCAGATAGGTGGCAACCCTGTGAACCACCCCAAGTGGCAACACCCATGCACATAATCTTAGAATGAATCATACTATCTATAATGTCAAACTTTATCCAAATCGGTCGAGCGGTTCCCGAGATATAAATAAAAATATATAAAATGAGGTTAGATGGCAACCCTGCTTGAAATTTACATATTTGGAATACGGTCGAAAATACCTTTCATTTGATACCAATATTGGCATATCTTGCTCAATATTTAAAAAAGTTTAGATAAGTGGCAACCCTGTGAACTGCCCCAAGTGGCAACACCCACGCATATAACACTATGGAACATTTTTGGGATTATTGTCTGGGGGGTGAGAAATTCCAAGTCAGGGTGATGGTACCAGGCCAGTATAGTAAAACCCTCAAAGGGTTTGGCGTTCGTATGGTTCAGTTTTTTTTATGCCCTTTAAATTTTTTCCTTATCTTTCCTTATCTTAGTTTAACATAACTCGAGAACCACTTGTCCGATTTTGATGAAACAAATTTAGAAAAATTAAGAATTACAATTTCTCTAATCTGTTTCTATACCGTTTTCCTATATGTGCACCACTTTTGAAGTTAAAAATGAATGTATGAAGAGAAAAAAGTATTTTTTGCCTAAAAATTAAAATTGTTTTTTATTTTTAAATTCATAAAAAATCCAAAATGGAAAAAAGTGCCAAAACTAATTACTTTCGCGTAAAGTCACATAACTCATGAGCAAAAAAGGCATAGATCGTGAAAATGGATGCACGCGTTTCTCATTTATTCCTATGTGTCAGTTTTTTTATGACCTTTTGAATTTTTTCCATATCTTGGTGTTTTTTCGCTTAGTTGTAACATTTTGGCAAAAACGTAGTTTAACATAACTCGAGAACCACTTGTCCGATTTTGCTAAAACAAACTCAAAAAAATTTAGAATTACAATTTCTATTTGTTTTTATTCAAAAAAGGGTCATTTATCGCCTTTTTTTATAAATTTTCCCCAATAACACCAGACTTCTGGCCATAAGCTACTAAACAAATTAAGTAAACATTTTTATAATTTTTTATTTTTATTTTATTTATTTATTTTAATAAATATTGCCTAGGCTTTTTCGATGGTGGTTTTACCGGATCAGACTTGGGATGAGACAAAATTACAGAATTCTGAGGCTAGTCTAATCTACACTACCATGCCATCGTATACTTAACTTGCCAAAGTCTAATTACACCTTTGTTCTTTTTGCCTCACCACATGTCCACTTGCCTATTGCCTTCACTGCGAGTCGAACTAAGAATTATTAACTGCTGAACGGAGATCTCTACCATGATGCTATCGTGTATTTGTGCTTGGTAGAAGATTTCTTAGCACAAATTTCTTCAAATTTGTCCCCACTCGCTCTCCCCGGCCAAAAAGCTTTTTTAGACGTCGATCTCTTTGATTATAGGTGACCTTTTTGGCTCTGTGCAAGATCATCCTTGCCTTGCCACACAAGCTTACTCCACCAGCAAATTTCCGCAATTATTGCACTCGGCGACTTTTTGCCTCTATATCTGTAAGTTTTTGTTTTATTAAAATGAGTTTGAAAAAATAAAAAATCAGTATTACCTCATTTCAAATGGCATAGCAGCTTGATGATAGCGTTCAGCTTGTTCATCAGATTCGGTAGCCAATTGTTTGCTGAAGTAGTCCAGATGATAACTATGTTATAAAGGTTATAGCTTTTATAAGACCCAAATGGCTACCAGTGGGCTTTCGACCCTGGATCTGCCTTTTGGGGTAAATAGCATTTTCCACAAAATTTTCGAATAATAAAATTACACGAATGACAGATTGAACACAATTTATATCAAACACGCAGTGGAAACAGTTGACAATTATTTCAAACCCAAAACCTACAAACACGGTGTTTATTTTTGGTGGAAACACCGTATGAGAAAGAGAATATTTCTCTTTTAGTACAGTAGAAAAATGAGTTATGTGACTTTACGCGGAAGTAATTACTTTTTGCACTTTTTTCCATTTTGGATTTTTTATGATTTAAAAAAAAAAATTAAATTTTTAGGCAAAAAATACTTTTTTCTCTTCATACATTCATTTTTAACTTCGAAAGTGGTGCACATATAGGAAAACGGTATAGAAACAGATTAGAGAAATTGTAATTCTTAATTTTTCCAAATTTGTTTCATCAAAATCGGACAAGTGGTTCTCGAGTTATGTTAAACTAAGATAAGGAAAGATAAGGAAAAAATTTAAAAGGTCATAAAAAAAAACTGACACATACGAATGCCAAACCCTTTGAGGGTTTTATCCAAATCGGTTGAGCGGTTCCCGATATATAAGAAAAACGCCTACTCCTGAAAGTCTGCAACATACGCCTGAAAGTCGGCTACAATTTCTATTTCCGTGCCATAACTTCCGTTTCATCGTCATCCATTTTCTCAAATTTTACTCTCAATCAAAACTTCATATCGCCGCCTAAGAAGTTAACTTCAAAAATGCCATTTTTTCCCATACAAACTGTTTGGGAAAGGGCGAAAAAAATAGCCACCCCTAAGGGTTAAGTTAGAGCGCTAATTTTTTGCAAGGCTTATTTTCTCATCACTACCTAACTTTTTTTGAATCACCCTAATGTACATTGGTTATGTATACACACGAGTCTCTTAAGCGTAACTGCTGTGGAGGTGGTGGCCCAGCGTGACTTCCTACCATCATACTTGCAGATTTTGTAGATGCCCAGCAATTGAGTTGCTAGTATTTTTTTTTTTTATATTTACAATGTTTGTATGTGTGTCTATAAGAAACGTCATCGACGGTGGTCATATTTCAGAGATTTCAATTAGATTTCAGATTTGCAATGAAAAAAGAAAAAAATATATATATGTAATTTTATGTGCATCATAAATGTTGCATGATTGTGGCACAGCCAATAGTGCTACGCGAATCTTGAAGATTATGTTGCTCGCGCAGGAACGTCTATATAAATAGATTAATAAAAAATATGTGCATTAGAGTGGTTAAAAAAAATTAGTCTACTTTTTTAATTTTGCAATTTTTTTATCAGAATTTGAAAAGGAAATAAAAAAACAGCGGAAATTAAAACTTTTTGCGTACCAAGTGTCCAGCAGATGCGACATCAGCCATTTGAAAATAAATATTTTGAATATCCACTACTACATATCTCGGGAACGGCTGAATTAAATTTCGCATATTATCTCTTTCTAAGACCATATACTTGGGAATTAAATATTTTTTGAGCCTTATACCAACAAGGATAAGACGAAGTATTTGCTGTCATCAAAGAAAGAGTCAGCGCTTTGGCGGCTATTTCACTGTTGATAGTTATACATTTGAAACTGTGAGGAACTTACCCTATTTGGGAACCAGCATGAAAATAAAACTAGTCTAGAAATCCAACAGAGAAACACTCTTGCCAACAAGTGTTACTTCGGACTAAGTAGGCAATTGAGAAGTAAAGTCCTCTCTCGAAGAACAAAGATGACGATCTATAAGTCTCTCGTCATACCTGTTCTGATGTATGGCTCAGATTCACGAACGGTGTCAAGAGAAGATGGCCCTTGTAGTATTTGAGAGAAAAGTTCCCCGGAAGGTTTTTGGCCCTTCCAGTGATGCCAACGGAGTCTATCGAGGGAGATTTAACGATGAGATGTACGAGCTTTTCGCAGATCTGGCCATAGTCCAGAGAAGTAAGGAAAGAAGCTCTATCCCAGAAGGTTTTCCTATCGTCAACCGAATTTGTCAACAGAGGACGGGGGTGGCCTTGAATGAGATGGAAACAACAGGTTGGGGATGACTTGAACTCCCTTGGAGTTTCCAAATGTTTCCAATTTATCGCTAAAAATTAATGACTGGCGTGCTTTGATAGGTAACGGCCAAAATCGCTTATGCGGTTAAGCGACAATAAACGACGATGATGATGATACCAAGATATTTTCAGGGGGGAATTTCCTCCTGACCGGGATTGACAACTAACCCTATTTAATTTATTGCTTCGTATATCGACCAATATCTCGGGAGCGGCAGAAGCAATTTGAATCAAGTTTGGCATATAGATAGTACGCTTCATTCTAAGACATTCTACATGGGTGTTGCACTTCGTGCGGTTTACAGGGTTGCCAACTATTGTTTTGTTAATATAAATATGCCAATATGGATAACGAATGAAAGATATTTTCGGCCCAGACTTTACCTCATTTTTGGTATAAAAACGACAAACCATTGTCGTAAAATCCATTTGCTACCTGAATATATTTTTGTAGGAAATTGAGTTCCCTAAAAATGCTGCGCATACTGAAAGTTTTTCAGAGTGAATTTTTTGACAATTTCTTTTATTTTTTTCTTATTTTGAACCTCGAAGTTGCGGCTTCGGCTTAAAAAAATCTATATCGCCGGTTCTAAAGTAAACACATGTATTTACTTTTTAAAATTTTTGGGAAAACAGCATTTCAAACATTTATTTCTTCATAGAACTCCATTGTAAAAATGAAATTTTGAATGCCGTTTCAAAAACAATTTAAATTTTGAAATACTTCTGTTTACTTTGGAACCGGCGATATATTTAGCATACTTTTATGGCAAACAATATTTAAGCTTCAGTTTATTTTAACAGCTGTTGAGAACTTATGCTTTCAATGCAATGCATAGAACTACTTACTTGAAACATTGTAGATTTGGGTGGTCATTAAATGCAGGAATTTCGAGCATAAATACAAACTTACATACTAAAGCATATGTCCTAAATTGTATGCTATAAATATTCATGTTTGATGTGATTCATAATAATGTGTGTTGCAAAATGTTCACTTGGGAAAACTTGCACCGACTAATTGCAAGTAAATTTCATTAGTGATCCATAAAAGGCAAATAATTCATCATATAACAATAAATAATTGAAGAGGGGTTAGTATGCTCTGTAGAGGATTTGACAACGCTTTTTTAGCAAGACGTTTGTACGCTGAAAATATAAAATTATAAAGGAATTTTAGGATTAGAAGTATTTCCATAAATAAAAAAATTAAATTTGATAAATAAAAGGAAAAAATTAAAAAAAAAAACTATCCGAGGTTCAAAATGCTTCAGATGCTTATCACTCGGCCATTGACCCTCTTTCGTCGAGGTTTCAAATGTTGCATTAAGACGCACGTCCTTTTCTTGCATTTTAGCTGAGCCAATCACCTATTAGTATATACTTGTTAAGAAAGAGTTTCAGAATCACTAAATCGTTGGTGCAAAAAACAAAATTGTTAAGTTAACAATCTGTTCCATAATATTGTTGAAAGATAGTGAATTTTGGCACATTTGTACTTTATATTCACTTACTCCAAAAATAGTAGCCTGTCCTCGATTTAAATATATGTACATACTTTGTCTTAACATAAATAAACTATTAATCAAATTGAATTTAATTTGCTTTGACTATTCATGACGCAATTAATCTATGACATAAGCTAATGCATTACCATGTAAGTCACATTTAATGTTATACCGCAAGATTTTTTGAAAATGAATTACTCATCATTTTTAATTATGGCGTCCTTTATGGAAACTGGTAAACAATAAATTTGCATATAGCTAGACATATTTAAATTGTATGAATCGTATACATTCATAAGTGTACCTTAGCACTCCAGGTTATTTGGATTTACTAATTTTATTAGACTGTACATTCAAAGAATGTGATTGCATGGCAAAAATGTTGCAGCCGATTCTTAGAGAATTTTTCTCATAAAATCCGATTTGATTAATTTTTCGAGTCAGCGATCCAGCTCATGACAAGTCAATTTGCAGTCACTCCATATCGGTAGATAAGTAGATACATATACTCCTAGCTTTTGATTGAGCACCTCAATAGAATAAAACAGGATTTCTGGTAAATTTGACTCATAAAAGTAAACTCTAGACGGATTTATAGCAACTATCCTTCGCAAACTATTGAGAAGTATCAAGACCTATCTAATATCTTCTTCATAGGACTTTGGCGGGACTACTTAGTTATATTTTGATCCATGTCGGATCACTTTCAGATTTGTTTGGGATCATTTCGGGACTGTTTTCGCTATAATTTCGCGCTTGTTGAGACCAAAGTCGAAAAAGGCACGAAATGACCCTGAAACGGCCCTGAAATGATACCCGAAACAATCAAAACTCGCGGAGATAATCCTTAATTGGCCCTGAGTTGAACGCAAAATGAAATGATCCTAAAAGGGTCTCGAAAAGATACTTCTCAACGATTTCCTAGCTCAAAGAGAAAGCGTGTATGACTGATCTTCTTAACAAAAAAAACTGATAACAACGATATAACTTGTTAAAGCCAAACATGTCAAACTTAACGCATCGTCTGTTAACAATTAATCTGTCGCACGCTAAAACGCCGGTTGGTCCGTGTATGAGATACAGTCCAAAATAAGCACAACAGGAGAGACCGCACAGGTTTCAGACGTAGTAAACAATTTTAAAATATTAAGCTTATTTCCTTGGTAGCGAGTGGGATAAAAATACTCGCTTATTCAGCAACAACCTTCAAAGCAACAACACAAACTCCGTTGTTTTATCCACCTTTTAGAAGTCGGTAATCAAACGTAGTGTTGGGCGGTGGAAAGGCTGCCTGTGCTGTGAATAACCTCTTAATATATACCAGGGAAACATTTTGACAAATTAAAATTGAATGTATCCAGTGTTCTAAAATACACACAGGAAAATTTTAAACAAGTTAAGCGTTTTCTCCATACTCGCTTAGAATAGAACGCGCCTAATTATTCATAATTTTAGTTGAAATGTATGCTATGTCCATATGTATGGCGGACTTGCAAAAGAAATATGAACCATTTACGGGCAACTCAGTATGACATCACAGCAAAAAATATTAACTGCAAGTGTTTTTGTCTACTAGTATAAATACAAGTAACAATAAAAATAAAAACAAATGTGCAAATATACGAATATAAGTGTCTATAAATATGCAAATTCTTGTAAAAGCCATTAGCTACCGGCTAACGAAATATATACCTAGTTGTGTTGGGCGTGCAACTAATTAAAAGCAAAAGTTTATATTTCTTAAACCAATTCGATGTATAGATTGTCATTGGAAATCTGCACCCTTTTTCATTCATGCCCGGCTGAAAATTCGAATCTAAACTGTACCCGTTATTGGTTCAAGCAATTTTATATAATTTTTTAGTATATTCAAAACCTTCCAACTACCTGAACCAATTTTTGTTGTTGTTGTTGTTGTTGTTGTTGTTGCTGTTGTTAAGACAAAAATACTCCCCGAAGGTTTTGGGCAGTGATGTCGAAATTGACAGTCCTTAGCCGGATATGAACCCGGTACGCTGCGGTACTGCCCGACTGTCTCGGGAGTGATTTGGTATGACCATTGGTACCTTCTAGGTCATGTCATCCCTCCATCCGTAAGGGAGGAGAAGATGGGTAATGAGAGGTGAGAAGAATCGTTTCCGTAAATCAACCATCGAGTTAGCACATCATTACCCTGCAGCGAAAACAACTAGTTGAAAGCTACTTTACAACTAGTTGGTGCACCGGGTCCAACAAGTCAGTGTTCTGTCTTTTTTCCATATAAGCAACTGGTATTTTTTACCCGTTACCTACTTGTCAGGAAATACCAGTTTAACTAGTTGAAAAATACCAGTTCCATACTAGTTCAACCTGGACTAGTATAATTTCCATAAATCGAACTAGTCCACATACTAGTCCAAAAAGGACTAGTATGAAATATACTAGTCCCATGCTAGTATGGGTTCAACCAGATAATTCTAGTCCTTTACTGGTATGAAATGGATATTCCTGACTAGTATGAGTAATGCCAGAAAGTTCACAGCTAAAAATTTGAACCTAAATTTTAAACTTTTTTGGACTACATATATGACCAAACCAAATTTGGATTCAAATTCATTATAGCCCAATTTTCATGAAAATTGGCTAAATGAATCGGGTTTCAATTATAAACCGGAAATGTTTTAACAATTTTTTAAAGATAAAATAAATTTTTTGTGCGTTGGCGGGAATTCGAACCAAGACTCCCCGCATCATGCCCGTCTACTCTACCACTGAGCTATATCGCACACATAAATGTTGTTGGCAAAATTCAATCTTGAATAAGCTTTCAAAAATAAATTTGAATTTTCAAACACAAAAGTTTACATTTTAGACCGAAAAGTTTTAAGAATAAAATAAAACTAAAAAAATGTGGCAGCTGGCAGGATTCAAACGAAAACGCTCAGGAGTCACAGCCGACTGCTCTACCGCTGAGCTATAACGCACATGAAAATCTTGTGGGCAAAATTCAATTATATTCAAACAAAACAAAAATAAAAAATTTAGACTGCTTTTTCATTTAGATTTTAAATCGAAACCAAAAGAAATTGAAAATCTTTGTAGGTATTTGGACGGTTTGAAATATTGTACAAAAAGGTTTGAAAAATTGATTAAACTTTATACGGGTTTAAAATTTAGGTTCATTTTTTTAGCCGTGTTATAGTTGTATACTAGTATGAAATGGACATTTCCTGACTAGTATGAATTCAGACAGAAAATTCTAGTTGTATGCTGGTATGACATGGATATTTCCTGACTAGTATGAGTTCTGCCAGAAAATTATAGTTGCATACTAGTATTCTTCTGACTAGTTTGAGGTTTCGCTGCAGGGTATCTATGGACATATTAGTCGCCTCTTACGACCGTTATGCCTACCTCGGGCATATTCTAAACCCCTAACCCGCAGGGGCAACAAATTTTTAATTTCCTTCAACGTAGATTTAAACCCTTACTAGAAAAAAGGGAATACAGATTTTTATTTTGTTCAGAGATCTTTCGGGTTGAGTACACCATCTCTTCGACAGCGCGAAAAGGAGTTGCCTATATGTCGCTATGTCGAATTTTGGTTTCCCCGCAAAACTTATACCGCTATGCAAAATGACGCTGAGAAACACCACCAGCTCGGTCAGAATCGGGAAGAACTTCTCCGAGCCGTTCGAAACTAAACGAGGTTTCTGGCAGGGTGACCCCTATCGTGCAATTTCTTTAACTTGAGTTCGCCCAGTGGTTGAAATTCAACCACAAAACCTTATTTTATTTTCCTACTTTTTTGCTATTTCTTAAATTTTCCTTTCTTTTCCATATTTTGTATATTTTTGGTTTCTATACATTCCTATTCATTTTGCATTTTCCTCCCTCTTTACACCATTCAGTAATATAGTTTCAATGTTGATAATTATTTATTCTTCTTAGGTCGTCTTCGTACGTATTTCTTTCCTTTCCTTTCCTTTCCTTAGCATTTGCTTTTATTTCCTTTCCTTTCCTCTCCTTTCATCTCAATTTATTTTATTTGCTTTTCTTTCCTTCTCTTCCCTTTTATTTCCTTTCCTTTTCTTCTCCGTTCTTTTCCTTTTCTTTCCTTTTCTCTTCTTTCCTTTTCTTCCCTTTTCTCTTCTTTCATTTCATTTCATTTCCCTTTCTTTCCTTCTTTTCTGTTCTTTTCTTTTATTTTTCTTTCTTTTCGTTTCTTTTATATTCTTACCTGATCCTTCTTTCCATTTCTATTACATTCCTTTTTTCATTTTCTTTTCTTTTTCTTTCCTTTCCTTTCGTTTCCGTTGCTTTAGTTTCCTTTCATTTTATTTTTTTCATTTCATTTCTTTTCTTTTATTTTTTTCTTACCTTTATTTTCTTTCACTTTTTTTCTTAAATTTCCCTTCCTGACATATCGTTTCCTTACCTTTCCTTTTCTTACCTTTCCTTTCCTACCGTTTCCTTATTTTCTTTTGTTCCTTTCCGCAACTCCTTTGCTTTTCTTTTTCTTTCATTCATTTCCTTAACTTATTTTTTTTAGCTTCTCATTACCTTTCTTTCCTTTATTTTACTTTCTTTTTATTTTCATTTATTTTTCATACCTTCTTCCTCGCTACCTTTTCTTTCCCTTCTTTTTTTTCTTCTTTCCTTTCTTTGTCTTTCTCCTTTTGCTTCTCTTTTCCACTGCTTTACCTACATTACATTTCCTTTCTTCCCTTCCTTTTTTCTTTTCCATTCCTTTCCTTTCCCTTTGATTTTTCTGTCATATTTTCCGTTTCTTACCTTAACTTACCTTTATTTTCTTGTATCCGTCCCTTTCCTTTCCTATTATTTTCTTAATATAATACTTTTATTTATTTCATTTGATTTCATTTTTAATTATTTTATATTATTCCCTTTCCTTTCATTTCCAACAAATTTTATTTTTTACTTTCAATCACTTTTCTATTTCTGATTTTACTTTTTTTTTTTAATTTTATCAATTTATTTTATTTCACTAAGTCTAGCCACGAAGCATGATCTAGCTTATTTGTGCTTTTTTTCAAAAGCATTTGCTTCTCTGAATCCTCACGCACAGATTTTGTTTTTGTAAACACTATTTGTACCTAAGCTCAAAAAAGTGGACGCGCTGGCTCATGTTATCTTATTGCAAAACAACTCACCCTACTGCAATGAATGCAAACCGAACAATGCAAGTGGTCATACCCACATACACCCATAACAGCGGCTCTATAAAGCGAATGCGTGTATAGCACTTGTAGTGGTGTGATTTTCAAATTATATTATAATTAATTTTTTTTAATTTTTGGTTTGTTGTCGGCCACCCTGCTCGGCGAGACATATCGATACATACCAAATTTTATATACCTTAGAATTGTGGTTATTGCAAAAAAGGGAGGAACCAGTTATGTTTGCGCATTTATATATAATAGATTTCATGTTGGAGAAAATAATACAAGCTGCAGAACTTAATCGCGCTGGAACAATATATTACAAGAGCGTACAACTGTTCGAGTATGCCGACGACATCGAAAAAAAACATTTTTTTTTTGGTCTCCATAGGGCCACCGGAACTTTGAGCTCAACTCGGTACGTTAAGGCATCATCGGATCGTGCTGAAAATTTACATGGTTTGTTTTGACTCCTAATCACATATTTTAAGACGCAAAAAATTTCAGGATTTTCAATTTTTAATTTTCTTCATACAAGCTGCGGCCAGTCTAATGGACACTGACATAATCTGATGAGGCGGCTTTGGGAGTATTCTAGAGAAGAAGATATAATGATGAGCTGATCTTTACGTAGACATCGACATAGTTCAGTGAAGTAAAACCCAGCTGCATTTTTGGTTTAAAATTTTAACTCTTTTTTGTTTTGTTTGAATTTGTTTTGAGAAATTTCTCAACTCATTGAATTTTGCCCATCCCTATACTCATTTTCTTAAAAACTCGACTAGTTTCACCAATTCAATTTAGTCATATATTCAATCATAAAAGATTTGAAATTTAGGATCAAAATCTTAATCATATATTAAGTGCAGCACCTTAATATCTCACAACTAGGTATATAATCTATAGTTTCACCCGAGCTAGGCTTCCCTACTAGTTTTTCTTTCAGCCTATTTGTATTTTGAACAGTTGTCAGTTTTGCTCTAGGTAAGAAAAAGTGATTTGCATGTAATTAATAAAAATGTAAACGATGAGATATGCAAATGAGGACTTGCCATGCTATGCCAAGTTTCATTATGTTTGATTTTACGAGTTTACTTTTTTACATACTTATTTATCGTTTTTGTCTCGTTTGACATATAAAGTTTGGTTTGAAGGTAGTGTAACGAGAGTATCTTGTTTGTGGCTTTTCTTTTTTTTGCAAAATGTTACAATCTTTTGAAACGAGTTTTTTTAAGTGTTTACCATATTTTTTGCGATTTTAATTTTTGATTTGAGTTTTAATGCTTATTATGATTGAGATTAATAAATAATTACTTAATTGCAAATAGTACATGAAAACGCAATTGTTTTTTTATATCGACAGCGAGTTAAAAAGACCTTAAACCGCTTATTGCTCAAGACAAACAAAAATGCAATTCTGACAATGATCACATCATGGAACAGGCATACGAGCATACACTGCAGTGATTCACCTCAACCCAATAATGAGAAGTCGTAATTTGATTTTTACTGAATACGTTTTGAAAAGTAACTTTATATACAACTAGCAGCCCCGTGTGCGACGTTGTTCGCAAGTTCAGTTTTTACTTTTTTTTAAAGATGCTTTACTATTAAATGCATACAAAATGTTTTGAAATAAGCAGAAAATATTGGTCCACATATCCATTTAAATAAAGGCTATATACCTTTCATGAATAAGCGCCACGATTTTCACTGTTCTATCCCCAGTACAGCCTGAGTGAATTTAACATTAGCTCATAACGAAATTTTCGGAACTATCGATTATATGGAGGCAATGTGTTATATTGGCCCAATCTCATTGATTTTTAACATTAACATTCCACGTTCTAAAAGAGCAATAGTTACGAAGTTTCACGTTCCTGGCTATCTAATTACATGAGTTATCTGCCAAAATCCGTTTTTTGGAAAAATCATTGTATGGGGGCTATGTGAAATATTTATCCCATCTCAATGATTTATAAAAATATTAATACTTACAAAATTTCACATTCCTACCTGTTTAATTACAGGAGTTATAGCCCAAAATCCATTTATCAGAACAATCGATTGTATGGGAGCTATATGTAATATCGGTCCGATGTTGCTGGTTCCCACAAATGATTTCTATATTAGAAAATGGTGGCCGCATACCAAATTTCAGCAAAATTTCTCAAAAACAGACAGACGGAAAGACGGACATGGCTAAATCAACTCATCTCGTCAGCCTTATCATTTCGGTATACTTATTGATGGGTCCATCTCTTCTACTTCTCATACTTACAAACATCGGACCAAAGTTATAATACCATTTAATCTTCATGAAAGCTATAAAAACACTAAATTCCAAAGTACTTCAGAACCCGAAGACATCATACAATTGCCCATGTGTAAAGCACTCCGCCCTTAAGTCGATATCAACATAGTAGGAAAACCGTCTAGGGCTACACCTGGTCCATATTTTGGTGAATGTTTCGAAAACGGGGTCTCATATAGAACTCATATAGAACTAATAAGGGCACCATGTTTGACCAGTCATCAGCACCTTTCATTTGACACCCATATTGTAGGAAACCCGTCTAGGGCTACACCTGGTAAATAATTTGGTTAATATCTCGACAACAGGGTCCCATATGGGTCAACCCCTTATTGTATGAACACGCTATAAGGTTACCATGGTCGACATTTTGCGGGATATCTCCAAAACCTTCCCGGATTTTTATATATTTTGTGGCCTATAACCATGTCGGGCTCCAGCAAAAACTGCGTGCCCATTTCATTTAATTTGGTCCAGCCGTTTTCGAGCTTGCGGTCCAGAAGAAAACGGGTTTCAAAATATATATTAGTATAGATAAAGTTTTAGTATTTTTTCTTAGGCCATTTTCACTTTAAGAGGTAAGTTTTTTTAACACATTGGTTAAACTATTCTATTCTAAAAATGAGATCATTTCTCAAAAACTTTAGACCTCTAGACGCTAATTTTAAGTTTTAAAGAAATTTTTTTACAAACAAATGGTACCAGAAGTCAAAAATTGAATTCAAATAAAACTTCTTAGAATGTGGACAACGAATACAACTTTTGAAGGTGTGGTCTTGGTTGTAATTTTGTACGGAAATATAGAACTTCCTCAGCAAAACGAGGCAAAAATCAGTGCAAATTACCAAATATCAAAACATATACAAGAAACATATTTTAATTTACCAAAGGGTAACCTGAATAACAATTTTACAAATGACACGTTTTGACCTCAGTATGAAATTTCCGAAAGAGGAAATTGAACTACAGTTGCATGAAGCCATCGCAAAACTTTACAAATTTTTGAAATTTATTTTGCAGAAATTGTATCCATAAATAACGGGAGTAATATTCATTACTATATTGGAGAAAATCCATGACCACCGAAATAAAGTTATAAAAATCCAGACTTATTTTTCTTTTTTTTTATTGTGTTGGTGTTTTTAATTGGAAACCGAAACCGGAACGAAATCGTAACTGAAATCGAAATAAATGTGGAAGGACGAAACCGAAACCGAAACCCGTTACAAAACCAAAACCGAAACCGGAACTTTATTTTAATCGGTTTCATACCTTGGTTTAGATAGACAAAAAGTGTGTGCATTACATCGTGCTACACCTTCAAACTTAATAAAGTAAAATTTTGGAATATTTTCTATCGATTCCTTAAAAAAATGCTTGCCCATATTTGCATCCTTTATGTAAACCCGTTTTAATGACGAAAATATACTTAAAATTTACACAGAAGTGACAAAATGTACATTTTTTGTGACCGATAGTGTACACATAGACAAATTTTAATTATAGATGCTGCAGTACTCCCTTTTGGAATGTTTTATGAGAAAGCTGGAGAGGCATGAAATACTGATTATAGAGTGTACAAGGTTGTCTTTTCTAGTAAAAGTTGTAGGATTTCTACCAATACAGATATTTTTATTAGACTGTTGGCAAATTCTGACCAAAAAAATTGTTTATAGAATTGGATCTTGTTGTCAAGGATACTGATTATGGTGATTCAAAAAAAATGTCACCTTGGTCTTACCACCTAAAAAGTTAGATATTGATGAGAAAAAAAGCCTTGCAAAAAATTAAAAATTTTTTCTTCGCTCTTTCTTATACATTTTTTATGGGGAAAAATGACATTTTTTTCAAAATGAATTTTCTTTTAATTTTTGACACTTTTTCCAAAATATTTTTACATACTCTTAAAGCTGAAGCTTTGAAGCTTCCAAAATGGTAAACCATGTGCGATTATCTTAACTATTAAAATAATTAGAGCCATTTAAAAATGACTGAGTTTTGTACTATATCACACACATACACAGGAACACGTATAAAATCTAGTAAATTTTGAATGGCTGTAATTATTTTAATAGTTAAGATAGTCGCACATGGCTTATCATTTTCAAAGTTTCAAAGCTTCAACTATAGGAGTATGTAAAAATATTTTGAAAAAAGTTTTAAAAATTAAAAGAACATTCACTTTGAAAAAAATGCCATTTTTCCCCATACAAAATGTATGGGAAAGGGCGAAAAAAAATAGCCACCCCTAAGGGTTAAGTTAGAGCGCTAATTTTTTGCAAGGCTTATTTTCTCATCAATACCTAAAGATTCAGGGCGCAAGACAGAAAAAAACAATTTTTTTTTAATTTGAATCACCCTAATACTGATTGAACATTTTCGTTATATTCTTGATTCGATTTCCTAGGGAATGGCCGACACCAAAAATGGTACTGTCAATACCTTTTACTAGGGTAACTTAACCACCAATGAAGACATCTTGCTTTCTTGTGCTGAAATTTAAAATTGTATGTAAAATACTTGTTTATAAGTCGAAGAGAACCTCCCCTAGGGGTTCACCGATTTCAACTTTTATGAGAGTAACTTATGCGCCAATTTTCATGAAGATATCTTATTTTATCAAGTTGAAATTTAAATCTTTTTATTGGCGATTTTTACCATTTTTTAATATTTCTTAACTACCCTGCAGCGAAACCTAAAACTAGTCAGACAAATACTAGTATACAACTATAACTTTCGGGATAAAATCATACCAGTTAAAAAATAAAAAATTCATTCGTTTCGTTTACTTCTTTTTTCTTTTATAATTCACAGATGCTTTTTCGTGATAGGGTAAATACAAATAGTCGCTGCTTTCTTAAGAACCCAGCAAACCATAAGAGCTCTAAATGAGCGCATATGGGACTCTTTCCTCTGAGCGCTCACATTCATAATGAGTTCATAAAACAATCATACACAGTCATAAAATGCTCGTATTTGAGTGGCTTTTCCTACGAAACTGGTCATTCATAAATGAGCTCTCAGTCTTATGCATAAAAGATTCTTTTTCGAATGTTTTTATGAGCTCTGAAAAGAGTGCTTGAAAGAGTCTTTTTTGAATGATTTTTTGTACGAATTAAGAGCTTCATTTTCTTTTTAATTTTTATTAATTTCTTTCCAATTCCCTTTTCCTATCCCTTGCACTTTAAATTTTCCATTTAAATATGTAGAAACAGATATGTAGGTAAACATTCATTGCATATGTAACATTCAGATATTGTTCATTATTTATTTTCTTACAAAAACTTATTTCAAAAAGAAAAATCATAACGTACTTGAATCCAAATAATGAAAGTAAGAGGTATTTATAGGGGAACACTCAGAAAAACTCATTAAACAGTCATTTTTATGTACACGCTCATAAAAGCTCACATAACGATCATAATTGAAGACATGCATGGATGAAGGGGGTATGTCGCATTCTCACTCAATTTCTGTTTTTGGTATTGGTGAATAGTGTTTATGCAGATCTATATTTCTGTCTTATCAGAATCTGCCTATCGTGAAAATTGTAGAAGATAATTCATGGATGAAGGGGGTATGTACACAACTTTTCAATATGAATTGTGGAAGAAGGGGGTATGTTCCGATTTTTTCATATAAAACACTAAATATAAACTTATGCTTTTTATTGCATATTATGCAACGTCTTTTATGGCTTTGCATAATTTTTTTGTCAGTTTTCCATAAAGACTCGAAAAAACCTCAAATGATTAAGCAAAACTTTAAAGCTGATTTTCTCGTTTCACTCAAAATGCGACATACCCCCTTCATCCATGCATGTCTTCAATTATGGGCATGTTCTCAAAACACTCATGAAAAGGCTCATATTAGAGCTCAGATTTAAGAGTGCTCCGAAGCTGGTTTGCTGGGAATGAACATGAAAATAAAGACAAAAGATAAAATAATGGGTAAGTCATGAAAATTCTGGTTGAAATCATACTAGTCCTTTTTGGACTAGGTCATTTTATGGAAATCATACTAGTCCATATTGAACTAGTATGGTACTGGTATTTTACAACTAATTCTAGTATATCATGACTAGTAGAGTTCGTAGGACATCAACACGTTAAAAATACCAGTTGCTTATTTGGAAAAAAGACAAAACACTGACTAGTTGGGCCCGGTGCACCAACTAGTTGTAAAGTAGTTTTCAACTAGTTGATTTCGGTGCAGGGTAGCTCTCATATGACATTTCAATGACCTAGGACCACTCCTTCTATTTTTTCGTGTGTGAGATAAGCAAACAAATTTTTTGTTTAAAATAACATAAAGATGCAAAGTGTGAAGTATTTTTAAAGTTGAGTTTACTTGATCATAATTCATCACATTCTTAAGCTGTCTTCAAAAATGTCATTTTAATTTATTACAAACACAATTTAACATCAATGAAAGCATAGCGAAACAGGTGCCCATCATTTGTGTAGATTACGAGTTAGCAATGGCCTGTTTTAAGGGCTAAAGACGAAAATATGAATGAGTTGTTAAAAGTAAATAAAAATGTACGTTGTACAAATATACCTTTATTTACATTCCACTTTTTACTGAATGAAATTTTTTACTATTCATAAATAGTCGACTGAATTATATTATGATGGCAAAAAACAATAAATAACTAGGCCCATTAAAGTGTTCAAAGACTTTTAAAACACATTGCATTTTTTTTCTGCCCTAATTTATTATTTTAAATTAACTGCAACGGACAGGTGCCAGTGTGAATGAGTAATTCTATTAAATTAACATTCACACTTTTCATTAGTTAAATCTTTTATTTTCGAATTTATGTGAATGTAAAATAAAATAATGAATGACGTTGAGACATATGCAAGTTCAATGTACGAGTGCTTATTATTTACATGGGCGCGTCGGTATGATTGGATTGTGTCCAATGTGGTACACTTTTTATTGACTTACTTTAAATCTTTTTTCGTTGATGTCACTCATTGAATAAAAAGTTCCCTACAGACATGTGAATGAAGATATCGTCAGACAAAAAAATAAAGGAACTTAGGTTTTAATATTTTAAGTTTCTTTTATTCTAAAAGAATCTTCAACGATTAAGTAGAAATTTAAAATAATAAAAACAATATCCAATTTTTATATCGAGCCCTAACCGCCTCCTGTTTCAAAAAGTTACTCATACGCCATGCCCCGTATTGATTTGGTGCAAGCACTTCTACTACCTTTTTTCTCACTACACCGATTAGTTTAATTATTGAATGCCATGCTTTTAGCATAGGCCCCAGTTTAAAATCGTGGCAGCCAACATTATAGTTGCTCAGAAAATACATATAAAACTACCTTGACACCGATACGCTTCTCAGGAAAAGCACATATCAGGCACTGTTTTTTTTATACCCACCGTACTAGTGCAAGGATATTATAATTTTGTACACATAACAGTACTACGTAACGCCACAAAATAATCGATTTATAGAGTTCCATACATGAAATTGCTTAGGTTGAAAACCGGAGTTGGTTAAGGCATGGTTGTCCGTTAGTGTACACGATAACTAGAGTAAAAATTGTTATGGTTACTTTCTGGCCAAGATAGGTTGCTATTGAAAATGGGCTAAATCGGATTATAACTCCGCCCCGTTTTTGGTATCGAAAATTTTTAAAATCACATAAATTGACATATATCGGTAGCTGAAATGCCTTAAACGATATAAATTGGTTAGATGAACCCCCTAGTCAATAAATTATGATTTTTCTATAAATTTTTTAAAGTGGGTGTAGCACCGCCATTTTTGAAAATTCGACAGGTCATAACTTTTTAAACTGATTACGGTAGAATCATGAAATTTGGCACAAGCTATACTAGCATTATAGCTGATGAAATTGGAAGAAATCGCTTCCCGACCACGGCCACTTTCGATATGGAAAATTTCGAAAATCACATAAATTAACATAATTCGGTAAGGTAACCTATTTACTTTAATTTCTTATTTACTATTAATTTGGTAGTTATATATTCTTAATCATTTTATTGGGATTTTCTGTGTGCCTTAAAAGTCAGCTTTAAAAGTAAGGGGTTTATAGCTTTAAAACTGATTATAGTAAAATGATGATTTTATGGTGGTATAGGAAATATTCCTGATGAAACTGGTAGAAATCGCTGGGTATTAAACTTTTGGTTTACCCGAACTTCCACTTCCTTACTGTAATCATTTTAAATTTCTACAACCTACCGCAAAGCACTTAAGTATTTTTTTTTCTACCCCAGAAATTTTACACGAAAAAAATGCAATTAATAATTCGGTAGAAGCTAAAAATAAAATTGCATAGTCTGTAACGGCTAGGCAACTACGACCACTTACAAAACATTAGCGCAAAGAGTCGTCAAAAGTTTTACTTATGTATAGTATAAAATACACAAATTTTATTTATGTTATTTGTGAATTTGTACGAATATATAGTACTTTCTTGACTAAATAAAGAGAAAATCATTGCAATCGACTAAATATCTATTATCTATATATAAATGCGCAATGCTTAAAAGTTTTCTCCCTTTTTTGCAATAACCACAATTCTAAGGTATATAAAATATGATGTGTATCGATAGGTCTCGCCGAGCAGGATGTGCGACAACAAACCGAAAATTAAAAAAAAATTAATTATAATATGATTTGAAAGTCACACCACTATAAGTGCTAAACACGCATTCACTTTATAGAGCCGCTGTTATGTGTGTATGTAGGTACACTTGCATTCTTGTGCTTGCATTCATAGCAGTTGGGGAGAGTCCGAGTGTGAGTTGTTTTGTTGGCAGCAATAATAAACTTCATTGAGCGTAGGTACAAACAGTGTTTACAAAAACAAAAACTGTGCGTGGGTATTCAGAGAAGCAAATGCTTGCTCAGACATGATGTTTTGAAAAAAACGCACAAATAAGCTAGATCATGCAGAACATCCTTCGTGGCTAGACTTAGTGAAATAAAATAAAATGGAAAATTGAAGAAATTAGAAAAAAAGTAAAATAAGAAGTAGAAAATTGATTGAAAGTAAAAAAAAAAGAAATTTATTGGAAATGAAAGGAAGGGAAATAATATAAAATAAATAAAAATAAAACAAAATGAAATAAATAAAAGTATAAAATAAAGGAAAGAATGGGAAAGGAAAGGAATGGATAAAAGGAAAATAAATGTAAGTTAAGGTAAGGAACGGAAAATATGAGAGAAACATCAAAGGCAAATAAAGGTAGGGTAAGGAAAGGAATGGAAAAGAAAAAAGGAAGGCAAGAAAGGAAATGTAATGTAGGTAAAGGGGTGGAAAAGAGTAGAAAATAGAGAAAGACAAAAAAAGAAAAGAAGAGAAAAAGAAAGGAAAGAAAAGGTAGCGGGGAGGCAGGTATGGAAAATAAATGAAAATAAAAAGAAAGAAAAATAAAGGAAAGAAAGTTAGTGAAAACCTAAAAAAAATAAGTAAAGGAAATGAATGGAAAATAAAGAAAACTTAAGGAGTTATGGAAAGGAAAAAAAAGAAAGTAAGGAAACGGTAGGAAAGGAATGGTAAGGAAACGAAATAACAGGAAAAGAAATCTAAGGGAAAAAAGTGAAAGAAAATAAAGGTAAGAAAGAAAATAAAAGAAAAGAAATGAAATAAAAAAATGAATAAAATGAAAGGAAACTAAGGGCAACGAAACGAAAATAAAGCAAAGAAATGGAAAGAAAGGTCAGGTTAGAAAATAAAAGAATCGAAAAGAAAGTAAAATAAAAGAAAAGAACAGAAAAGAAAGAAAGAAGGGAAATAAAATGAAATGAAGGAAGAGAAAAGGAAAAGAACGGAGAGGGAAGAAAAGGAAAGGAAAGAAAAGGGAAGGGAAGGAAAGAAAAGTAAAAGAAATAAAATGAGATGAAAGGAGAGGAAAAGAAAGTAAATAAAAGCAAATGAAAGCAAAGGAAAGGAAAGGAAAGAAATACGTAAGAAGACGACCTAAGAAGAATAAATAATTATCAACATTGAAACTATATTATTGAATGGTGTAAAGAGGGGGGCAAGACAAAATGAAAAGGAATGTATAGAAACCAAAAATATAAAAAATATGGAAAAGAAAGGAAAATTTAAGAAATATAAAAAATGTAGGAAAATAAAATAAGGTTTTGTAGTTGAATTTCAACCACTGGGCGAACTCTAGTATAAATAAATATAACCTTTGCTACTTTGGATAGACAACAAGTTTGTGTTTAACAGCGTGCAAAAACTTCCAACTATAATAAAATGAAAGTTTTAAATATTTTCTATAAAAAAAAAAAGTTTGCCCATATTAGCCCTCTTGATTCAGTCACTGAAAGTCACAATAGTCATAAAAGTGACATGGCGTATACGTAACATTTTTTTGTCAACGAATATAGACATAAACAAAAAATTGATGCAGCAATACTATCTATCAGAATGCATTTAGAGGATGCTGCAGAAATCCCTGCGTCAGTTGCTATGCCTCGAGACACAGATGATGTATAAATCATTGTATTAATATAAACCTCTGTATCTGTTTGATTTTTACGAAATCAACAAATCAAGAAAACTGTTTCTAAAACGTGGTTAGACTAGCTTGTAACACTCATTAATTTGCATGCCTCAATTAGAAGACAAGGGCTGCGTCAGGCATGTGCACAAACATACAAACGGATATAAATACATACATACAAACTACAAATACATATGTATATATGTATGTATTAAAACTACTCGTGTAATCACGCCGGTACGCGCACCGGTATTTTGCGTGTCATTTTGACATTTGCTACTAAAACATTATTTTACACGTTCATTCGATTTTATTTTTTTTTTTTTCTTGCCTTTTGTATATTTGTTCGTATATTTATAAAACCAAATGACATTGAATAAAAAGTCTAACAAAACATATCTTGTCAATTTATGTAGATTGAACTCATTTACATTCTGTGCCTAAGTAGCTGAGCTAATTTTCGGCGGTGTGCCGTTTCATGAGATTCGGCAGAAGCATGAATGTGACAAAATTAAAATTTTGGGAAATGGTATTTGAACGTTTATTCCTCTCGCAAAATTTTATATTATTATATTCTCATATTCTTTCCACTGTTATAGCTTTTACGAAAATATTAATCTTTTTAATATTAATATTTTTAGCACATTCGTTTTTCTGTCACAATTTTCAGAGATTGAACTGTACATTCACGAAAATGGCATTGCAAATTTCCGGCGGTTCCTTGTACTTTTGAAGCCCAGGATTTTCGTTAATTGTAGAGAAACGAGGGATTAATCGCGTGATCCTATAAACTCAAACCTGGAAAATTAGCACATTCACACCTCTGGCAAGCGAGCGACGATATGTATTTTATTACAAAGTTTACCTACTTGTTTAGATGGATTTGTGATATTTGTTGTTTTGGTATTTCATTTTGCTATTTATTTTCTTCAAAATAGCTTTGACGGTTGTGGTTTAGGTGCTGATTGGTCTGATGTCATTTTCGGAGAATTCCTGTCATTTACTTGTAGCATATCGTTATTGCTGGCATTTAGTAAAATGGACATTATTCGCATATTCTAATTACAGTAGTCAAGCTATTTGACTTTAGTAATGTGACAGAAAATTTTCTAGGTAATTAATTTTTAGTAAACTGTGCAGCAGGGGTCAGACTTTTTGTTCGACTGTGAAATGGTCTAAAATCGATAAAGTATGTAAATAGTAAAACTTCGAAATACCATCTGCGCTTATTGAGTTCGCATTTTTTTTTTTAATATTTTAAGTAACGTGCAACAACACTTTTGTAGAATATTTTTAGACTATATCCAAAATCTTTGTTATGAATATTCAATTTATGTGACTTTCGAAATTTTCCATATAAAAAGTGGGCGTGGTCGGGAGGCGATTTCGTACAATTTCATCAGGTATACTCCCTATAATGCTAGTATACCTTGTGACCAGTCGAGTTTTCAAAAATGCCTCCCATACAAGTGGGCGATGCCACTCCCACTTTTCAAAATTTATCAAAAAATCATAACAGAATGACAGAAAGGCTAAAGTTCAAAATTAAAAAAAGGATGAAAAAAAATTAAATAAAAATGTCAAAATTGATACCGCCTCTGTGCGGTAAACTTGTCATACTCACTAGTATGCTTTGTGCCTAATTTCAGTTTGAAAATTAAAATGCCATGCCCACTTTGAAAAAATTTAAAACAAAAATTATAATAGAATGACCAGAGGATTCACTTATTAAATTATTTCATTTTAGCCATTTTAGCTACCGAGATATGTCAATTTATGTGATTTTTGATATCGAAAAAGAGGCACCCATGTATTTAATCTTAGAATGAATCAAATTCCTTATATGCCAAATTTTATCCAAAGCGGTCAAGCTGTTCCCGAGATCGACGAAACAATAAATAAATTGCGGTTAGGGGGCAACCCTAAGTGGCAACCCTGCTTGAAATTATCTTTTTTGGAATACGGTCGAAAATACCTTTCATTTGATACCCATATTGGCATATCTATCTCTATATTTAAAAAAAAAAATGGGATAGGTGGTAACCCTGTAAACTGCCATAAATGGCAAGATCCATGAGTTCTGCGTTGCCTAACTATTATAATTTGTGCAATGTTAGCTAGATCCTAGAATTTCACCTCCTATTTGATTTGCACAGCTAAATATCGTTGTGAAAATCGCCTACGCCTTAAAGTCTGCAGCATACGCCTGAAAGTCGGCTACAATTTCTATTTCCGTTTTATAATTTCCGTTGCATCATCAGCCATTTTCTCAAATTTTACTCTCAATCAAAACTTCATATCGCCGCCTAAGAAGTTAGCTTCAAAAACTGTTTACATCTACATATTCTATACTTATTTTTCACAGGAATAATATAAGAATTCTTTAAGTACTGTTAAAGAGCAAATACTTTAAATTACCAATAACTTTACTCCATAAAAGTGAAAGAAATACTTGTTCTTGTTGGCGCATATTAAGTTTATAATGGTTTCTTAAATGCAAAAACATATTCATGTACACTGCAGGGAAATCACTTAAATTTGTGTTTAGAGCTTGCTGTTTTAAGGCATTTTACATTTTATCATCATCCTTTTTATACACTTCATTTTTTTCCTACAGGGTATATATAGGGGACGATTTTTTGTATGTTTGGCGTCAGAGTGCAAATTTATCACATAAATGTTCCCTTTTGTGGTTTCCCTAAATGAAGCGAACTCAAATTGAGAGAGAATGGCACACTCGTCCAATGACGGTCCAACTAAAGTACAAAGAAATTGACTTGGGCGAGAGCTATTGTGCCCTGTTAGAGCCCGGGACACAATAAAACGTGATGAAAATAAATATTAAGCAATTTATAATCCTATTTATGCGCGAATATGTATTATATAATGGTGGTATATCTATCGTATCTATATATTTTTTCACTACATTACACTTTTGAACATACGAACTTACATATACATAAGTATTGTCTGTGTTTACTGTAAGATATAGGTACATGATAGAGCTAGCATTGGCTTATTATTACGGTCATTGAACATTGTGACAACTATGGTTTATCAATCATTTTTTATGGTCAGCAATGTAAGGTGAAAAGTTTCAGTGACTACGAGTGAATTGAAAAGGGAAAGTTAAAAACTTGATTACATGGAGTATAGTTTAGAAGAGAGGTTAATCGATGTTGCTGGGTAGTCTGTATAGACGTTTTTTTAGAGTTTCGATATCACTTTCATCGACAGATCACTAAATGGCAAAAGCGTCTATGTAGAAAGCTGTCCTTAATTTACCAGTGAATTATTCTGTGACACTGTCAACCGTCTTAGCATTAACTTTGGTCCCAGTAAATGGTAAAAAGTAATACTGTACAGTTCAGTTTTGTGTGTATGTATCAATTAATATTCTTTACTAACCCAAAATGATCCCAAAATGACCCAAAAAGTAATCCCAAAGTAATCCCAAGAATACCCTTAAATGTTCCCAAAATGAAACGAAATTGAACCCAAAATGACCCAAAAATGATCCGAAAATGATCCCAAACTGATCCCAAAATGACCATAAAATGATCCCAAAATGACCCAAAAATTATCCCAAAATGATCCAAAATGATCCCAAAATGACTCCAAAATGATCTGAAAATTACCCCAAAATTGTTCCAAATTAATCCAAATTGAACCAAAAATGATCTCAAAATAGCCCCTAATTGATCTCAAAATGATCCTAAAATAATCCAAATATGATCCCAAAAATATACAACACAAATACAATGCCGTAAAATGGTAACCCTGGACGACTATTCTACTTGAAATAATTATCCCAAAATGTTATCGAAATAATCCTAAAATAAAAAAAGGACCCCAAAAATACCCTCAAATGTTCCCAAAATGACCCAAAAATTATACCAAAATGATCCCAAAATGACTCTAAAATTATCTGAAAATTACTCCAAAATTGTCCAAAATTAATACAAATTGAACCCAAAATGATCTCAAAATAGCCCCTAATTGATCTCAAAATGATCCTAAAATAATCCAAATATGATCCCAAAAATATACAACACAAATACAATGCTGTAAAATGGTAACCCTGGACGACTACTCTACTTGAAATAATAGTTGGTATGTCGGCGAAAATACAGATAATTTAAAAAAATTGAGATAGGTGGCAACCCTATACACCCCCAAGTGGCAGCCCTCAAGTGGATAGTCTTAGAATCAATCATACTATCTTTATGCCAATTTCATCCAAATCGGTGAAGCGGTTCCCGAAATAGTCCGGATATACAAATATACTGCGGTAAAGTGGCAAATATAAATATAAATATAAATATTTAAAAATATTTCATTTGGCATCCCATATTGGCATATATTGCTACAAAATTGCAAAAAATTGAGATAGGTGGAAACAGTGTAACCAGCCCCAAGTACTTCACTTCTCTGGAAAAAGCGATTCTCAGCGTCTAATTTGTTTTCTCAACGTGGACCACTGGCATCGTTATTCTATTCTGAGGAATAGCGGTATTCTAGGATGATGGAACCCCGTCTGTCGTCGATCAAGGCATTATCAGTTTGATTTCTGGTGTCTTTTTCTCAGTAGACAGTGGCTCAATTTGATAAATATTTTTGTCCTGGAGTCCCGACACTACAGACCACATTCCGATCTGCGTGAAGTCACTTAATTAATTCCGGTTATGAGAGCTTTTATCATGGAGCTTAATCTGCCCTTCCAAGACGGAGAACCGTTAAAAGCTAAACCGTTAGTCAGACTATGTAGAACGCGCTGTTACAGGAAGGTTCTTTCACCTAAAATTATTTTATTATTTTATTCTAGGAAGTAATTGTAGGCCTGAAGATTTTATTGTACACTGAGATCCTTTTCATAGATCAGCGCGACTCTCAGGCGTTAAAAGTGAACGAAACTCTGAAATTATCCCATTTCGTAACACTACAGAAAACTATTTAAACCTGCAGTTTTCCTGAGTTAAAAAGCAAACCTTCAATTGTTGAACTAAGCAGAATTTTAATCGCCTTAGGCTTAGTTCAGTAAACTTTTAATTAGCACCCTTTTTCTACCCAATTCTCCAAAGCTTTAGCTACATACATATATCCAAAATTAAGGGCTTTGATATAAGTACAGTGAAAGCTCTGCAATAAGTATGGTTATGGACAGGCTATGCTATATCAGCTATAGAATGGAATCAGTTCCGTGTGTCAGCTGAAATATTGTTTGCTTTTGTTAGAAAATTGACTTCTTAAGAGTCAAAAGAAATTAGTGCAATTTATTCCCAGCCATCTTTACCTATGTACCGGTATTTGCGTTTTCGCGTGTGTATGCATAACTGACCCACGCTCTACGAAATTGAGTTCACAAGATGCACTTAAAATATTTATGCATTTCAAACGAACATAAATTTGCGTCGAAATATGGCCAAGCATAACAAACATTTCAAAGACCAGTTAAAAAGCTGTGTTGAATTTAAAGTATTTTTTGGTTTTCTATGCGCTAGCTATTCGGCAAACTCACTTAAGCTATAACTAAGACTACAAGACAACTCTAATGGCAAAACTCCAAACAACTTTACTACTTCAACTTGAACTCTGCGACGCATTGTAGTCGGACAACAACATAAACTAAAAATTGAAATGCTATTCATGTCGTGTTTTGTTTTGACTCATGTCAACTTACAACAAAATGGTCCTACAAAAAGTGGGGGTGAGGTTCAAGTTTGTGCGCAAACTCTAAGTTAAAGTAGTGGGTTGCTTGATTTGTGGCAAACTATTCATGTATGCAGTGATTCACTCCGAATAAATTTCCAACTGCAAGTAGACATAAATAAATATTGTGGAAATGAAATCAGCAAGATAGCAGGAAAAGAAATAAACTAAGTTGAGCACTAGAAAAGATTACTTGCTAGAGAATGTGACACATCCACTCCAGACTTCACCTCTCAACATCAGCGTCATCGGTGCGCAATGCAGCGAGGTAAAAGGCCAGCCGGCGACCGCATATCGCAACGGAGTGTGTGCCAGTCAAAGTACGCACATACCAACAAAGGGTCTACCCTACATACAGTTAACTGTGTATGCCGATCCTAAGTCACCGCACGCATGCGCAAAAGTTAATGTTGTGGCGGCTATAATGTGACAGCAACAACGTGTCATTTCTTGCGGTTGACTAAGTGCGGATAAGTGGGTGTGTTGGGGGTAGGGGCAATGTAGGGTGATGATACTCAAAACTGACAGTTGGATTTGTGCAAACAGCTGTACTGATTGACATTTGAATGTGCGAAAGACATGTTTGTGTTGCAATAACCCCTGCAGTTTTTAGCTCTCTATTGCTAAGCTATTGATGTATATAAGGTGTTTGGAAAGTAATTAATTTATTGTTTTTTTTTCGAAAAGATCTCTGCTTTTAAAAAGAGATTTAATGCTGCAGTCACAAAAGAAGTCAATTTATTTAGAGAAGCGGAGTCATTCGAGTGAAGAGCTTGAGCTATTAGCTAAAATTATGTACTAAAGTAGTACTTCTTTACCCACTACAGCTAGTACTGTCTGATGAGGTGAGATATCTTTTAATTATAGTCGAATGCGAGCTTCCACGAGAGGCCTAATGTGGATAAGCGGGCTAAAAAGGATCTATCTTACTTTGCACTGCTGCAGAGAGCCCGTTTAAAGACTTGTAGCCGAGAGATGCTATCCCGGGTGGGACGGACTAGTGTGTTCCACTTACTAGCGTTCTTACTAGTTTCAAACTGCCAGTACTCTGAGAAATAGGTCGGGCTAGGGACTTGTTTATACTCTCGTACAAAATACGCTCCGAAGGTTTGGGATAGTATTTTAGGAATAGCTGCCCTTGGCCATATATTAGTTTGTTAAACTCAGAAACTGACATCTTTATGAACTAATGTGTGAACGATTGACCTACTTGGGGCAATGGAATCTTTCACGAAAGATCGTAGCTGGAGAGGTCCGAGTGGAGATTTCTACCACGAGCTTGATGTATGATTAGGGAATTCAATATTTCTTCGGAAAAGCGGCGTTTAAGTCTCTGCTCAGTCAAACTCAGGGCTGGGTTTGACACAAATAGTCTACTCTGGTCAGATGGGACCCTTATCTGGGATCGAAGTAAAGCAATCAAAGTCGTCCACGTAATTTTATAAGTTATTCCAAAAGGCAGTGGCCGCCCCTGAATGAAATCAAACCCTATTAAACACAGAAAACATTCCGATCCCGAATCAATAGCGAAAGGGGATTGATTATAGGGTTGGGTTTGGAATCTCTTTGATTGATGTTTTATCTTACCACTGTAGTGACAAAGAACCATTTTTTTACCAACCAGGCCTTGGTTTGAAACCATGATTATCTTGTTACTGTTACCCCAAAAATGCTAAATGGAAGTTTGGGAAGTTTCACGCGTAAGGAGAGCTTTTTGACGGAACCAATGTTGTACGCTCCGGTACTACCATCTTTCCCTCTGGTACTAGCTCGCTGAAAACACATCGTTCAGGCGGTGGAATTTGCTTTCGCTGGTAAATTTTAAGCCCCTGGCCAGCTTATACGGCTGATACATTAGCGAAATACCGAATTATCTCCGCTTTCGGGAGTTAACTTGAGCATAATCTTCATTATAAACTCCCAAAAATTAAGATTTCAGCAGATATCATAACTATTTGACCGCTACTGTCATCGATAAATACACAAACATCGCAACGACCACTACCAAAATTACGAGTTCGCCGCTACTGGACACTAGATGTCACCAAAAAAGGGCGACATCTATTTTAAACCGAAAGTACTACAACCAAAGCTATCTAGTGCGCTGATTGTTAATCTTCCATTTTGTGCGTATCAGCGTAAAATTTGGATCTGATTAAAGAAGATTTATTGGAGGTAATCTTCGTATGTATCCATAGCATTAGACATATTAGATAATAAAAACAATAATAATTCAAAAAAAAATTGCAATATTTAAACACCCTATAGGTACTTTGGTTTCATTGATTTCTTTCAAACATTTTTTCGCAATCGCGGTTTGCGGCATCCTTCTTGTAGCCATAGGCGCAGCGTACGCATAGCTATCTATGCCTTTTGCTTTGATTTCAGATCGTGATTAAGTCGTTGTGGTAGCATGGCTTTTCTCCACATCTCTATCATTTAACTCAATGTGCGCCAACCAGCTGTTGCTTTGAAAATAAATTAATCTGCTTACCATTGTATGCGTAAATATGTAAGCATTTTCTTGTGCGTTTATTATTCGAACAATAAAATACCAAATGATTGCGATTTTTGAAGTCTTCACAGTTTGTGTATCTTATTGCTTTATATTTATGTATTTATCATTATTATTATTATACTCATAGTTATGTAGATATGTATGGGTGTTTGTACATCAAATGAACCGAGCTTTAACTTAATGTCATCGGCGAAATTGGAAAATCCTTCAGATCCGTTGCTCTTATTGTAAAAAAATTCATTGATTCAATTGCTTGTCATTTGGAAAGTTCAATTTTCCGTTTCTTGTATTTTGTTTAATTTTATTATATTTATTTTTTTTTTTTATATTTATTTTTATATCATCTTTATTTTAAAACTTTATTTAATTTTATTTTTTTATATTATGTATTTTAGTTAAATTTATTGTGTTTTAATTGACTTAGTTTAATGTTTCTTATATTTTTTATTAGTACCTGGGTGACCGATCTTGCTCAGGGCTATCAACTTACCGCTAACTTTACTTACCCAAAATGATTCCAAAATGACCAAAACATAATCTCAAAATAATCCTAAAATGACCCCAAAAATAACCTAAAATGTTCCCAAAATGATACGAAATTGAACCCAAAATTACCCAAAAATTATCCGAAAATGATCCCTAAATGACCCCAAACTTATCCAAAAATGCTCCCAATATAATCCTAAAATAATCTCAAAACGACCCAAAAAGGACTCCTAAATGATAAATACAATATGGTAAAATGGTAACCCTGGGCGGCTACCCTACTTGAAAATATTTTATTTGGTATGCCGGCGAAAATACCTTACATTTGATACCCATATTGGCATATGTTGCTCCATAATTTAAAAAAATTAGATAGGTGGCAACCCTGTAACCCGCCCCAAGTGGTAACCAAGTAGATAGTCTTAGAATCAACCATATTATCTATATTCAAAATTTCATCCAAATCGGTTTCCGAGATAGTCTGGATATACAAATACCCAAAGGTACAAATATACAAATATTTTTTTATTTTGGCTATTTTTTATTTTATTCTATTTTATTTTACTTAATTTCATTAATTTTATTTCGTTTTGTTTTGTTTTTTTTTTTTGTATTGAATTTAACTTTATTTTGTTTTTATTTTACTTTATTTCCTTTCTTTTGAAAATTGCTGTATTTTGAAGGAACACGAAAATTCGAAATCAATCCATCGTAAAATAAGATAACGTTAAAAACAAATTCTAACCTAGTCCTCCAAGTTTCACTAAGTTTTTTTTTTTTTTCAGAAAACAAGTAACCAACAACTGGAAACATTGCTTTGCATTTACATCATTTTCCATGTACACTTGAATATTTTCCATTATAATGAGCAGCCTTTCACTCTTTATTACAATCGAACACATTGCAATCGGCATTCAAGTCAATCATGTTCATTAACAGCATAGAGATGGTAATAAAAGTAGTTAGTAAAATGTGTGTAGATGGCAATTTTATGATTCGAAAAAAAACTTGCTGACAGCAAGCTTATACGGCTGATACATTAGCGCATTATAAACTACCAAAAATGAAGAAGATTTGAGCAGATATTATAACGATTTGACCGCTACTGTCATCGATAAATAAACAAAAACAGCAAGGACAACTTCCAAAATTACAAGTTTACCGCTACTGAACATTAGAGTCACCAAAAAATAAACAATCCTCAGCGACGTCTAGTTTTAAACGGCAAGAACTTCAACAGAAGCACTAAATGGCATCGATTGTTAATCTTCAATTTTGTGTGTGTCAGGGTAAAGTTTGGACCTGATTAAACAAAATTTATTGGAGATAATCTCCGTGTGTGAATCCGTAGCCTTACGTTCTACGTACTACCCGCCGAAGAGCAGTTACAAGACAACATATGTATGAATAGACCGGGGATAGGACGAATTTCATGAATATAGCCATCAACAACAAAGTGTTGCAAATTAATGGCAAATGAATAAATTTCATGATCAAAATGTTGCATGCAACGTAAAAAACAAATGACCGTGAATAAGTGGGCCAGATGAGCGCTTGTCTAGAAAAATTATTGCATATTGAAAACATGCAAACACATTTAAGTAGATACAATCAGCATCGTAAGTATGAGTCAAAATGCTAACATTGCCAGCTAGTCGTAGGTAATTATGAAATTTTTGCACCAATTTTTTTTTCCTTTTTATAAATTTTCTAATGAGCAATTGGCGCACACACGCCCAACTAAAGAAAAGTCTGTACAGAATTTTACATTTGCCTGGCACTCATAAAATCATCTTTCAGTCATTAATTCAGTTTCACCGCATTTCAAAAACAATTGTAGCACAATCGAATGGGGATGTTGCAACATGCAACCGCGAAAATTGTTATAGCCACCGCCAACCGCCAGCAGCCGTTGCGTACAATTAAAAAAATGATTATCAAAGCTAATTCGTTTTTGTATTGTTTTTAATTCTTCTTCTTTCTGTACTGAAATCAAGTAAATAAGGCATATAAACAAATCGGAGCAAAACGTTGAGGTTTGCGGTTTTTCGGCTCAGCGAAAATTTTAAATGAAATGTTTAGGACTGCACACAGGTTTAGATGCTGGTGTTAATACCCCGTAAAGGTTTAAATAAAAGTAAAAATTAAATTAAGTTATATTATCAAACAAAACAAAGTAAATAAAAATTAATTTAAATTAAAACAAAATTAAACAAAAAAAAATAAAAAAAATAAGATAAAATATAAAAAAAATAAATAAAGAAATGAAATTTGGCTGAATAAAAGTAAATTTAGCATTAAGAGAATACAATAAAAAAAATTATAAAAATTAAGTAAAAAAATATTAAAATTAAAATAAAAATAAAATAAAATAAAAATAAAAATAAAATAAAAATAAAATAAAATAAAATAAAATAAAATAAAATAAAATAAAATAAAATAAAATAAAATAAAATAAAAATAATATAAAAGTAAAATAAAAATAAAATAAAAAAATAAAAAAAAAAATTAAAAAAAATAAAATAAAAAATAAATAAAAATAAAATAAAATAAAAATAAAATAAAAGTTAAATAAATATAAAATGAAAATAAAATAAAAATAAAAATAAAAATAAAATAAAATAAAATAAAAATAAAATAAAAATAAAATAAAATAAAAATTAAGTTAAAGAAAATTAAAAAAAAAGAAAAAAATAATAATAATATAACATAAAAAAATAACCTAAAGTAAAATAAACTAAAATGAAATTAAAATAAATTGAACAAAATTATTTAAAATAAAATACAGTGGAACTTCTTTACAGTGAACTTCTATACAATATATCGCTCATTTGCTGCAACGTCGTCATAACTCAAAAAACCCAAATTTTGAGTTAACATCACTAATATATCGGAAATTATATGTTTGATTAACTGGCAAAGTGTTATATCCGAGGTTTTAACATTTCACGCAGCATCGCGGTAGAATTAATTACTTATCCCATATAAATATACAGCAATTCAAAAACTAAAAATGCGTTTTCTGTAATATCACATTTTTTGAGTTATGACGACGTTGCAGCAAATGAGCGATATATAATTTCTATATAGTGAACTTTTCTATATAATGAAGAAACCATATAGTGAATTTTTAAATATTTTTTCCCGTTCAGTTATAGTTTCTAATTAATGTTTTCAACTCTCAAGCTGATTTGTAAGGTCATGTTGAAAATTTAAAATGAAATGGTGTAACTCAACCCAAGCTTACTAATTATTTTAAGAAAACAGTCGTTCTTTCTCTATATTGAAGTTTCTATATAGTGAAGTGTTTTTCGGGTCTCCTGCGAATTCACTTTAAGGAAGTTCGACTTTAAAAAAAAATAGGTTATAAATAATATATAAAAATAAATTAAATAGTTTCGAAAAATTTAAAATGGTCAATTGAAATGACATAAAATAAAATAAAATAAAAAAATTAAAAAAATAAAAGGAAATAAAAGGAAAAAATATATTTTCATAAAATATTTTCAAGTGTGAATGAATTTGGAATAATATTTTTTGAATAAAATTGATGAGAAATATGTGCACTTCACGAAATATATAAGAAAGAGTTTAAGAGTCCCATTTTAAAAATTTCGGGAAAAAAGTAAGGAGAGTGGAATTAACTTCTTGCGAGAGCACCTATTCCTTAGTTGCTAGTGGGTACATATTCTTGATACATAACATGTTGCAAAATACAAGAGGAAACAAAATCATCGCAAAATCGCGTAAAAAGATAAACAACAAACATAACTTTGATTAAATGAATTTAGGTCAGTTTAGCGCAATAAAACCATCACTTAAATTAACCACAACAGCATTGCAGACCAAGCATTAAAACCAATATGCCACTAAACATAAATTGAGAAATAATCAAACAACTGTAAACATATGTTAGTTAAGATTTTGAAATTTTGATATCTTAATTTCAAATTTAAGCGATTTCGAAATGATATCACTTACTGAAGTCGCGATGTGATATTATAACGCAGTTTATAATTGTGGTTAGAGCAAAATTTTGTTCAGCTGTGAAGTGTACCCGATGTTTGAATGTCTGGGGAAATAAAATGTTAGAAATCATAAATTATAAAATTTTCAAACGATCACGTTACAGAAGATGTTGTGTTGGCTGTCCTTTTAACGTTAAGCCTTTTTGTAACTTGCTTTGAAAAGAATGCAGCTCTGTGCATGAAGACTGAGCAATCATTACTTTCAAAACGGTGCTTTTATCACTAAAAACAGCGCAGAAATGCCGGCAAACACGAATGCCTCGTAGGCGTTTATTATTATTATTTTTTTTTTTTTCTAAACGATCTTCAGTAGTCGAAAAATACACGCAAACTAATTTTTTTCTTACCTCGCCTTATGTTAAGTTATGTTTTATAAATTTTCAATAACATTTGCTATGCCCTGAGTGTTCGTATATAAATATGTTACGGTCCAGTTAAAGAGCTCGACTTTATAATTATTGTTTATTTTTCTAACTATTTTTAGGAGTAGGTTTGAATAGCACGCTTCCTTCTAAGATTATCTACAAAGGTATTGTTCTCTTTTTTAATGTTGAGCAAGATATGTCAATATGGTTATCGGAGCAAAGGTATATATCTCAAGTAGTCATGTAATTGTTTTGGATTAATGCAAAACCATTAGAATTTGGCAATATGCATTTAAAAACGTCCGCTATAATTTTTTCTTTAATGCTTTTTACAATTATATTTCCCATAGATAGTGTTCTACATTATCTGATTTATGCATTTCGAAAATATTATAGTTTTTTACATTCCTTTGGGTAATAAAAAAAAAAAAAAAACATTTTAAAAAAGCATATGGAAATAATAAGAAATATTTAAAAGCTAAACTTTGCAATGTAAATAAACTAAATTTTCGAACAAAGTTGCGCTAATCTCCATGAGCCCAAAGGCGCAAGTAAAACCATTAAACTGTATATCAAACATCATTCGTGTGCCAGTAAAACATTTCGTTCCACATTGCCACCACGGCATGACATGCCACAACGCCAGCGGCTGACAATTGAAGCGTGGAAAATTTATATTTATCTGCCATCTAATTGATTTGGAAATTCAATTATCCAATTCCATCACCAAAATTATAGTATAGTACAAATATTATTATGTACGTATTACTACATAAATATATACATATATTGTAATTATATAGTATTGGCACATACAATACATTTTTTCTAGTATTCCCAGTGTTCTAGGGGCATATGGCACACGTTGAAGTAGATGCATACATATGTATCAATTTGTATAAATTTTTTTGTTAGTTGTTAAATATAATCCGCTGGCGTACTCGCGTCTATGATGATCTCATAAAGGTGACAACAAAATGCTAAAAGACAAATTAAAAATAAATTATATGTTTTTTATACAGTTTGCTAGATTGTCAAAGTAAAATGATCGCGCATTTTGATCTCAATTAAATTTTTGTTTGGGGGCCTATGCTCGCTCATACGTGCTTAGAATGTGTTTTGGTACATTCATATATTTGTATCTATGTATGTATATCATTTGAACGCAAATTTTTAATGTTATTATGTAAATCAGTTTTTGGGTGGCATTGAATTAAAACTGAAAATTTTAAATCCACACTCAAAAAAACAAGAATTTTGTACTTAAATCAAACCAAAATCAAAAGTGTTGGTCATGAAAGTACGGTAATACCGAATATTCTTATATGAAGAACAAAATTCTTATATCAGGAATAGTTTTGTCCGAATTTAAGAATGCTCGGGGCTGTTTCAAATTATTTTTCAGAATTCTTATATTGACTTCACCGAGAATCGAACTCAGGGCCCTCGAACTCTCAACCAAGGTGTCTACTATGATGCCATCGGTTACTTATGATTGCCGGCGTCTAATTGCAGCTTTGTTCTATATGTATTTGTGTACGTAATAGTTTTGTTTTTAAAACACCTTTTCTTAACATAAGTAAATTATGCTTATTTATTGATTTGACTACGTCACTACGAACACTTTTTCTTAATATAAGTACTTATTTTAAGCTTTTTGCTTCTCAAGAATGAAAACTTCTTATTCTAACAATACTTAGAATTTTTTTTTTAAGAATTTTTTTTTTAATTTTAGAATTTTATTTTTCTCTGAGTGCACTCACTTGTCTGTTATTACTTTTAAAGTATTGCATTTATAAATATTGTATTATTATAAATTGAGTAAAATTTTTAAAAGTTAGTTTAGTAGTCCACGAAAGTCACAAAGCTGAGTTATTAAAAGGTCTATTATAAATGGTGGAAAATGGGTATGGAAGTATGCGTGGCTTCATTTCAATCTTATAAATACCCCATTCCGGCATTTAAAGTAGAATTCTCAAAAGCCTATCTTTATAATCAGGAAGTTTAGGTTCAGTAGTTGTTTATCATGAATTATTTCACATAGCCCAGTCTATAGTTCAGTTCTATGCGAACGTGAAATGGACCGGCCTACAAAACTGCGTACTCAGAAATTCGCTAGAAACTCTGCCAAAAAAATTTAAAATTTTGATTTAACTGTGAACCACTGTACACAAAAAAAAATTCTGACGTGTACATGAAAATCGCCGATACATGTGTATTTTTATTTTTTGTCCCGTTTCCGTCTATTTGGTTCATAGGACAGAAAAAAAGTTCGTTTTTGTACCGCAGTGTAATAAATGCCTTAAACAAATCGATAGATTTCTTACATTTATTCAATATGAAACTTTTGTACCCTGCTTCGGCTTTCAATTAAAAAAAAAAACCCCGATTCCGATTCCGGTTCCTGTAAACGCATTTCAAAATACCTCTGTACCTACACCCAAGCTAAATGGAAAGTTACTCATACCACACGTATCACAAGGATGGGTGGATGTTAAAGTCTAAATCAAGTTTGTTGTATTAAGTCCCGGCTTTTCAGTGCAAGTTTAAACCACAGAAAAAGTTGACTAATAAAAAAATAGTTTTGAAGATAATTTCTTATGCCCCGTTGCAATTTTTTATGGAGAGTGAAATTTGAATAGGAAATATAAAAATTGGGACGGAAATTAAAATGTTTGCAGTGTCTACCTTCCGGCAGATGTCGCACCATCCATTTGGAAATAAATCTTTTGTATACCCACTACTATCTCGGAGCTGGAGCGATTTGGATAAAATTTTGAATGTTGATAGTAAGCTTCTAATGTAGTGTTCATGCTGAGTTTTAAAAGCAGCATTTTCCATTTTCGGTCGTACATTTCGAAGATGTGTTTATGCTGCCACATTTTGAAAATGGGCATTTGGCTTATTTTCGAATGCTTAAGGTGCGTTCCTACCCCGCAAGTGGAAGTATGTTTGCCTTTTCAGATAAACTCCATTTCCTTTATAAAAGTGAGTTCATGGGTAAAGAAACCGACCTTCTAAACAAACTTGAAAACTCTTCACCTCGAAAATTGCAACTATTAACAGGAAAAATTGTTCCGTAAGTACGTTGACTTGCTTAGTGAGAAGATATCCTAATCTAAACAGCGGTTCGCCCAAAAGTATGCAACATTTTTTTTCACTTTCACTGTCATATGTACATGGCAATTTTTGTTCCTACTGTATTTTCGAAGATGCTAAATCTAATGCAGAAAAAAGTAGCATTTAGTTGCGTTTAGCTTTCAAAATTGTATGGAAAAAAAACTGCATTTTGGGCTAAATGCTAAAATGCAAAATTCAGGCTAAGCATGTACAGCACATAAGACTTTCTAATTGGGCCTGGCCAATACGGGTGGTTTACAGGGTTGCCACCCATCTCATAATTTTTATTCAAATATTAAACAAGACATGACAAATAAGTATCAAACGAAAGATTTTTTTCGGTCGTATACCAACCAAGATATTCTCAGTAACGGTTGTCAAATAACCCCATTTAACTTATTTCTTCATATGTTTATCGACCCATATCTAGAGAAGGGTGAAGCAGTTTGGGTCAAATTTAGCAAATAGATAGGAGGCTTCATTTTATGACTATCTCGAGCTCTATCACCGCCAGTTTAAACCCTATCTAATTTTTGGGATAAAACTGACATTGTGGTAAAAAAACTGACCTGAATAGTTATGTTTTGCAGGAAATTAAATTCCCTTCAAAAACAGTCTAGACCGAAATTGTTCCAATAGAAAAAGATAAATACAGATCCTGTATGCTGTAGTGGGCTGTAATTGATGTTCTATGAATAAAGCTCCAGCGGAAAGAGCAATATCTGCTGTCGGCATGTTTAACACTTGTATAATATGAAAACAATAAGTAGCTACTCGATCATTTACAATAAACACTTAGTAACACTACACTCCATGTTTACATTTGATTCAATTTTTTAATGGACATGAGAATAGTAGTACTCAAATTACTTATTCAATATTATGACATTATTGCACTACACACTTGACGTCATATAAAAATAAATACGGAAAATGATACTTGTGCGAAAATTTACCACCTGTAATGAATTGTGCTAATAAAATTAAATTAAAACATTTGGGATGGGAAAACCCTACACATTTCTTTGAGATCATTTTGATTGCAATTGGAAGACTTCAATTTGTTGGGAGTGCTTTGGGTGTTTAAAATTTTTCCACATAGAGTCTAAAAAGTTATGTTTCGAGCGCTTCATATCTTACATATGGGTGTTTCCATCGTTACGAACGTTCCATGCTGTCACACTATTTTATGTATAAAACCTATAGTAGGCTTTGGATCAGAATAATTTTTTTTGTCATATTGTGACGAATTCGATGATTCCTTGATTATTTTCCCTGAGTTCGATCACTGTACGTTAAATAAAACACTCCGATTCTGTTTAATAAGTAGTACGCTTTATTCAGTGCTAAAAACCGTAGTACAATATCGCGGGTTAATTTACTGTTCAGTACTTCACTGTACAACACTTCAAAATAAACTGATTGATTTGCGTTGTCTTTGCGCGGTTTATATACCCTAGCAGACAGCAGCTTCACAACCTAGAAATGTCTACACCTTTCTGGTTTATTCGTGCAACAGTGTTCTCGAAGCGTTTATCTATCGACATCTCCTCTTTGTGCCACATTCGCAAACACGCGAGCTGCCTCTCGCAGCTGTAGTTGTGGTAGTGACGCTAGTGATAGAAATACGCTAGAGTTGGGAGATGAGCGATTCCTGAGAACATTCGCCACACTGCCCTCCACCTAAGTCTGATCGTCCCGATCAGACACATTTCCTGATCCAAACGTTGCTAGCCTCTCCAGGTGAACCACCTTCATTTTGTTTCGTGGTCTTCCAACAGTTTGTATGCGGCAGACAACATCATTTATCCGCTTTATTACTTTATATGGGCCTTCCCAGTTACATTGCAGTTTTGGGGACAAACCTTTCTTTCGTTGTGGGTTGTATAACAGCACTAAATCTCCTTCTTTAAAACCTTCCGAGTTGATGGCTTTGTCGTATCTGGCTTTCATCTTATCACTCATGATCTTCGTCCGTTGTCTTACAAGATCGTGTATTTCTCTCATTTCTTCTTCCAAGATGCTAGTGGACTTCCTGGCATTTATTCCTTCATCAGCATTTATCCCAAACTTCAAGTCAGCTGGCAACCGCAGATCATTCCCAAAAATTACTTTTGCCGGAGTTTGACCCGTAGTTTCATGTACTGCCGAGCGATATGCCATCAGAAACAAGGAGATGTGCGTATCCCAATCTTTCTGGAACTTATCCACTACTTTCCTCATGTGCTCTTCCAAGGTTCGATTGAAACGTTCCACCATGCCATCTGACTGAGGATGCAATGCAGTTGTTCGAGTTTTCCGAATACCCAATATATTGCACATTTCTTGGAATACGATACACCAAACCTCGCTATCCAATTGTTAGTGAACACCTCTGCAATGGTTTCTGCCTCTTGATTTGGAATCGGGTAAACTTCTGGCCATTTGCTGAAATAGTCCATAACACCTAATACGTACTTGTTCCCGAGTTTGCTAGTAGGAAATGGGCCAGCTACATCCATGGCAATCCTCTCAAACGGTGCACCTGTGTTGTACTGCTTCATCTGTCCATGACTTCTCGACTTCGGACCCTTTGCTTTGATGCACACCTCACAGTTGGCAATCCACTCCGCGATCGACTGCCGGCAACCAACCCAATAGAATCTCTGCTTGACTTTCTCCAACGTTTTCGTGACTCCGAGATGACCTCCACTTGGGCCATTATGTAGCTCATTCAAAACATCAGAGATTTTCTTCCTTGGGACAACTACCAGCTTCCGAGCGCATTGACCATCTTCGCTTTCCCATACTCTATGTAAGCAACCGGATACCAATTTCAGACTGTTCCACTGTGCCCAATATGACTTGGCAACAGGACTCTCTGCTGACATCTCCTCTCTTGTTGGTCGTTCGTTTTGCTCGATTCCTTGCATCACACGTACCAGATCTGGGTCCTCTAGCTGATGCTTCCTTAGTTGATCCATGTTCCATTCGTCCGTAGATGTTATAGTCATTAGCCGCACATCTATAACATCTTCCTTGGCCTCAGCTTTCGAACAATGCTTGCATTCTAGGTTACATGGTCGCCGGGACATTGCATCAGCATTGCCGTGGTTGCTGCCTTTGCGATGCTCTATGGAAAAGTCATAACTTTGTAGTTGCTCTATCCACCGTGCCAATTGACCTTCTGGATTACGGAACTGCAAGAGCCATTTCAAGGCTGCATGGTCTGTCCTGACGTGAAATCGCTGTCCATAGAGATACTTGTGGAAATGCTTGATGTACTCCACCAATGCCAGTAGTTCTCTCCGTGTTACACAATAGTTCCTTTCGGGCTTCCCAATTGTGCGGCTATATTACGGCACTACCTTCTCCTGCCCATCGACAATCTGTGACAAAACCCCTCCAATCGCGTAACTGCTCGCGTCTGTATCCAAAATAAATGTTGAGCCTGGGATTGGATACGCTAGCATTGGGGCAGTGCACAGCCGTTCCTTCAAGGTTTGGAAAGCCACTTCATGTTCCTTCTTCCAATCAAATGACATATTCTTCCTGGTCAACTCATGAAGGCTACTGGCTACGCTGGCGAAATTCGGTACAAATCGACGATAATACGTGCACAGTCCGAGGAAACTTCGTAGCTCATGTAAATTTTTCGGTCTTGGCCAATCCTTTACTGCTTCGATCTTCTCTTTAGCAGTGCAAATTCCCTCCGTAGTAACCTTGTGACCTAAGTAACTTACTTCCTTCTTGAACAATGCACACTTTTTGGGACTTAATTTCAGACCGGCGCCAGCTATCCTTTGGAAAACTTCCTCCAAGTTCTTAAGGTGTTCCTCAAAGCTTTTTCCCAGCACGATGATGTCATCCAGGTACACCAAACATGTTTTCCAATGCAGTCCTTTCAATACTTGATCCATGAGTCTCTCAAAAGTAGCTGGAGCGTTACATAGTCCAAAGGGCATTACCGTAAATTGCCACAGCCCCTCTCCAATGCTGAAGGCTGTCTTTTCCTTATCCTCATCTTTCACCTCTACTTGCCAATAGCCGCTTTTCAAGTCCAGTGTTGAGAACCATTTCGTACCAGATAGTGAGTCCAGAGTATCGTCAATTCTGGGTAATGGATAGCTGTCCTTTTTCGTTACGTCGTTCAACTTCCGGTAGTCCACACAGAACCGCATTTTTCCATCCTTTTTCTTCACTAGCACTACCGGTGAGCTCCATGGACTAGCTGATGGTTCGATCACGCCGCTGTCACTCATTTCTTGTATAATTTCTCTTACCACTTGGCGTTTGGCCAATGGAACACTTCGAGGAGCTTGGCGGATTGGTCTCGCGTCACCGGTATCAATGTGATGCTTCACTACATTGGTCCGACCTGGTTTGGAGCCATCCTTGTCGAATATGGTAGAGTACTTTAGTAGAAGTTGGTTTGCCTTACTCTGGTGGTCTTCTTCGAGCTCTTGCGTCCACGCCGTGATATTATCTGATAGATTACTGTTGCTGGTAGAGACATTTCCCTGGAGCTGTTCACAGTTTATAATCACCTCCACCTTCTGACATTGTCCCAATATAGCTCCTTTGGAAAGCTTGATCGGCGATCGGAACTCATTTAGTACTCTTACCGGTATACGTCCATCTTGTTTTGTCATAGCCAGTGTTTTTCCTACTAGTATATCCGTCTTTGAATTGTTTGCTGCCTCGACAACCCACAATTTGTTTGTCCCATAATCTCCATCAATCCTTGCCCAAACGACTGCCTCCGACTTCGGTGGAATTTGTTGACTATCTTCCACGAGTACCCGCTTACTGATGTACTTGTTCTCGTAACCAAATTTGAGTGGCACATCCATGTTCTTATAGCTCATGGTCCTGTTTTGCATGTCGATCTTGATGCCTTGGTTGCTTAAGAAATCCACACCAACTATGATCTCATCAACAATATCTGCCACTATAAAATTGTGCAGTACGGTGACATTTCCAATTCCGCTTTCACATGTTATTTCTCCTTGGACTTGAGTGTCCTCACCAGTCGCCGTACGCAATTTTGCTCCATGTAATGGCCTCACTTCTTTGTTGACTAAATCAGATCGAATGATGGAATGGGATGCGCCCGTATCAATAGTCAGTAAGCGCTCTTTTCCGTCCACGAGTCCTCCAACAGTAACATTACTTGACTTCCTTCCGATCTGTGAGACAGAGATTATGGGGCATCCAATTGCGGGAGCCAGCCTACGCCCCTTGCGGCTGACTCTCTTTAGTTTAACGGTTGGTTGGATTGGGAGACTTGCTCATCTCCTTCAGCCTTTCGCTTACGTCCGCTTGCATTACTGGAATTATTGGAGCTAGATCCACAATAACGTGCAATATGACCAGATTTTCCGCACTTAAAGCACTTAATGGAGCCATCGCTTTTCTTCTGTACCCCATTCAATGCTTCCAAAATTTTGTCGATTTTGTTGACCAAGTCTGGCGTCTCCACTTCCACACGATGAGCTTTGTACAATGGTTTGCTCAAAAGAGATGCGGTTTCTTGAGTTAGAGCATGTGATACCGTCTCCGCAAATGATCTCTTTGGATTTGGCCCGCTTCGTCTCCACGTCACGTATTCCATTTATGAAACTTTGGATTTTCACCCTCTCGATGTATTCCACTGGTGCGTCTGCGTTTGCTAGATGAGCCAACCTCTCGATGTCCGATGCAAACTCCTGAAATGTTTCGTTAGCCTTCTGGAAGCGATTCTGTAGCTCTATTTGATGTATCTGCCTTCTATGCTCGCTGCCGTAACATCTTTCAACGGCTCCCATCAACGCTTCATAGTTGTTTCTTTCAGCGTCCGGAATAGTATGTAAGATTTCGGCTGCAGGTCCTTTCAATGACACAAATAAAGCAGCGACTTTGTCCTCAGCGCCCCAGTTGTTCACAGCTGCTGTCTTCTCAAATTATAGCTTAAATACCTGGAAAGGAACAGAACTGTCAAATGATGGGGTTTTTACCTTGGGTACGCTTGTGGAAACACTTGGACGATTCAGCTGCAACTCCTGGATACGACTTCTTAACGCATCCACCTCGGCTTCGCCTTTCTCCTCAAGCTGCATTAGTTTCTCGTCCATGCGCGCCTCTAGTTTTGAGGACATACGTGCTTCCTGTTCCTCCAGCTGTGTAGACAACTGCAATATTTGAGATGCCATGTGCGTCTTCGTTTCCTCCCACTGAGATGCCAAGCGTGTCTCTTGTTGTTCCAACTTTGATGTCATGCGTGTCTCTTGTTGTTCCAACTGAGATGCCATGCTTGATGTTATGTTGTTTGACATCTGAGCCAAGGCAGCCAATAAAGAGTTTGTGTCCACATTTTCCACTGAATCCGGAGAATCCTTTCGCTCTTCTATTTTCGTCGCCTCATCCGCAAGCTGAAAAACGTGGTCGTCGACGTTGATTTCCTCTGCTTCCATAGCCTCTCGCAACCGTGATTGTAGCTCTGCTTTATTGCCCGTTGTTGACAATCCACGTCGTTCCAACTCGTTTTTGAGTTGCTGGATCTTCAACTCATTCAACTTTGCCATGTCCTTGTTATCCTTAAAATGTCCTTGTTATCCTTTTCAATGTCCTTGTTATCCTTTTCAATGTCCTTGTTATCCTTTTCAATGTCCTTGTTATCCTTTTCAATGTCCTTGTTATCCTTTCCAATGTCCTTGTTATCCTTTTCAATGTTCTTGTATTTATTTAACAATACCGCTTCTGACACCAATTGTGACGAATTCGATGATTCCTTGATTATTTTCCCTGAGTTCGATCACTGTACGTTAAATAAAACACTCCGATTCTGTTTAATAAGTAGTACGCTTTATTCAGTGCTAAAAACCGTAGTACAATATCGCGGGTTAATTTACTGTTCAGTACTTCACTGTACAACACTTCAAAATAAACTGATTGATTTGCGTTGTCTTTGCGCGGTTTATATACCCTAGCAGACAGCAGCTTCACAACCTAGAAATGTCTACACCTTTCTGGTTTATTCGTGCAACAGTGTTCTCGAAGCGTTTATCTATCGTCATCTCCTCTTTGTGCCACATTCGCAAACACGCGAGCTGCCTCTCGCAGCTGTAGTTGTGGTAGTGACGCTAGTGATAGAAATACGCTAGAGTTGGGAGATGAGCGATTCCTGAGAACATTCGCCACAATATGTAGCATTTGTACTCATCTATCCAACGCCATCAACATTTTTGTAGGGATGCCACATTTCCACTCAAGAAGGGTTTAAATCTGCCGTTCGGACGTTCCGAAAACGTACCTTATATTTGAGGTGATATATGATTTTCCTAAAATTCTGCGAATTTGTTAGTACTACAAAAAAATTATACATATATACACGATTAAAAGAGAAATAAACAAGGACTTGTGCTGCTTTAACAGTATCTTGCTGGAGAACTTTTTTATTGGACAAATATCGATTTTAGTTTCGGACGTTCCCGTTCCCGTTCGGACGTTCCAGTTTTGATCCAAAGGAAAACATGAACAACAAAAAAGATATTGAGCACATATTTTATTGTAATTGATATATTTAAGCAGAAATTTGCATTACTTGCACATTCTAAACACTACAACAACATACATTGGGGTGATTCTAAAAACTAACAAAATTTCAAGGTTTTCTTATCAATTGGCAAATTTTGAGGGGATAACACCCAAAACAATAAATTAAAATTTTTCAAAAGTCATAACTACTCAGCTACAAAAAAAATTATTGATGATAGTAGGAGACACCTAAATTTTGTCAGAACCGGTGTTCCAATATCTATCAAATTTTGCAAGGTGATATGTGGCATACGTGCCTACATAATGGTATCAAAAAGTTTGGCCTACATTCATTTTCAAATTTTCCTCTTTGGTTGACACATATTCGGAAACACCCATATACATATACTTATACCCAGTGGCGATATTATTGATGTGAATCCAACAAAAAATACTACTTTTGGGAAAGCTATATTTTTTTGGCTAAGACCACGGCAGTGGCATTGAAAATATTTTCGAAAATTGTTTTGAAGTGTTATCTAAATTCACAACTGGGTATATAATTGTAGTTTTTACTACAATCCGCTCTTAGATTTTCCACGTTTTTACCATATGATAAAAGTTTAGTAAAATAAAAACCTTTATTCCATAAAATAAAAAGCTTTCAAAGCAATGCACTTTTTACTACATTTTCGCGCTCCAGTTGTTTTCGAATAGTATCCACTTAGTTATTTATATGAGCTGTGGCTATTAAGTATAGAGCAGTTGTGCGCAGACGGAACGCATAAACAAATACACACACCCTTCAGCTATTTTATGTTATTGGCTGTGTTATTGTTTTAAGTTTTGAGAGAAGTTAAATACTTCGACTGGAGTTGTAAACAATAGAAAATATAAACTGAGTTATGTGAACATTTAAGAAAATAAATAATTTTTTTCTTCTCTTTCAGATAAACACTCATATGTGTGAAGAAGAACAAGCACCTGACTGGCGGTAACATAAGACGTAATCATTTAAAGTAAGTACAAAATGTACATAAATATGTAAGTATGTATTGTTTGTAGTTTTAATAACATGTTTTGCGTTGTAGCAGCTTTAAAGTTTAAACAACGTATGTTATTAATCAATTTAAGTCAACACGTAAAGTTCACGCCTCGCATGTGAAACGGCACAAAACGTAAAAAGAAATAAGAAAAAAATTATTAATATTTATGTTGCGCAAACATAAGATATGTATATTGACCGCTATTAAGTATATAAATATGTATGAATGTATGTTTGACTTAAACTTTAAGTCTTAAAGCAGTCTATGTTTGAAAAGCACAGCAGTTGTTTTAAGTTCTTTTTCTATAAGTAGTACACTTTCTTTGCTTTTATTGTTATAGGTGAGCTACTGGAGTAATCTTTTTAAGTTTGTTTGTATTTAGTTCTAGTTTATAGTAACAAATCAATTTAGAAGAATTTTAATTAGTCGAATATATTTACGGTTAGTCATATATAGTCATATATATTAGTCGACGATGCAATGTTTCTATGAAGAGAAAGAAATTTGAATGGAAATAAAAAGGGAACGGAAATGAAAACTTTTGGTATGTCTTGAATCCAGCAAATGTTGCACTAGCTATTTGAAAATAAAACTTTTGTATACCAACTACTATCTCGAGCACGGCCGAAGCGATTTTAATCGAAATTGGCATATGGAAAGTATGCCTACTTTCAAGGCTTTCTACTTGGGTGTTAGCCCGTCGGGATAGGGTTGCCACCTATCTCAATTTTTTTCATTTGGGCCAAGAAATGGAGGATATCTTCTGCGGTATACCAACGAAGGCAGGGTTGCCACCTATTTTATTTATTCCTTCGTATATTTACCACTATCTCGGGAACCTATTTACCATGAGGCTCATATCACGTGTTCCATGCTACGCTCGGGTTTTTTTTTTTTTTTCTTGAAGACGGTCGCCATGGTTTAGAGGGTTTATTATGGACTTATTTGGCTCGAAAGACATTTATTCCTTAATTAAACGATTTTTTTCCTCAATTTAAGGAAAAAGTCTTTGAATTGGGGAAAAATTCTTTAAATTAAGGTATATTTTACTTAGTTTAAGGGAGCCATGTCTTTGGAGCCAAAATAAGGAAACTTTTTACTGAGTGTATACAGAAGGACACATGAGTATGAAACGTAATAAATCAATACGTATATATAGAAGTTCTCTTTTATGTATAAAAATACCGATATTACAAACAAATAAAAAGGCCCAAAAATTTGTTCATTACTTAGCAATAATTTTTTTTCTCGCACATCCGCCCATTTTTAAAACAAATTTAGTATAGTGTTGAAATATGTTTTTAAATTTTTTTCTTGTTGCGAAATTCCAGCAAAATTGTTGCATAATATTCCTTGCTACATACATACATTCATAGTACGTTCGAGTACTTGGAATAAATTTGTTGCTTACTCATACAAATATTTTTAGTTTAATTGCAAGCATATGGAGAAAATAAATTCTCATATTTAGAATGTTTAGTTTTGTGCGTTTTTCACATTTTCTACAGCAGTATTAGTTGCGCACATTTCACATAGATTTCTTATATCGACCCTTTTCGGCGGAATAATCGTAGCTGTCATATTTTCAAAATTTACATTTTGATGCAAATTTGTTTTATATTCCTCAGCGCTGCATCAGGTAAATTATTAAAAATTGGACTTCCTTTTTTATCATATGGAACAATTCATTCAGTAAGAAAAAATGCTCGTCTGTAAAATTTGTAGTTTGTCCCTTACGATAATTTCGCCAGAAGGGGTTGATATGTATTACTACTAGGTATATGACTCAAGAATTTGAAATTAATATTAAAAGTAAAAATTGAATGCCTTCCAATTATTTTGGCTTTTTTACCCATTTCATCACGGTATAGTAGCATATCATATTTATTGATTAATGATTATCATTTTCATTGACGGAAGTTCAATAAGCTTTTCTATAGTTTGTTTCCCTTTCCCAGCGACTTTAATTTTAATATGTTTTCCAAAAATACTTTTACGTGCTAATAAAGAATATTTGTATACCTAGATGTGCTCAGTGTTCAGGCTTCAGGAACCCTAAAAGTTTCGAAGGATTTAGTTGGCTAATTCCAGGCTATACTTTTAAAAAGAAACTTGAACAGGGTTGGGCCACTACGAAAAAAATGATTCATCATTTATAAAATGAATGAGAAGAATAAGAGATGGACCCATCAATAAGTATACCGAAATGATCAGGATGACGAAATGGGTTGATTTAGCCATGTCCGTCTGTCTGTTTGACCGTAAACTAGTCCCTCAGTTTTTAAGATATTTGGCTGAAATTTGGTATACGGCCACCATTTTCTAATATACAAATCATTTATCGGAACCAGCAAGATCGGACCGATATTACATATAACTACCATACAATCAATTGTTCCGATAAACGGATTTCGCTCCTGTAATTAAATAGGTAGGATCGTGAAATTTTGTAGTTATTGCTAAGTTTTTCGTCACTCGTCACCTGAAAATAAAATAATGCCCATTCCTGAACTAGAATTGGGATATTATCCACAACAAGCAAGAGCAATATATTTCGTGATTAATAGCGTTATCTAGACCTTTACGTATCACTCGAAAACTTCTGAATGGAATTGACTTACTAGACGTTCAACTTGAAATCCCTTATTTCGATAACTCGTATTTTGTGTATTTTGTAAATAACGGCCGATTTTGGAGTTATCGACCAATACCTACACCTTTCTAAACAAAACTCTAATCCGTATTCGATCACGACTAGGTATAAAACTTTCAGTTTCTCTGAGCTTATACTTCCTTAATTGTTAAAATGACTTATCCCTCACTACATAGCATATGCAGTACATTTGTTAATGCTGGGCTTTACAGGTTTCAGTTACGCTTTGTCAGCTTTGAATTTTTAAGAAAACGTGACCCTTCTCTTTTACGCTCAACTTTCAATGCCTACGCATGATTTTGATGTAATGAAAAGTGTTTGCTCTAAATTGTTAAGCTTACATCAAAAGCAAGTTGGGATTTGCCTTCTGGATTACGTTGAGACCATTTGAAACAAGTAGCTACAGAAGTTAGTAATGTATACATATGTATTTTTCGATCATTTGATTGAAAGTGCATGTACATAGTTATTAACAGAAAATCTGTACATAAATGCTTGTAATTTAAACCGTTAAACAGATTTGAGCTATAGTTTCGACACGTGATAGAAATTTGTGCTGCGGCTCTTTTTTTTAAATAGTTTTAAAAAATCACATGATTAAAATAAAAAATCGCGTGATGTCAGTTGATATACTATAAAAAATGTTTATGTTATCTCCATTATAATATCGGTTAACAGGAAGAAAGGATTACGAGAGGGGAAAAGTAAAAGAGGGAGGAAGGACAGTAAGAGGTATTTCCATAACTCAACCAACTTCGAAGTTACCGGCCAATATGTAAACCAACGATAAACCAAAAACCAGTAAGGAAATCTGTCTTCGGCTGTGCCGAAGGCTAAATACCTTTCATGAATAAGCGTAACGATTTTCACTGTTTGATCCCATTATATAGCCTGTTTGAATTTAACTTCCGCTCATACCGAAATTATCGGAACTATTGATTATATGGGGGCGATGTGTTATATTGCTTCTATCTCATTGATTTTTAACATCAACATTCCACATTCTAAAATAGCAATAGTTACGAAATTTCACGTACCTACCTATATAAATACAGGAGTTATCTACCAAAATCCGTTTATTGGAACAATCGATTGTATGGGGGCTATGTGAAATATTTATCCCATCTCGATGATTTTCAACATCGATATTTCACATAAAAAAATAGCAATACGTCCAAAATTTCACGTTGCTAGGTGTTTAATTACAGGAGTTATAGCCCAAAAACCTTTTATCGGGATAATCGATTGTATGGGAGCTATGTGAAATATTTATCCCATCTCGATGATTTTCAACATCTATATTTTCATATAAAAATAGCAATACTTACAAAATTTCACGTTCCTTCCTCTTTAATTACAGGAGTTATAGCCCAAAATCCGTTTATCGGAACAATCGATTGTCCGATCTAGCTGGTTCCGATCTTGCTGGTTCCGACAAATGATTCCTATATTGGAAAATGGTGGCCGCATACAAAATTTCAGCCAAATATCTCAGAAACTGAGGGACTAGTTTGCGTTCAAACAGACAGACAGACAGACAGACGGACAGACGGACATGGCTAAATCAACTCATCTCGTCATCCTGATCATTTCGGTATACTTATTGATTGGTCTATCTCTTCTTCTTCTCATACTTACAAACATCGGACCAAAGTTATAATACCATTTCACGTTCATGAAAGGTATAATAATTAAAATATAGGCATCAAACGAAACGTGCTAGTTAATGCTTCAATAAGCGATATGATCAGTTTCAAATCTCAACGGGTTCGGAGATTTCTCAACTGGTTTTGGAGATATATGTATGTAGATGAGTTCAAATTAGCGCAGGTCTACCTTTGGGCGAGATAAAACTAGGATCTACTAGTATATCTGTGGACTTTTGGAAAACCCGCTTAAGTCTAAAAACCAAATTTTATAGGAGAGCGAAAAAACACATTTAACTGTTAACAAAACTTTTGTTGATACATATTAAAAAGAAATAGGACCATTACATAAAAGGGTCATGATTTATTATGATTTTCCAGTTAACTGTCTTCGACTAACGGCAACAGTTGTATTTTAAACCGAGTTTAAAGGAAATAAGTGCTTCTTCCAAACTGATTTTAGAAAAAATATCCGCTTATGTCAGGTAAGAGAATTTACAAAATCACCTGAGACGTAAAATTTCACAAAACTTTTAACCTATTTAGACTTAAGTTCAAGTTAACTTCAAGTTCTGCCCGGGGAAAAAGCACTTACACCGAGTTAAGTTGTTTTACCAAAAGCAAAATAAAAAAACATCAGATCAAGTTGACTTAATATGGTTTTCTAAACGATAGTTAGAGGTTTATTTAGAAGGTTTTTTCTATCTTATCTGACTTAAGTTGTTTTCCCAAATGCACTAGGAAAAAATATCGACTTAAGATGTTTTTTTCAAAAGTCATATATCCGTAGCTAGTCACGCTATCAGTACACCGATAAGACAGAAATTACCGTTATGAAAATGTGCTTTTATGATAAAGAAATTGGAAAATTTATTTATCTCGACTTAAGCGGGTTTTCCAAAAGTCCACAGATATAATAAATAACCATCTATTCCTATAAACCAAAAATCCATTCGCTGATTAATTAAAGATTAACCAAAATATATTAAAAAGAAAAAACTAACTGCTGAGCTAAATATCCCTCAAAGATGGGAAAAAATCCCTCAGGTTCCCATATGTTAAATAAAAAATCCCACACAATTCCCACATAATTTAGATCACTTTTAGGGAGGGGGTATTGTATTTCGACTGCTAAGTGGAAAGTCACTCTAAAATAATTGAAAATATTTATCAAAAAACTCATAATTTGTTTTAGGAACGCTCTATTTTAGATTTTTTTTCAATGACGCCGGAAAGACTATCAAAAGAGTACTTATGGTCTCGAACAAATCAACATAAGGCTGCGACAGAAATAACCAAGCGCAAGTGACCTTGGACTGGTCACACTCTCAGAAGACCGTCAGTGAAGCCAGACAAGCATTGCGGTGGAATCCACAGGGAAGTCGGCGATCTGGTGCCCCCATGAAACAAAGAGATAAGATTGTGCCAAAAGCGATACCGGTAGCATGAATTAGCCAGTTTTGACAGAATCAGCTTATTGCTACGTCATGAGTTGACACAGAATTGCCACCATAGTATACTTTTACCGCTGGTGTGATTTAAAAAAACTGTGTTTTGGGGGCAACCATGGACGAATTCAAGATGGCCGATGGCCGAAATGCAGTGTTGCAGTTGTAATGTGACATCATGAATGGAAAGGGAAAAAGGGAGAAAACTGACCTGGGTGCACCGGCAAAAAATGGCGCAGAGCTGTGGATAAATAACTAGAAGACACAGGATACATGTGAAATGATTTGACGAGAAAAGGACCAAACTGAATACGATCCAAGTTGGTGGTCGAGCCCCTATGCTCATATATAAAATAAGATGATAACGACTACATAAGATGGACGATGATTTTAATTTAAACTCAAATCATTTATCATTTATACGTAGCCAGCTCTGCAATCAATATATATATATCCCTCAAAAAGGGTTATTTCCCACGATCTGGCACCACTGATATTTATGTTTAGTTTCACCCATCTCTTAACTTCATTCTAACCTTAGCTTAAGAGACACTAGATACCATTATCTTCTGAGTGAGATCTTCTTAAATTTTTTGTATACACTTCTAATTAACAGTAACACTCCATTCAATACGATTATGTACAAATTTGCACAAACATCAACTTGTATTTACCTTCATATTTATGTATGAATTTATTTATTTAACCACAGCATATATTTCATACTATACACAAGTAGGCATTCTTCAGGTTTACCACGTCGCCAAAAAGGTTTGCTTACTTATCGGAACTCGCCCGCAATCGTCATTTGACTTGGCTTTACTTTACTTTGTGGCCTTAAGCGTGCGGATTTGTCTGGAAGTCAATTCTAAATTGTATGCCTTATTTTTCGTTTTGTTCTAAAAACAAGTTTGAACTATTGTGGTTCTATAAAGGTATGCTCCGCTTGATTTATGTACGTATGTTATGCATGGATGTACGCATGTTTAAGAATATAGCAAATGCTTGAATATATTTCACAAAGCTTCCTTGTTTTGACATTTGAAAACTGGTTTGAATGACTTACTTCTTATTTGTTATGTTTTTGGTTTTCGGCATTTCATTACTTTGTTATGTATAATTTCGCTTGAATTCGGTTACTTAAAACTCGTTCTTAATTACTTCAACATTTATTTATATGTAAATAATTGCAAATTCAAGTTGTTAACTACCAGTTTTTAGCATTCATTTAACCGAAATGTACCTATGTAAATGTGCAAAGAATTTCAGCTTGAAACACGATCTGTTAAGTTCAAAATGATGTCGTTTTTAAACCTGTTCAGGGCTATCCCGCAATCTATCACAAAAACAAAACATTTAAAAAAGATGAGTAAAAATGTATAGAATCTTGGATTTGATGTTTTTAACAACGTCCGATACGAAATAGGGCGTTCTTCAGAAAAATTCTAAAAAAGGATTTTTTTATCTTGTTTAACCAGATAACTATTGCTTATGGTAAACCTGTCTAGTGAGAAATTTTTTTTGCAGATGTATATATTGCCGTATACAACATCCCGATCCAATGGAGCAACAAGTGAAAGCATATAAATCGCTTCGGATGCGATAATATAAAGGATATTAACTACACTGAGATGATCACAATCAGCGTGAAAAGGGGATATACCGAAAAACACTACCACCAACATTTGAAGAAAATATTGTTGATACTAACACCGAAGACAACAAACATTATAAAGAAATCAGAGGCAACCAGGAACAGTTAACAGCACGTTTGGAGTGTAAGAGTAGGTCGACTCCCAGTTGTTGCACGCTGGGTAACGCTAAATGACCTACATGGCCTACACGGCCTAGTTTCTTGTATTGCCGGTTCTACGAGAACGGTACCAGTACTTGTGCTGTACCCATCTTGCCGAAACGACGCGGGCCGTTTTATTATATCGACCCGGCCAAGAGCAATACACATGATTACCAAGTGATGTGGCATCGCATATTTTATGTGCGCCTGGTGCAAAGAATTTTTTTGTAGCCAAGTGATACGCCAAAGTGGCAGCTATATTATGGTACCACAGATTTGTATTATTTGACAGATGATGTGATCTTACGCACCAGGTGACGTGACGCCCAGCTCACCAGGTGATGTGGCACTTGTAATTTTTTTTTTGCCCCAGTGGTTAGGATTTATTTCTATGTAAATAACAAATGAAACCACCCTGGTGCATTTATGACAAATGCGTGTGTCATCGCTCATCAGGTGATGTCACATTCTGCTCATCAGTTGATTCAGGATTTATTTTAAAGCAAATTATGCTATAAAAACCCTGATGTTTTTGTTGTAGGCAAATGATGTGATATCTTGCTTAGCATGCGATGTAATATTTTGCCCACCAGGTGATGCAACACTTGTAGCATTTATTTCTAGGTAAATTATGTGAAATTCTGCTGATGTGACATTCTGCAAAACTTCTACTTTTGAAGCCCACCTTGTACTCAGAATTTATTTTTAGGCACCCGCTTACGTGATCTTTTGTTCACCAGGTGATGTGCCAGCAGGTGTCGGCGGACGTGATATATAGGCAACATTTTTTCCCCATATATTTTAAATGGGGAAAAGTGTATACTTCGAAACTCACGTTTAAAGAATCCAGGCCCAGGTGCGCTGGATTTGTAGGCAAATGATATGATTTCACTTTTAGTGCAACGCCGATGATATGACGACATTTATCATGTGACGGCATTAAAAACACTCAATAAAAGATAAATATGAAAGTTACTGAGATTGAGTAGCGCTGCTGCCTCCTAACAAAGAATTGATTGAACATCACTGACTCGGCGAGAGAGCTGTTATTGCACTGCAGTAGACCAGTACGATGCAGCACACATGCCGCGCTTGAAGAGCTTTCAGTAAACGAGTGTGCCAGATTAAAAATCACTTCAGTATTGTCTGAGCGGAAGCGAGTCAAAATGTTTTGTTTTGCACTTTGAATTTGAAACGAAAAACTCAATGATCCTCTTAGGATTTTGTTAGTTCCTCAAATCACAGCCAAGCAAATAGTGAGCAAAGTATTGAATATTGCTAGGGTGTTCGAGTATCATACATACAAAAGTCTTCGCCTAACATAAAGCCCATTGATGCTGGGTTAATATAATCATCATTATCATCATCATATGATCAAATTTTTCGACCAAGCCTAGATTATGACTGACTAAATTCCTTTTTTAGTCCCACAATATTTTGCTACTTATGTCTATGATAAACACTTAAATTTCGTCATGTCATATATATGGTTCTTCCAGGACGGGAAATCAGGAGAGGAACAAAAATTATAGTCGTTAGAAAAATTAATGTTTTCTTACTTGCAATAACGCTATCACCAGCTGTATGGGTCCACAACGTACCACCACCGAACCGATTGTAGTAGCACGTAATCCACCACCACCACCAAAGCCATCACCACTAGCCAAACTTATATCCGAAGTATTGACAGCTGTGGCATTTGTTGAATGACTATAACCGCCTGTAGCAATGGCATTCGTACTAGACGGACCAGTAAATAAGCCATGAGCACCACTGACGCTGGGTGTTGGCGAAGCAGAAGACGATAGGGTGGGGTAATTAAAGTTGTCCTGTTGTTGTCGATGTGCAGAGGGTGTATTCGAGATATTCGAACCGGAATAAAGTGATGACATCGATGAGTCCAATGTGCGATGACGTTCCATGTTCAGCTCTTATTTGGATTTTATTTTAAAAGGTACTACTACTGCGATACAGCGAACAGCTGTTGCTGCTAGCTCGTTGTGGTTGGGGACGTACGAAATTGCGCTTTTAATTTTGTGTGTGAGTGCGATGTTGTTTTCTCTTTTTCTTTTAAATTAATTTTTATATTTATTGCAAATTTTTTGTTGTTCCTATTACTGGGGATTTCCTTTGTTTTGAGTTGCAGTGTTTTTCATGCTAACTTTTCACGCTCTATCAATTGGATTTTCTTTTATTATTATTCTTGTTGTTTTATACTGTTATTTTTCACTGCGCTGTCGATATGTTTTATTTTTTTGGGGGTGTGGGTAGTTTCGTGTGCTTTTAAATTTGTTTCTTGTATTAAATTTTCGCACCTTTTAAATGAAATATTTTCTTTAATTTTCTTCTACATATAAAATTGCTTAAATTTTCAGTTTTTTTATTTTTAAAATTTTTTTTTTTAAATTTTATTTTTAAATTTTATCAATTTATATTTATTATTACTTTGTTTTAACTAAAAATTTGTTTTTAATTTTATGTTTTCCATTTAAGTATTAAAACAATTATTTTAAACTTTTTCGTTCGCTTATAATTTTTTTTTTGTAAGATCGTAAAAAAAAGTCGTTTAAAACTCGAAAAAAATATTTTATGTATAAATTATTAGTTACTTCTCGACTTTTGTTCTATTGCATTTTTCTATAATTTTAATTTTCGAATTATCGCACTACATTTCAAATGTTCGCGCTATCGTCGCTCTCGCACGTCTGTCTAGTATATTCAGCAGCAATCATCTTGAGCTGCCGGTGCTAGCCAAACGCTCGTTCACAGTGCTCATTCGCCAAAATACAAAATGAAAAAACAAAAAACATAAACAAAAACAAATAAACAATAAACTCAAAATCAAATGCTATTAACACAAAAACGTTCGCATGACTTCATGCTTTCGTTGAAAAAAAAAAAATGAAAAAAATGATTGAAGAAAAATACAACACTAAATTTTTCGCGCTCGTTCATATTCTATTCATGTACACGTTTCTATCTAGCAATTATTTTTCGCACGTACATCACTAACTACACCACTGAGTATAGATATACACACATGCGAACAAATATATGCATATATGTACGAATCCTACCCAATGAACACAATGAAAAATGTTCTTCCCTTTTGTTAAACTCTTGATAGCCCACACAAATCATTTATAATGGGCTGGGCCTTTCGATTTGGGGCAGTTCCAACTATTCCCTTGGCAGTTATAGCTTGCTTCGGTTTACAGGGTTGCCACCTGTTGAATGAAATTTATTATATATGCACATGGTAGGATTCATTCTAAGATTTCCTACTGAGGTGTTCCCACATGGACCGATTCAATAAAAAAAAAAAAATAGAAGAGATTGTCGGCAAATCTTGTTATTAGCGGGGCTTATTGCAGAATAAGTTGGAGTTTAAAAAAAAAATAACTAAAAATTACAAAAGGGTCGGACTTTTTTTTCGAAAACTATATTTAAAAACAAAAATTAAAAAAAGATCCCAAAAGGTCGATTTTTAAAAAAGTTACAGCATTTAAAAAAAAGGTCATAACGTTTTTTTTTTGATTTAGGGAAAACAATTTGAAAAAAATCTGAAAAATATCTTTCGGAAGGTAGAACAAGATAGCAAACTTTTAGCGAAATCGAAGGGGTTAGGTAATAAATTTGTCCATTTGGCATGGAATGACCCATATGTAGATAGCATGCTTCATTCTAATATGTTTTTCTTGGCTGTAGCAAATTGTAGCGAGTTAGAAGGTTTCCACCCATCTGAATTTGTGTTAAATATTCAGCAGGATATGCCAATATGGGTATCAAATGAAAGGCATTTTTGACCGTATAACAACTATGATATTTTTAAACAGGGTTGGTACCTAGTATTCACATCAAACCACATTTTTTATTCATTTGTGTATCGACCATTATTTCGGAGACAGGGAAGGCGATTTATGCGTCATTCTAAGATTATCCACTTGGGTGTCGCCACTTCTTTTTTTAAAATGTTTTTATATTTAACATGATACACCAACACTCATTTGAAAAGAAAATTTTGATCAATAAATATCAACCCTAACAACTTTTTTTAGGTTATAAAAATTAGTAACGAGCAAATTTTAATTATTATTCAAATATTTGGGAATACATATCGCACACTAAATCAAAAAGAGTGACAACTGAAAATCAGGGTAACTTTCAGTTAATTGGTTCAATTAATTTGATTTTTAAAAACTTGACATCACTGTGCTCTTTAAAGAGCAACGATAATAGTCAAAAAGAAAAAATTGTATGTACTGGCTGTACTACTTTTTATTAGCCAATCTATGCCAAGAAAGCGACCTAAAAAAACTTTGAGTTGTGACGTTTTTTGATTTAGGATGCGATATGCATCTAAAATATGAATACCCCGAGATCCGAAGATTTTTCGGTTATTTGAGATTGAGATTCAGTAAAGTGATTTGACTGGAGTTTTATAGGGTGAGTTAGGATAAAATAAAGCTTTTGCAGGGTAATCTTGAATTTAATTGGGTCCTTGAGTGATCTTGGTGAGACCACTTTGCCCCTGTTTTTGTGTATTTTTTGGTACCGTGACTTTACCGGGACTCTTTTTGGAATAATTTCAGGATTAGCGGGATTGTTTTCGGGGCCAATTTGGGATTGATTTCCGATTTTTTTTTTATAATACCCTACCTCACCGTTGTCTGTATACTATTTCTATAAATGGAATGGACTAGAATGTTTGCTGGGAGCACATGCATCCATACATTCACACAAATACCACGCCAACGTCCCATCTGGTCCCAGTCACTAAACTCATCCCATTACTTATATGTTTACATATGGCAACACCATAAAACGCAACACAAATAAAGAATATACTACAAAGTTACGCTCTAATATGATGTTCGCTAGAGTATGATTCTAGTTGGGGGGCTCCCTCTATGCATGAGTAGTTAGCTCTTCAAGAGCAACTATTGTGGCTGATCTTTCAGCGCTATACTCTTGCTTCATCGAGCATTTTTGTTATAGCCACTGTTTTATTGCTTTTGACGAGACGCTATTTGTTGCTTTTTTTTGTTTGGTTGATCTTTTCGCTACGTACGATGCGAGTTGTCTATTTTTATTCAAAATCTGTAGTAGCTGGCGGCGTACTTTCATGCCAACAACAATGGTAACAAACAAATGCATTGTAGTTGCGCAAAATTTTTTCAAACATAAGGGATCGATAGTTTTGTATTTTGCTATTTACCTACTTTTTCAAAAATAAGAAGTGGGAAATATGATTTTACGAGGTGTGAGAACTAAATTTTAATCGGCCTAGGTTATAACAATTTAGGGGAAGAAGCGGAAGAGAAAGAGGATATGGAAGAAAAGGAAGAGGGAAAAGGGGAAAAGGGGAAAAGGGGAAAAGGGAAAAAGGAAAAGGGAAAAGAGAAAAGGGAAAATGGAAAAGGGAAAAAGGAAAAGGACAATGGAAAAGGAAAGGGAAAGGGAAAGAGAAAGGGAAATGGAAAGGGAAAGGAAAGGGAAAGGGAAAGGAAAAGGGAAGGGGAAAGGGAAAAGGATAAATGAAAAGAAAACAAATAGGAAAGGGAAAGGAAAAATAAAAAGGTAAGTGAAAGGAAGCGGAAAAGGAAAAGCAGAAGTACCAGGAATCGAAAAATAAGTTTAAAAGGAAAGGATAAGAGAAAATAAAAATAATAGGAAAACGAAAATAATAGGAATAGGTTAGAAAAGGGAAAGGGTTAAACAAGAAAAAACAAAAATTGAATTAAAGGTAAAGGGAAAGTAAAAGAAAGTGGAAAAGGATATTAAAGGGAAAAGGAAAATACATAGTAAAGAAATTGGAAAATGAAATTTGAAAGTAAAAGAAAAAGTAAAAAGGAGCGGAAAGCAAAAATGGAGAGGGGAAGAAAACGGAAAATAAAAATAAAAGAAAAAGAAAAAGAAAAAGAAGAGCGGAAAGACAACATTATTAATGAAATAAAAAAAAGCCAAAAAACAAAGGAAATGTGAGTGTAAAGGAAAAGAAAAAGAAAAAAAAAAGAAACGAAAAAAAAGAAACGGGAAAAAAGAAAAATAAAAAGAAAAAGAAAAAGAAAAAGAAAAAGAAAAAGAAAAAGAAAAAGAAAAAGAAAAAGAAAAAGAAAAAGAAAAAGAAAAAGAAAAAGAAAAAGAAAAAGAAAAAGAAAAAGAAAAAGAAAAAGAAAAAGAAAAAGAAAAAGAAAAAGAAAAATAAAAATAAAAATAAAAAGAAAAAGAAAAGGGAAGAGTAAAGAGGGACAAGTAGAAAAACTTGAATAGTAATTTAAATTGAAATGATTCTGCTTTATAGTAAAATATTACACTTAAATAGGTATCAATCATCCTTCTCTTTCTCCAACTCCAGTTTTATAAAATTTTAAATCAAGGCCTAGGATTTTAACGATCTAAATACGGCCGTGTGTAATGAAATTATCGAAAAAATATCTCTTTGCAAAAATTTTCGCTTTACCGCGTTCACATGTAAGTTTTTAGGAAAGGAGGTATACACAGCATACAAAAATTTTTCCTGTAGAAAGAAATTTGTTTTGCTTCTTATGTATCGCACATTTGCTTTACATAGACTTAATTTATTTTGGCCAAAATCGTACAAGGAATTCAGGCGCCAAAATACTACCCAAAATTTAGTTTAAACTAAACGCTTACATACAGACATGAGTGTATGTTAGTTTAATGTTTTTTATGCTTTCTTCGATATCTAATGTTGTCTTGCGTTATTTTACGTCTGCAAATTTGTTTTAGGAATTTAGGTTTTTGTGCAGTTTACTGATGCTCTATTGACTAATTGTAGTGAAAAAAAAATTAGGCAATTAAACCAGCTGTCAGGCAAATGAAGTATGCGCAAAGAAAATGGATCACTAGAATGACGTAAAAACAAACATACATACTTTACATATGTATCTATGTAGGTACACTGCAAAAATGTGATTAGTCGAGGATGAATCCAGAATGACTAATTTCTAAAGAAATTTAAAAAAATTTTTTTTTTCATTTACTCTATTTTGTAATATTTTATCCAATTTTTTTAATTCACTTTATTCTATGTAACTTTATTTCATTTTCTTTTATTTTATTTGAATTGATTTGGTTTTTTTGTTTTATTTATGTAATTATTTTATCTTATTTTTTATTTTATTTTTCGTTTTATTTTATTTAATTATTTTTTTTAATTTTTTTTAATTATTTATTTTATTTTTATACTTTATAATATTTTATTTTATTTTATCTTATTTTAATTTACTTATCTTTTTTATAGTTTAGAGTTATATTTTATTGCTTTTTGTTCTATTTTGTTTTATTTTATTTCAATTTCAAAATTATTTAATTGGATTTTCTTTTATTTATTTTATTTGATTTAGTTTTTTATTTTATTTATGTAATTATTTTATCTTATTTTCTATTATTTTTCGTTTTATTTTAATTTAATTTTTTTATTTTTTATTATTTAATTATTTTTATACTTTATTCTATTTTATGTTATTTGATGTTATTTTATTTTATTTTAATTTTTTATTTAGTTTTATTAAACTTTTTATATTTTTTTTCTATTTTTTTTTTTCTATTTTGTTTTATTTTATTTCAATTTCAAATTTATTTTTTCTTTCGGATCCAAAAAATTAATCTTTTTTCTTTTCTTTTATTTTATTTAATTTTCTTTTATTTTATTGTATTTTATTTGAATTGATTTATTTTTTTATTTTTTTTATCTTTTTTTATTTGATTTTATTTTTTTTTTATACTTTATTCTATTTCATTTTATTTTATCTTATTTTATTTTAATTATCTTAATTTTTTTAATTTAGTTTTATTATATTTTATTATTTTTTTTACTTAATTATAATTTGAAAATTTTTTTTTTTGCGGATCCCAAAAAATGTATACATTGCATCAAAGTAATTTTGTAATTCTCAATATTGTCATAAAATAGGTTCCCGGCCCTAAATGTGTAGATCCGACTAATTTTCAATGATTCCATAAGCGTAAGCTTTTCTGCTCGAACTAATCAACTGGTAAATCTTAATACCATTTGTGTGTGTTTCCATAAATCTCTATAGTTGTTTAGATCAGCGTTCAACTTCTGCGGCATTGAGTTGACGCCACTTCTATTTAAATTTTTCTTTTTTGCCCATTGGGCGATCAGCCGACTGGTCGCCTGCTACATTTTCTATGAAGTCTGCACGTCACTTCAAAGTCGTTTAACCGATTCGGTTCAATACATTTAGTTTTGGGGTCAATTATTTTTTGTCTGCTGCATAATCAAAGCAATATGTAATTTATATTTTATTTTCTAATTGGCCTGTAAAGATATGAATGAGAGTTCAGTGTGCCAGTGATCAATTGGCACCTCAGGGGCTTGATTTTTTTTTTTTTTTTTGTGGATTTGGCTGACGTTATAGTGATGCTCAAGGAATAAATGTATGATCGATGGCTATAGATTGCGAAATATTTTTAAATACATATCGCCAGTGTTTATACAAAACAACATAACTGACAGATGCAAATCTACGTAACTGCTGTCACATAAATTTTACACAAACAAACTGTTTAACTTTAGCTAGAACCGTTATATATATATATTTAACCCCAACAAAAAGTTTTGATGAGAAGAGCACACTTATTTCGATTCATTGCATTCCCCACTCGGAAATCATCTGACACATGCGTGGTTTTGCAGTAAAATTTAGTGTCACTCCTAGGCACGGCTAAGTTTTTTTCCGTAATTTGATATTCTATTGTCCAAAGTCCTAACTTCTTGTTACGGAAGAATGGAGCCGGGTACCCACTGTCGGCGGTAAGCATATCTCAATTTTTACCGAAATGTTCTTTACGTGGTTTTGTATTTGAGCCCCTTAAAGCACCAGCGGTATAAGTCCTCCTTTTCTCGAACTATTTATTCGGTTTCTATGGGAGTTAGGAGTTACCCCGTTAGCGAGTTAGTGATTTATATAGAACACATTTTCCCCTACATGGCGTCATGCCTAACTAAAAACAAAAACGAAAACTGGACTTATACCACTTGAGCTTTAAACGGCTCATTTGTCGGTTCGTTTGTTTGTATGTAAATGACATAAATTTTACATCATTTTAAAAATTTTAACATTTTGACAATCTTTTGTGCTAATAACACACGAATATATTGCTCTTGGCTCATCTGCAAAAATTTTTCCGAGAAATGATCTAAAAATTCTAATATTTACACGGCATTAACGAGTAAATGTTTGTGAGTTTATTTATTTTAAAAACTGTTGTTATGAACTAAATTGTATTTTCAGCCGCAGATAGACGATGCAATGCAAATATGTATTTTATGCTAATGATGTATGTATTTGATTTATCGATTTATCTCGACAGTTGTCACATTTTTTTATTTTTATAATTTCTGGTTTAACCTTAAATGAGAGTGGTTTTTTGCATAAAAGGTTCATTGTTTTTTACTTTTATATTTACGGGAAAAGTTTGATAAAAGCATTCTAGAATGATTTATATGAAAAATATATACATAGGCGTCTGATAATCGCCCTAGCCAGAATTTTTTTACCCGAAGTAGCGCGTTTTAAAAAACTTCTTCGACAAAATTTTTTGAAAATTTTGAAATAGAACAAATTGTGGGACGAGTACCCCCTTCACGTAAAAAAAATTTTTAGGCCACCCATTTGCACAGATATGATATTTGCTTCCAGAATATATGTATGTACAATACCAGGGTTACCGAGCTTGCTCGGTGTTTTCGATTTTTACATTTTTTTCAATGTTCTTACTCACCAACATAAACTTTTCAAACAGAATTTCCGAAAAAATATCAAATAGGTGGCAGCTTTATAAACCAACTAAAGTGGAAAATCCAAGTAGAAAATCTTAGAATGAAGTATATCTACTATCCAACAATTTTTAGAAATCATGGTTGGTATGCGGCTGAAGGTATGTACATACCTCTGATTTGATACCCATATTGGCACACCTTGCTCAATATATCAGAAAGAATTTGATAGGTCTCAACCCTGTAAACCGCCCTAAGTGGCAACATACGGTCTTAAAATCAAGCATACTATCTCTATGCCAAATTTCATCGAAATCGGTCAAACAGTCCAAAGCCACCCTAAAAAGATCCCAAAATGACCCAAGATGACCCAAAAATGACCTCCAAAAATGATCCCAAAATGATCCCAAATGATCCGAAAATTATCTCAAAATGACCCTACAGTGATCCCAAAATGATCCCTAAATGATATCAAAATGATCCGAAAATTGCCCTAAAATTATCCCAAAATGATCCAAAATTGAACTCAAAATGATCCTAAAATAGCCTCAAAAGTATCCCAAAATTACCCATCAATTATCCCAAAATGATCCTAAAATAATAAAAATATAATCCCAAAATATACAAATACAATGCGGTAAAATGGAAACCCTCTTCGGCAACCCTATTTGAAAATATTTTAGTTGGTATGTCGCCGAAAATGCCTATCATTTGATACCCATATTGGCATGTCTTTCTACATTCTTTAAAAAAAAATGAGATATGTGGCAGCACTGTAAATCGCTCCAAGTAGCAACACCAAAGTGGACAGTCTTAGAAATCCCTTACTATCTCTGCGCCAAATTTCATAGAAATCCGTCCAGCGGTTCTCGAGATAGTACCGGATATTCTGCGATAGGGAGGCATACCCAAATCACACACTTCCTTTGGGGGGGTTTGTTTGTTATTACCACGCGCAGGTAATGTTATAAAATCAGAACAAAATATTAGGCGGGCGTGGCACCTCCCATACAAACTTTTTTCTTCAAGGTGAATATATCTCTAAAAGGGTTTAAGGTAGGTACCTGGAAATTGGTACAGAGCTATAGGATAATAACACCATTCTCACCCATAAAACGGGGGGTTAACCAAAAAGGGGGCGTGGCACCTCCCATACATATGAAATACTTCATAGTCGATATATCTGGAAGTATTAATGTTATACCACTGAAGTTTGGTAAGGTGTTATATGAGAACGATCCCTACCACCTCCAAAAAAACTGGGGATTACGAAAAAGGGGGCGTGGCACCTCCCATACGAATGAAATACTTTATAATCCATATCTCTGGAAGTACTTATGTTAGACCACTCAAACGTGGTAAGAGGTTAGATGAGATCGATCCCTACCATATCCAAAAAAACTGCGGATAACGAAAAAGGGGGCGTGGCACCTCCCATACGAATGAAATACTTTATAGTCCATATATGTTAGACCACTCAAACGTGGTAAGAGGTTAGTAAAACTGGGGATAATGAGGAAGGGGGCGTGGCACCTCCCAAACGTAGGAACCATATCATAGTCCATATCCCTGCAAATATTTATGTTAGACCACTGAAATTTGGTGAGGGTGTATATGCGACCGATCCCTAACACCTCCCAAAAAACTCGACTTAACGAAAAAGGGGGCGTGGCACCTCCCATACGAATGAAATACTTCATAGTCCATATCTCTGGAGGTATTTGGTTAGACCACTGAAATTTTGTGAGGAGTTAAATAAGATCAATCCCAGCCACCTCCAAAAAACACTGGGGATAAGGAAAAAGGGGGCGTGGTTCCTCCTATACGAAGGAGATAGGGATATGGATTAAAATAGACATAGGGATCGGGTTAGAGAAACATGAAGGGAAATAAATTTGTGGCAGGACAACGTCTGCCGGGTCAGCTAGTATGTTATATAATCTTTTTTAAACTATGCTATTCATTTCTCATCTCAATATTTAGATTTGCAAAAAGGTCAATTACACTAAAACTAAATCAACTAAAGACCCTAACACACAAACTCATAAGCACCTGCCCTAATTAAATTAAATCCTCCCATCACAATAGCTTGTTCACACCAAAAGCAATATCAGGTAGTTAAATAAGTATTAGCTCCAAACCTTTTGAATTGTTGCGTGAAAATCCATTTAAAAATTATTGTAAACCTGACATTGAAAATATTATTTCAATAGCAAACGTATGCTAATTGAGCCGCAAGCGCGACTTAACAACAAATAAATAATTTAAATCAACAAATGTGTACATGAGACGTGTATGCTTCTGTTTATGTATATTTTAATTCATGCATATGCATTAGGGTGTCCCAATACTTTTTGTTTTTTAAGGGCTGTCTTCTCATCTATCCTTTAATTTCAAAGTTTACTATAAATTTATCAGCCACTTTATCCTCCCTTGTAAATACATGGCCGATGAGGTGGGCGGTAAATTTAAAGTGAAATTTCAAATTACAGGCTAGATACGAAAACGGTGGAAACAAAAGCAAAGTAGACTTGAAGACCGGCGAGGTGACAGTACACCCGTGGAGAGGAAATTTTGCGTTTTACTTCGTCAACTCAATGGGAATGGAGTTAAAGTGGTTGCCTACCTGAACGACGTAGTATTACTAGTATCGAGTCTATGCTCTAGCGTGATCAGTGGAATCATGCAGGTAAGGCCAAGGAAGCTGATCGAATGAGCGGAGACTGTGGGGCTCAAAGAGAGAGCTAGTGCTTTTCACCAACTGGTCAAAAATAATAACTTTCAATCTACCAGGAGTTTCATATTCCCGTTAGGATGAAATACCTAGGCGTCATCTAGACCACTAATTTGAAAGGGAATCTTTATATAGAACAAAGAGTCGATCGGAGAAATGAAGTTGTGTACGCCAGTTAAAGAATGGTAGGCAGGCAGTGGGGCTTGAGCTCGCAACTTACAGCAAACAAACCAGCTTAACAAAGAGAGAAACGAGATGGTCGATGAGCTGGCAAGTCGTGAAACGGCTCTTGATGTATCAGAGGCGAAGGAGGTGCTTTTACCCCTGGGACTTATCAAGGCTCGTATCACTTAGCACTGGTATAGCGAAACTAAGTATATGTGGAAGAGGTTGTAGTTTTGCAGAATGTCGAAGAATCTGCGACCATCCTATAACGAAACACGGTGAATGGAAGGGAGTTCTTCAGATTATTTTCGTTGCATACTGGGCATTGGACTATTAAGGTTGCACGCATTATTAATGGGTCTGGAACACAATACCCCGTATCATAGTTGAAACCTCCCAGAGGCGAGAGAGATGGTGGAGCACCTGCTGTGTGCTTGTCCAGCGCAATGCCGTAGCAAAGTGCAATTTGTAGGAAAGCCCTGTTTCAGGAGGCTCTCAAGGCTTAGCTTCCGAACCTCTTTATATGCATTTTGCTCATGTACCTAATCTCTACTGCTCTCCACCACACTATTGTCCTGTCTTTGAGTATTCTGGCTGCATATAGAGGTGCAAACAAATAGGGTTTGAAGTGGTAACAGACCGATGTTTGTACGCGCTGGATATTCTATAAACAATTGTGTAAATTTTTTACTGTGTTCTAAAAACTACTACCTAGAATTGAAGCAATTGTCACCGATTTTTTACTGGAGATTAATATAAAAAAAAAAATTATTTTAATTTTTTTTAGTGCATGGAGAATATCCCATAACCATGGATGATAACATTTTCCTATCAATTTTGATTTGAAACAAACCGGTTGAGCGTTCAAGAGCCCTGAGTTCGATTCTCGGTGAAGTCACAATATAACGTCACTCCCAATGAAGACCAACACATTTCGTTCTCTGCGTCGAAGACTAACACACTTCATTATCTGCGTCGAAGACTAACACACTTCGTCCTCTGCGTTGAAGACTAACACGGTTCAGTTTTCTGCTTCGAAGACTAACACACTTCGTTCTCTGCGTCGAAGACTAACACGGTTCAGTTTTCTGCGTCGAAGACTAACACACTTCGTTCTTTGCGACTAACACACTTCGACGCAGAAAACTGAACCGTGTTAGTCTTCGACGCAGAAAACGAAGTGTTTTAGTCTTCGACGCAGTGATCGAACCGTGTTAGTCTTACACGCTAACTGAACCGAGTTAGTCTTCGTTGGAAGCGACGATAAGAACTCTGAAAAATAATTTTTTTTATTGGTTTTTTTTGTTTTTACTTATTTTGGTGTTAAAATAACACTTATTTTAGTTACATTTAAAAAAAAAGACAATTATATTGACTTCACCGAGAATCGAACTCCTAAACCCTAAAATAACAACATTTTCTGTTAAAACGACAGCTTAATGAGGTTAAATCAACAGCATTGAATAATGGAGTAGAGTTGACCGTGATTTTGGTTGAATCAATCCATATTTTGGTTCATATGACCAGCTCATTTTTTTCTGTGTATTATAAATTATAAAACATTTATTTTTGTAGTTTTATATCAGTACGCTCATCACAACTTGCAAATGCCCGCAAAATTATTTGGAAAAATAGTTTGCTTACGAGCTTTCCATGGAACGAGGCATTTGCGAGTTGGACAATTTTTAAGCTATTTTATTCGCACAAGAAGTTGTCATAAGGAAGTTTTAAATTTTTTTATAATTCTGTTAATTCACTTAGTTCGAGTTTTAGGATTGGGTTTTAATCATTGTTTTTTATCTTATATTTTTTTATTTTCACTAAAATAAGTCAGATTTTTGAGCACTTAAACTTTTTTTCATTCAATATTTACGCTTTTTATTACCAATTTTTGTGTTACAACTGCTACTTAAAAGTATTCTTAATTTGCACTTTTTTTATTTTTGCTTATTCGCTAACCCGCGCACGTACTACATAGGCACACTCGCGCACTGCACACACGCGATTCACAGACGAGACTGATGTGCGTTTTGTCATCGTACGATCAGCTAACCAAGCAGCTCCCAAAACAAAATCTCAATGAGTTGGACATAGAGGCATGCGTCACAATTGCTGCTACTGCTGCGTCGACGTTGGCAGCGAAAAAGCTTAAAATTTAAAACCACTTTTACTGACTTGTTTTTGCACAACGATCGACGATCGCCGTTTGTTAGCCGCAGCGCACCCAACGCACTGCATTCTTGTTTAGTCAATTTGACCCACTGTGCAGCTTACTGAATACTTGAGTATTCGCTCATTGACTTTGGTTGGGTAGATGCTGCTTGTGCTAGCAGCAGCCTAAGTTGACTTTGGCACGGACGTTCATTGAACAAATTAAAAGTTTAGGATTTGTTTGTTTCTCTCTCTCTCGCTTGATTTAAGCATTGTTATTTTTATACCCAGCTGTACTTGTACACAGGGTATTATAACTTTGTTAGGATAACGGTTGGTTGTACAGGTATAAAGGAATCGAGATAGATATAGACTTCCATATATCAATATGATCAGGATCGAAAAAAAATTTGATTGAGCCATGTCCGTCCGTCTGTCCGTCCGTCCGTCCGTCCGTCCGTCCGTCCGTCCGTCCGTCCGTCCGTCCGTCTGTCCGTTAACACGATAACTTGAGCAAATAATGAGATATCTTCACCAAATTTGGCATGCGTACTTATTTGGGTTCAGAATAGATTGCTATTGAAAATGGGTAAAATCGGACCATAACCACGCCCCTTTTTCGATATCGAAAATTTCGAAAAACGTATAAAATGGGTTAATTCAATATTAGAAGCAGCTACAATGATAAAATTTGCAATATGTATTGATTTAGATGTTCTAAGGCCGATTTTATACAAAATTTTGAAAAGGGGGCGTGGTACCGCCCACGTATATTTGAAGAAATTTTAAAATTTTGACTCTTAATAACTTCAGAACAGTTTATGCTAGTATAACGAAATTTCGTAGAGGACATACTATTGTTGTGGTAAATTCAGCTATAGAAAATAAACGAAATCGCTTCGCGACCACGCCTACTTTTTCATAAAAGTTATATTGAAAGGAGGTGGAAATATTGAAAAGTCCATATCTAATTAACTGATTTCGCTATAATAATATAATTTGGTACATACATCAACTTTCATATTCTTTACATAATTTTTTTCAAAATTTTGGAAAGTGGGCGTGGCACCGCCCACTTATGAGTCAAGCAATTTTTAAATTCGACTGCTAACAACTTCAGAACGGTGTGAGATAGATTTACGAAACTAGGTACCAGGCATGTTATGTTTATGTAGAGTACTACCGCAGAAAATAAGAAAAATCGGTGAACGATCACGCCCACTTTATGTGCACAGCTGGGTATGTAATGTTCGGTTTCACCCGAACTTAGACTTCCTTACTTGTTTTTACTCACCTCATTGATGGTGCTCGATATTAGTATTTTTTTGCTTGAGCAGTTTTTTTTTTTGTATTTTGATAAAGTAAATTATAGAGTTTGGTACATGTGATCTTTTCTGCTCTGATTTTTTTCGTTACTTTTATTATAGGTTTTGTATTTTATTCATGCTTTCAGTTTTGCTGCACTTGCGAGAGGCGTTTTTTGTGTTTTCGTCTTGAAGCCGGTGCAGTTGTTTGCCGGTATTCGTTTTTATTGCAGTGTTTTTTGTAGATCGATTATAATCGTGCTATACTGACAACACATTTGATATGGTGGTGATTTTTTAGATTACAGACACGCTTACGTGTATAGGTACTAAGTACTTAAATATTTAAATCACAAGCACTTGGTAAAAGTGATATGAATAGACTAGACTGGCAAGGTTGAAAAATTTATTTAATAATGATAGTAATAATTTGGCTCGATATTCGTAACTCCGTGGAGACATCGAGATTATCTTATTTTTTTGTGGTGTCATCACCATCATACAGCTCATCGTAAAATTTCCTTCGGTATTCGCCGTTAGCATCACAGGAAGGACCATTATTCTTCCGGAGAATTTTTCTCCCCAATACTTCAAGAGCCATCTCATCTTCTCTCAACTGTGTCCTTGATCCGAGCCGTACATTAGCACAAGTATGATGAGAGACTTTTTTTTCGTCCAGTGGGGACATTACTTCTCACTTGCCTACTCAGTTCCGAGTAACACTTTTTGGCAACAGTAATTCTCCGTTGAATTTCTCATCTGACACTATTTTCGGTGTTAATGCTGGCTCCTCAATAGAGGAAGGCCCACCATAGCTTGTACCATAGCGGTTCAGCTCGTAAGTACACTTTTTGAAAAAACTCGTTTTTTATGTGGAAATGCCCTTAAGACATCGAGAAATACGAATCGAAAATCATTTTGGTAAAATATATAAACCTTTGTGGTTTTTAGTACGATCCATTACCTCGTATCTACATTTTTTTCTTCCTTTTGTAAAAGGTTCTCTTTTTTTGTAGATACGAGCTTAAGGCAGACACATGACGAAGTATTTGTATATCCGGTGCGGGGGGGGGGGGGGGGGGGGGAGGGAGGGTGAAATAACCCAAACGGCAATAACACAAAATTTGTGTTATTGCTCAACTGAATGTGAAATAACACAAAATGTAGCAAAATTTTAAGGTTTGGTAATACCACTCGGAAAGAAGTAAAATTTTGTCTTATTGCTCAAATATAGTATTTCATTTCAGACAGAATCGCAAGGGGCTCATATCAAACCTGCTTAAGTCGTTGGAGCCAAGCTGCGCCTGACCCGCTGCGACCGGTCGCCGCGATCCGGCACACGCCCCGCGCAGCGCCCGGTCGTCGCGAAAGGGCCGCGCCGCGGCCCCCATAGCCATTGCCCAGTTCATATTTGAGAATTGAAGCAGAATTTCCTTTATGCTAATTTTTTTATTTCTTAATTGTTGTAGACGGTCTTTAATAAATTTGTCACGATTTATAAATGCGCTTTTCCTTCTTATTGTTATCAAAGTAAATCCAGTAATGGATTTGTTGTATTCAACACACTTCACTTCATCTAAGCCGCAAAGCATGAACAAAAATTTGTAAAAGATTCCATGTTTCGGAACTGAGATATTTAATCGGCTATGAAAACTTTCGGCCAAATTACTGGACTTATGCTGCAGCGCTAAATCTACATATTTATACGACAAATGTGCGGTGCGAACAAAAAACAAGTAAAGTTTTTAAAATTATTGGATTAACAGAAGGACTAAGTAGTAAGCGCTTGGTAGAGTGTATTACCAAGCAAAATAGCATGTGTGAACCTATTGGCAGTTTTCGGGGTTTGTAGGGAACTATGTTTCGAAAAAAACATTTCTATGGTTAGTCAATGCACAGAAAAAAATGAGGTGGTCATATCAACCAAAATATAGGTTGATTCAACCAAAATCACGGTGAATTCTTATACATTATTCAATGCTGTTGATTCAACTTCATTGAAGCTGTTAACCTTAAGTGGATAGTTAAGCACCTAAGTTCGATTCTCGGTGAAGTCAAAATATATATTTTTTTTTAAATATACACCAAAATAAGTAAAGAGAAAAAATAATAAAAAAATTATCTTTCAGAGTTCTTATATTGTGACTTCACCGATATTACTTTTAATACCAGTCGGTATTGAAATTAAGCCTTTTTGGAATTAAATTTGAGTTTTAATACTAAATAGTATTAATTTAAGACTCTGAAATTTTTTTAATTCCAAATAGTTTTAAAATAATACCAAAATAATACTAAAGCGCTCTCTCTATAGCGCTCTCTCTCATTATAATGTTTTAGGTACTATGTATTTGTTTAAAAACAAAGCCGGAAAAGTTTTAAATTAATTACTTTTTAGCATTAATTTATGTAAGTCCGGTGGTTTGTTCTTGAGAGCACGCGGTTCGTCGCTATTGCGATACTACATTAAGAACAACAGTGCAATTAGACGCTAACAATCATAAGTACTCGATGGCTTGATAGTAGACATCTCCGTTCAGCATTCAATAAATTGTGAGTTCGAATCTCGGTAAAGGCAATATAATAAAACTGTAATTTTTTTTATTTTTTTTTTTTTTTGCCTGAGAGAATCTTCGACTGAATTCCTCTCTTTCTTAATTAGACGGAATATGGTATTAATTTAATACTTTTCGGCGTTGTTATATATAAACACCAAAATGGTATTAAAGTTAGACTTTTCTTTTTACTGTGCAGTAATGGCAGTATCTTTGCTGTTGAATTAGCTAGACGAAGTTGTTGTTGTAATACAAATTTAGTTTGATCAACAAAAATTCTGTTAGTTTTACGAAACTTTGTTTCAGGATAACAGTACGAGATTGTTGATTTTACCAGTGTAATTTTTTTATGTGTATGCTGAAGCTTCTTGAACTTTCGCCAAAATATATGAATAAATATGTAAATTTTACCCTACAAATAGTTATGTATTTGTGGATATTGTCGTGTAAGCAAATTTGCAACCAAAACAACTAAATCTTTCCATCATCGCCTGACCCATCACTCAAAACCCCCGTCCATATGTGCTATTCATCTCTTTGTATGCAAATTTACACCGCTTTATACCTGTTCTATGCCCCTCAAGTGATAAGCGCACAATTTCACCCGTCAGCAAAACGTGCGGCTAACAGAATTTCTAAGCCTAATGATTGGCAATTTTAGCTGTTTAGAGTATGCCGCCTGGTTCGTTAGTTAGTTGGTTGAATGGTTGGTGCGCTCGATGGCTGGCCTCATGACTTGACTCGATTGTTGGTTGGTGGAATGGTCGGCTAGTTGTTGGCTACTCGTGAGGTGATATTTTTGCATACCAGCTTATTGTTATTATTTTTTATAAAATTTTGTTTTTGCTTGGCATTACGACTGCATGACATTGCATACCTTTTATAACACAACTCCTTCCCCTACACCCCTTCTCAGTACATTTTCATACATTTTGGCCAACTAGTTGTATGTATGATTGTCGTCGGTCTTTGGGGTTTAATGCTTCTATGAAATAGTCACGATGTGCGGCGACGTCAAGCAAAAGTGGCAGCAGCATATTTTCCATGGAATGAAATGGGGCGCATGGCGCTTTAATGCGCCTGCACACAGCTGACTTTGTACTAGCAACAATGCATTCGTGCGCTCTAAAATTGACGCTGCATTTGTAATGTGATACATGCAGCTACAGAGGTGGTATACAAAATGTGATAGGAATGGCTACAAGATAGGTTTACTGAAATAAATGTATGGGAATAATGTGATGTACCTTATTTTGGTATCATTTTATTAAAGAATCGTCATCTTATATTTAGCTGAGCATCAGTCCAGACTAATCTCCAGCAGTTTAGTACGAATAAAGTGAAGAAATTATTTGGAAAACTATGTTACCTTAAAGTTGTGTTATCGTACCACCTAATTTGGACCATTGTGTATCAAAAACTATCCTGACAACAAGGACACGGAAGTAATGTCCTTTAAAATTATTACCCTTCAACTTTTTCAAAAGTCTATCTGTTTTATTGTAATAAAAGTTCTGAAAATGTGTATCTATACAAGTATTTAAGGATGCATAGGAGATGGACGGGACTTACCCCAGAAATTGATTTTACAATATGGGTATCGAATGAAAGGTGTTCATGCGGGTCTGAAAGAAGGGTAAGTTTTACCTCGATATTTCAATCCATTTTGGGTATAGACCAAAAAAATTATACAATTTTCCTGTTCTTTTCATATGTAAACAAGTTAATCATACGCCATGTAGGACCTATAAAAAGAGCACTATAATTGCAAAGTTTTAAGATGTAGGTATGTACTCAACTATTTTTGCTTTAAAACATATTGTTACGCAATTTACTAAAACACCCGAAATTCCTATGTTCTTTTCACGTGAAATGTTTTTTCAATATCCTTGCAACGAATCCTTTTAAAGATGGAGATTTTTTGCACAATAAATTGAAATTAACTTGAAATTGAAATTAATTTTCAAAACCTTAAAGGACTTTATTGCGAACTTAGTATAAGCTGCTAGCAAACACTTTAACTAAAATTCGGCACGGGCTGCCGTTATCCTAGAACACGAAAACTTTGCACACAGCTTATTTAGGCTAAAACGCACCGCCCCTACGGGTTAGAGGTTTAATAATATGCACATAGATAATGACGTGCTAACTCAATGGTTGAACTACGGATATTATTCCTCTCACGTCTCCTTACCCCTCTTATCCTTTCTCACGGATGGAGGATGACATGACGTTGAAGGTTCCACTGGTCATACCAAATCGCTGCCACGACAGTCGGGCAGTACCACAAGGGAGTACCGCAGCGTACCGGGTTCATATCCGGCCAAGGACTGTCAATTTCGGCATCACTTTCCAAAACCTTAGGGGAGTTTTTTGTTGTTAATAACAACAACAACTGGCTAAAAAGCACCGATATAGTAATTTCGAACCTTAATTTTTTTCCATAGGTTTTTGGGACAGTCTAATGTGTATAGCAAAGTTTTTGGAAAAAGTACCCAAGATTAAGCTATAATAATAACAAACTATATCATTTAGGCCATTTCCGTTACGGAAGTTTTCGATATCGAGAGTGAGCGTGGTTGGAGAGCGATTTTATCCGATTTCATCAGGTATACTCCCAACGATACTAGTATGCCTTGTGCCAAATTTCATCGTTCTATCGTAATCAGTCACATTTTGAAAAATGCCTTGCTTAAAAGCACGAGTAGAAAATCTGTTAAATTTAACCTAGGGCCTGACTAGATTTTCCCTTTTAAAATCATGAGCCTGCCAAGGAAAGTTTACACAGGCCCTCATCTGTTTGTTAATGCTTTTTAATAAAGGGCCTGTAGGGTAATGCTAATCTAGGCCCTGCCTAGTTTTTCCAAGGCAATGCCAGCTGAGAAATAAAATAATTCATTGCCTTTCAGTCAGCATTGAACCCGGGCACCTTAACATCACAGTTGTCTTCTCTGTCCATTGGGCTATTCCAATCATTGAAATATTTTCTGCAAATGAACAACTTGAATTAAATTTCACATACATTTAATAATCAATTAAAAAATGCATTGCCCCTGAGCCAGCATTGAACCCAGGCACCTTCACATTACAGTCATCATCTCTATCCATTCAGCTGTTACAAATCATGAAATTTGTTCGGCAAATGAACAACTTTAATTTAAATTTATAATCGGGGAAAAACTATCCAGGCGCTGGATTGGAAAAACTAGGCCGGTCCAATATAAAAAAAATATTCAGGCCCTGGATTGGAAAAACTGAGCAGGTGCAAAACTAGGCAGCCCCCTTACAGAATATAGCATAAATTGCCCGCAAATTGAAAAACATACGCTTTCCATTCCAGAGCCCTGGCAGGCCCAAGGCAGAATTGTCTATTGTAGGAAAATCTAGCCAGCGCCTAGACTAAAAATAGATTTGCCTAGATTATTTTCTACCCGGGAGTGGACAGTGCCACCCAAACCATAAAAAATTTATGGAAAAATCATAATAGAATGACCATGATCCACCTATAAAATATATCATTTCAGCCATTTCAGCTACCGAGATATGTCAATTTATGTGATTTTCGATATCGAAAAAGGGGGCGTGGTTATCATCCGATTTCGCCCATTTTCAATAGCAACCTACCTTGGTCAGAAAGTAACCAGTATACAAAATTTAATGCAAATATCTCAATTTTTACTCAATTTATCGTGTACACGGACAGACGGACATGCCTTAATGAACCCCTCTTTCAACCTAAAAACTTTCATATGAGCCTCAAGTGGTACCTATAAGTCCAGTTTTCGTTTTTTTTATTTAGGCATGACGCTATGGAGGGGCAAATGTGCTCTATATAACACACTAACCGGGTAACTCCTAACTCCCATAGAAACGTAATAAATAGCAGAACTAACTTGTAAAATCGAGGGTACCCCCTATTTGTTGACAACACAAAACCTTGAATATCTCAGTTCGAGAAATGTGAATTTATATATCTATCTCGATTATTTTGTGCCGTTACTTAGTACCGTTATGTGGACAAAATTATAATACCCTTGTACTATGACTAGTACGCTGGGTATAAAAATCAGTACGAAAATATTTCCACATTTTTTTAGAATGACTGGTTCTAAGATATTGATATAGTAAAAATTTTGTACATGGTAACTCAAACGTTTGAGAAAACATCTATTCTAAATAAAATTTAACTGCATAAATGGAAACTCCCTTTTTTATTAAAATGGATATTTGTTTTGCATGATTGGCATCTCTGAATAAATATTTCAATGAGAGTATGTGGATTCCATTTCGATCCACTCCGCTCAGTTTGAGAAAAAAATTATGCCGTTCGCAATTTGAAAATAACGGAAAATCCCATATTAAAAATGTGCCTTTTCTATTTAGAACGCTATCAACGATTATTTTACCTCAAATTTAAAACGAACGTTTGAGATTTTAGAAAATGATTGGTTCTCAAATCCATCTCATGTTATACGGCTGATACATTAGCGCAAATTCCGAATTATCTCCGCTTTTGGGAGTTAACTTGAGCATAATCTTCATTATAAACTCCCAAAAATTAAGAAGATTTGAGCAGATATCATAACCGCATATTGACCGCTACTGTCATCGATAAATAAACAAACATCGCAACGACCACTGCCAAAAATACGAGTTCGCCGCTCCTGGACACTAGATGTCACCAAAAAAAGAGCGACATCTATTTTAAACCGCAAGCACTACAACCAAAGCCATCTAGTGCGCTGATTGTTAATCTTCAATTTTGTGTGTATCAGCGTAAAATTTGGATCTGATTAAAGAAGATTTATTGAAGGTAATCTCCGTGTGTGTATCCATAGCATTAAGATTTGCTAAACATGTTTGTTGGGTATGTACGACACATTTCCGAATTTGGTGCTATTTTTTCTCCCGCCACTTTATTCGTTTTATGTTTGTTAGTGTATGTGCGCCTATCATTTACTGACACCTCGAATGATCTTCACATCGAAAAACATCGCATCCAACATTTATTTATGCAATACGCCTAAAAGTATACTATTCGTTTGGGGATTATGCTAGCTCACGCCACATGTATAGGTACACTGACAAAAACTACTGTATATAGTTGGCATCGGTGAGCCGGTAGAATACAGCTTAGTTTGAAATTTTTCTTTAGTCATATAAAATGACATTTTATTTAAATTTTTATTAACCCTTTTTGTGATGTCCCTATTGATATTCAACCATTTATTCAAAAATCATGATTAAGCCAACATAATCTAAATCAATAGTTTTTAGAAATTATGTCTGTCTGTGCGTTTCGGCGTCAAAGTCTGCAGAATGGAGTTAAGTTCACAGTTGCTTTAGTAGACCTAAGACAGTGTGACACAAAATGAGAGTTCATCTCTACGTAATTGATGAAACCAAATACAGATGAAACTTTATCCCTCCCATATCAAATCCTCATACTAGTTTTTTGGCCTATAGGTCTCGTTTCATTATACCCAGCGTACTAGTACTAGTATTATAATTTTGTCACATAACGGTACTACGTAACGGCACATATGTATATAGTTCCATATATGAAAGTTCTTAGGTTGAAAAAACTGTTCATTAAGGCATGTCCGTCCGTCTGTTCGTCTACACGAGACTTGAGTAAAAATTGAGGTTAGTTCTGGCCAAGGTAGGTTGCTATTGGAAATGGGCGAATCGGATGATAACGCCCCCTTTTTCGATATCGAAAATTTCGAAAATCATATAAATTGACATATATCGATGGCTGAAATGGGTAAAATGATATAATTTTATAGCTGAATCCCCTGATCATTCTCTTATGATTTCGGGTACACGCCCAATTTTAAGGGAGGCATATTTGAAAATTTGACACAAAGCATACTAGTATCGTTGGGAGTATACCTCATGAAATTGGATAAAATCGCCCTCCAACCACGCCCACTTTCGATATCGAAAACTTCGAAAATCAACTAAATTGACATACATCATTCGGTAACGGAAATGGCTAAAATGATATAGTCTTGTAGGATGAAGCCCCTAGTCATTTTATTATGATTTTTTGGGAAATTTTTAAAAGTAGGCGTAGCACCTACCACTTTTCAGGGAGGCACATTTGAAATTTTCACGGGTAATAACTATTAAACTGATGACGGTATAACGATGAAATTTGGTACAAGGTATACTAGCATAATAGGGAGTATACCTGATGTAATTGGACGAAATCGCTTTCCAAGCACGCCCACTTCCGAAATGGCAAATTTGGACTTCCTAACTGAATTTTGATATAGGGCATTTTTCAATACAATTCAGAAAAAGAGTCTGTTGGAAAAAATATGAGATAAAGCGCTTTACAAAAATATTTTAAAACAGGGTGACCAGCCGTCGATTTATTGACGAAATCTAGATATTTTTTCAATCCCACCATAATTCAGTATCATCCCTAATGTATTTATAAAGGTCCATTTTGAAATAAGAAATAATAGTTTGAAAACTTTACAGAAATAATTAAATAATTAGTTTTTGTCGAATATATTTCCAAGTAATTGTTTAATATTTATTTCATACATATTAAATTGTCAATATATAATTTAAAAATATGTAACTTTTATAGACAAACATTGCGTAAAATAAAAATTGACTAAGCTTTATTAACTATATGAAGTTACACATAATTACTCACTATTTAAAATAATTTTTATTTGATAAATTCAATACATACATATATGTATAAAATAATAGCATAGCATACGTATGTTTGCATAAATAAATTCGCGTAAGTATAAGTAACTATTTCTCAAATGTATACAATTTGAATTTATCCATGTACATACATACTACATTCAAAATTCCCTATTATAATTCTCCGGTACATACATACTTATGCACTTAGGGCCACTTGCATAAAAGCCGATAACGACTAATCGGTGATTAACTTGACAGCCATACAAAATATGTCAATTAAACTCCGGTTAGTCGTTATCGGCTTTTATGCAAGCGGCCCTTAGTATATCTGAAAACATAAATTCAGCAAAATCTTAGTTCAAGGAAGAAAAGCAACTAAATATACATATCAATGTATATAGTATGTATTTTTAACAGTTCTTCCACCGCTCAAAGAACTGCAACTTTGAACCCGAAGCGGGTTTCTTTGATATTGGTACTCTGAACAGCATATCGGAAGTGTACGTATACGTCCGCGGCAAACAACTTTTAATTAACTACTGAATACATTCATGTTGGGTTATTACAGAATAACTTTGGGAAATTTTCTGATTACCCTTCTCCAGGTTGCCAATTTTCCTTTCGTATACATATAATGGACGTTTGGGCCAGCTTATTTAATATAGTGACAATAAAGGGCTATTCCGTTTAATTGGATAAGGAAACTACACATTTGGATATTACCTTGCAAACAGTTTTGGACTACGATTTGGGGGCATGAACCTAGTGGCTAGCTTGCATCTCCGCAGGAATGGCTTTTGCCGCGGGAAAGTAAGTACCGCCGTTCACGATTACGACGGGCTCCAAGCCACGGTTCGCATTATAGCGGACGGAAGAGAGATACGGAACTCATAAAGCCTGCTTTTCACATCAGAGCATGCAAGAAATTGCAAAAATTCAACTCTCGCTAAGCAACATCTACCAATGACAAACTACCTGCGCTTCCTACTGGTAAGAAGGGCGAAATCAAATAGATAACCTTGAGACTGAATGCAAACATTTTAGCATCTTTGCTGTGCGCTCTCTTCGATATCCTAGTACTAACTCTCGACTAGATACCGTCTGCGGACAGCCCAAGCCAGGAAAATTCAGGAGTGGGACAACGCTCACGAAACAGTGAACTAATGCATACTCCACTCTACTATTTTCTCACTGACTCATTTCGTACCTATGTACTACTATGTGGGGCTCTGGGCAGAGAGCAACTAATACGATGAGTATTGCCTCACCGCGTCCGGAAATAATTACAATAACCGAAATGCTATGTTAGGAACGAGCTAAATACGCGGTATAGGAACGTGAAGAGAGACCCATTGTAAAAAAAGCAAAATGGGGAACGGCGAAAGTGCGATGAGGCTGACTGCCAGAACTATTTTTTTAATAAACCGTACGTATAACTTCAGTTTCAGCAGAATTGTCGAGGATATCTTGCAGCCTTTTGGAACCACGCCAGGCTTTAGAGAACGTGTTAGTTGCCCTGGAGCTGGCTAGCAGCCACGTCGAAAGTTCTGCACACATACGACATGAGATGAGGACCGTTTCGAAAGCAAATTTCTTCGTACGTTTTTTGGTCTTATCATTTTGACGACGACGAGTATCTTTACAAATACAAATCCTCTGTCTGCCTGATACTGATGAAATTTTTCGGGTACATAGGTAGGCTCGAAGATTTTTTTGATTCACAATATAGACCAATGTATGAAGTGGGCTAACATTTCCAACAAGAGGCGAAGGGAGAAAGAAGGTGCGTGGAGTCTCCAATACAAATGGAACTTTTCGTACTTCATACCTCTGGAACATCGTAGAATAATGAAAATGGGCAAACGTTAAAAGGGATTAACCTTTAACACCTTCAGTAAAAAGGGAGATAGAGGGAAGTGGGCGTGGCATCTCCAACGCAAATTGGATTTTTCGTTTGGCATATCTCTGGAATAATTCATAGTATAGTATAGTTTGCGTTAGGAATGGGGATAGGACGATATGAAAATAAGATGATGAACATGGAATAGCAAATAGATACAGGAGAGTGAACGTCTGCGCGCTTTGATCGCAACAACAATATATGCTGTTGCCTCGGTGCTTGCTCGTGAGCGAGGAAGCAATAACAGATAACATTTTTCACTAATACACCCACACTTTCATTTCTGCAGTGCCCTGCAGTAGCAGTATGAAACTTGGTGACTTTCTAGCTATGCGTTGTAATGCTAATGAATGGCATAGCTTCGACCCAAACGCCAGAGGATGCTTTGAAAAATTTAAGTGATAAAGATACTTCCCCTGGTATTTCTAATTGGTGTCAGTTATAGCATAGAAGGACGGAGTGAAGCGCTTGGGTGATCTGTCTCATACATACATATATTTGTGGCTAAAGTCCATATTTGAAAGTAAAATATTGGAAACAAAATAAATAAATAGCAGTACAAGTACAGCCGTTTTTGAAACACATATCCATACATTCTTTAGTATATTCGAAAGACATTTGTCACTTTCTCTTTCTTAACTTGTCAAAGAGTTCAATAGCAGACGGTTAAGTTCATGGTTAGCTGCGCGTATCGCCCAAAAAAATACCAAACTAATTTAAGCTAAAATAAATAAATTTAACAAATAATTGGTGTGTGGACACATTCGTCAAACAAAAAGGTAAACGGATATGAACGCAAAGAAACGCATGCAAAGCTTTGGGTTGCGTTGGCGTCTGTTGCCAGCCGCCTACTCTTCAAAGAAATCCTTTAATAGTTTGCTTTGTTATATTTTCATAATATTTGCTGCGACGCCAAGCGGCATTTGGTTTTTGGCTATTAGTATTGTTATTATTATTGTTGTTGCTATTGCTGTTAGTGTTATTATTGGGATTTTGCGTTTGCTGTTGCTGCTGCTGCTGAAGCTCAATATTCGAACACGTGCTCACCTCCGGTGTCACCGATGTGACCGATTTTTCTTCCGTCAATATTTCCATCGATGGTGAATCGACTATGCATGATAAATCCAATTCGGATTCTGATTCAACGGGTATACTTTGGAAATTATATTGTTCCACTTCCCCATCACCTGGTGTGGGTGTAACACTTTGACTATGCAACTCTTCAATATCGGCAATGCTGCTGCCATCAGCGTGATCAACGACACCGACATTGTCTTCATTAGCAGAGAGTGGCAGAGCGTGGGCGCCATCAGTACTTTGCTGTTGTTGGTCTTCTTGCTGCCATTGCTGTGGCGATGAAGCCGCAGTTTCTTGTTGTTGCGCCGATACAAAACTTTGCTCTGAACCATCAAAGGACATATTTATGTCAGCGGGTATGTCATAAGTTGAAGCGAAGGTGGATTCATCGGCCTCACTCAAATCAAATGAGTTTTTACCAGAGCTTATAAAAGAAGAAGTTCGGCCTGAGGCAGTTTGGTATGATGAAGAGTGTGATTGGGGTGTAAAAGTACATTCGGATGCGGTAACGAAGGAGTCATCTTCAGTCGAACGCGATTGCCAGTCCTGAAAGAGAAAGAGGTTTGGGAAATCGTTATTGTTCAATAAAAATATGTATTCAAAATCTTTAAATCCAAAAACAAATAAGGAAGTCTAAGTTCGGGTAAACCGAACATTAACTACCCAGCGGTAGTTTTCATAGGATTTTCGAAATTTTTCATTTCGGAGGTGGGCGTGGTTGGGAAGAGATTTCGTCTAATTAAATCAGGTATATTTCCTATTATGCTAGTATACCTTGTACCAAATTTCATCGTTCTACCATAAACAGTTTAAAAGTCATGACCCGTAAAATTTTCAAATATGCCTCCCTGAAAAGTGGGGGTGCCACGCCTACTTTTAAAAATTTATCAAAAAATCTTAATAGAATTATTAGGGGGTTCATCCTACTAAACTATATCATTTTAGCCATTTCCGTTACCGAATTCTGTCAATTTAGGTGATTTTCGAAGTATTCGATATCGGAAGTGGGCGTGGTTGGAGGGCGATTTTATCCAATTTCATCAGGTATACTCACGAAACTAGTATGCTTTGTGCCAAATTTCATCGTTCTACCGTAATCGGTTTAAAAGTTACTACCAGACAAATTTTCAAAAATGGTGGGCGGTGCCACTCGCACTATAAAAAATTTATGGAAAAATCATAAGACCAGGAGGATTCACCTATAAAACTATATCATTTTAGCTACCAAGATATGTCAATTTATGTGATTTTCGAAATTTTCGATATCGAAAAAGGGGCGTGGCTATCATCCGATTTCGCCCATTTTCAATTGCAACTACCTACCTTGGCCAGAAAGTAACCTGTATACAAAATTTCATGAAAATATCTAAATTTTTACTCAAGTTATCGTGTACACGGACAGACGGAGAGACAGACAGACAGACGGAACTCCTCTTTCAACCTAAGAACTTTTATATATGGAACTCTATATCTATCTCGATTATTTTGTGCCGTTACGTAGTACCGTTATGTGGACAAAATTATAATAGCCTTGTACTAGTACTACTACGCTGGGTATAAAAAGAATTTTTCTAAACGGGGTCGACCCTCGGCAGTAGTTTGGAAAACTATTCAGGTGTATTGCCATGTGAAGCTTCTCAGCAAAAGTTCATTTGCTTTGCAAGTGCCGTTCGGAGCCGGAAAAAAACTATAGGTACCGCCAACTCGTAAGGAAAACTCAAAGCAGCATTCCACAAGTTGGAAGAGAAGCTCGGACAAAATCTCGTTAGAGGTTATGATAACCTGTTGGTATATCGCCGCCATTAGTTTTTTAATAAGGTTTATTTGTTGTTGCTTTCAAGATCACATAGATATACTCGTATGCTGACGAAGTTAACATCGGTTATAGGGGAAGTTTCCTGCGACTTTCCGTGACGTGATGCACAGACATTAAGGAAAGTATCCAGATGGTCAACTGGCTGTGGTCTTGGCGTGAACTCATTGAAGGTAGACTGTTGCTTTTCTCACACAGGTACAAAATACCAGCACTTACTCCACCTAGCCTAAATGGCGTACGCCTTGAGTTGTCCGACAATAGCAAGTTTCCGAGGTTCATTCTGGATAAACGAATAAATTGGAAAGAAAACATGGATCTACATTGCGACAGTAAGGCCCATATTCTTTATGGGGTGCTATTGTGATAGCCCACCTTAAGCAAGGCGACAAACAGGAAATATTGGGGCCCTCAGAACTGAACGTGTTACTGGATTTCTCACCCTTGCCTGCCAGGCTGCATCACTCGCGTTCTTGTGACTACGGGAATCGTGTCAATGTGGCGCGGAGTCCGAGGGTCACTCTGACATACTGAGAAAGGTGTGCCCCAACTAGCTTTGGAAAAATAATAATACACTAATCCCCAGCAGGGAAGACTGGGCCAATTGAGTGGAGGAGCACTTACCACTGAGGGGTGTAATAATCTACACGGATGGTTTCAAGACGACCTATATTTATGGCTTTGTCTTACATACCTCAAAGGAATTGTGAAAGTAATTGAAAACCTATGATTGTTGATTGGCTTATAAGAAAGGCATAAATGTCCGCTTTTGTAGGCCCCGAATCCATATGCCTATATTCTTCTATATATCGTTTATCTAATGGAAGAAAAAAAGTACGAAAACAAGGACTCCTTCGATGGCGCCTTACGGCCGAAGGGAAACCCCCACGAGAGTCGCGGTAGTAGCTTACCTGACATCACCATCTTCAGCGCGGTGCGACCTGGGAAACGGTGATAGCTTTCGCAGTTGATAATTTTCCGATCATCATCTCGATCGATCGCCACAGGGATTTCAATACAACTTAGAACTTAAGATTGGAGCGGTTAGACTCAAAAACAATGTCCCTATTTTCATAGCCACCACAAAGATAAACGCGGTCATTCGAACCCGTGTAGAAAAAAATAGGGAAATCTTTTCTTAACCTAGATGCTGGTTAGATTTTCCTATGCCTAGGTCCTTGCAAGGCTCTAGTAAGGAAACTACTGATTGATCTACCAGTAAAGCGTATACGAGTATCAGACCTCTTTAGAGATTTTTAGTCTAAGATAATTAGATAATAATCAGTTAAATTATTTTAGTAATCAACTCACCTCACTGCTATTAGTGCGTATAGCCTCACGCTTCTTATCTGCACTACTCGCTGCATTCGTTTCCAATGCTTCTGCATCCTGTTGCACATCACGTATAGCAGTATCCAAGGACTCGGCAACCTCAGCAATATCCTGCAGCTTATCTGAAATGGCCGAGCAAGCAATTTCATTATTACCTGCTGGCTGTATAACAATAGTGCCAGAATCAACAGAGCTAGCTTCACTGGCGATTGTGCCACTGGGACTCGACGATTGTATGGTATTGCCAACAGCATGACTCGAAACATCCGTTGTCATTTCATCAACTGTAATGCTGGAAGAAATGTCAAATGTTTTGTTAACGTGAGTATCATGTGAGGAGTGTTGTGGTAAGGTTTCGCTTGTTGTGACGCTTGGTGTTGCAGCAATTTTGCTACCGACTTCGGCCAAAAGTGAATTCAAATTTTCAAATAAACTCCCAACTTCTAATTTATCTGCTGCTTTATTTGTTTCCTTTGCCGTTGCTACTCCCTCTATATATTTTTCATTTTGCTTTACACTAACTTCATTCAGCTGAGTGCTGACCTCAATTAGCGTCTTGTCAGCTGTGACAAGTTCTTGCACCCTATTCCCGTTATCTGCCGCAACGTGTGCACTGCACGTCGCGTCTTCTATTTTTACATTCGTCGCACTGTCATTTTCTTCTCGCTCCCCATTTTTTGACATATTTATAGATTTTTCTGCTTTAGTTTTGTTATGGCTTGCAACTAAAGTGCTTTTGGAAGGCACTTCGCTGGACACACTTGCAGTAAGCACAATGTCGTCCTCATTTGGTTTGGTGGATTTATGAGAGAACTCTACCGCCAACGACTCATTGCTCTTTTTATTGCTAGAAAGTGCTCCATTTTCAAGGGAAACGCTTTCAGACTCAGCTGAAACAGGCTCTTTAAGTTTCACATTTTTCGCGTTTTGCGGTTCACTCGACCTTTGTGCTTGGGGGAATTTTTCCGTTTCGCGCGTTTTTTCCGGTTCCGATTCCGGCGACTTTTCCGGTTTTGATTTTGAAAATAAATTACGAAACCGCGAAAACATTTTTTAGTTTTATTTTACTCTTTTCTAAACTTTTGAATATTTTTGGAACTTTTTACGATTTGAGTCGCTCGTTTCGTTTTTTTTTTGTTTGGTTTCGTAGTTTCGTAAGCGTGCACCAGCTTTTGGAATTCTCACACAAATATTCAAAAAAAAATGTGTTACTCGCGCTAAACGAGCTGTCACGCTAACTGACAGTAGTAATTAAGAACAAATTTGTGTAACTATTTTTGAGTGAATATTTTTGAATTTGAATAATATTCAAATTCGCATTCACCGCCACTTTGTATATGACTTTTAAGCAATTTCTTTCTATACGAATTTTTTTCACTATATACTTTAATATTTCAACTTCTCACTACCCGCTTTTTTCGATTTCGGCCCCGAGTGCGCGCGTTTTTACAAGTAACTCCTTAACGGCGTTCACGAAATATTACTACCGTAGAACTACTTTGAAGAAAAAACTTCTTACGCGCTTTTTCGAAATCTGACAAATTTGTTGAAGAACCCACCACGCTGGATCGCGCACTAAATTATACTAACTTAGCTTATTGTGTCTGTCTTGTCTAATTGCTGCTACTCAGCGAGCTCTAAATTTTCAGAAAATATGTATTATTAAACATGTATTCCTGTCTGCCAGTAAATGCTAGGGATATTTATCTTTTTTTGTGTGCTTTTTTGGCCGGTTCTACGTGAGAGTGACGCGTGTTTGAGCCAAATTGTGTGACGTTTTCTTATATGATTTTAGTGTATCTACATACGTATATGTTTATTTAAAATTTTTTTTTTTTTGCTTGTGCTTTCTTTTTATTGTTTTTTATTTCATTTTTATATCGATCATTTTCAACTACATCTTTACTTTTATTTTTATAAATTTTATTTGCTTTATTTTTTTTTTGTCTGGTAAAATAAAATTTTTTGGCAAAACCAATTTTCTCTTGTGCGTTTTCCGGTGTTTGCTGGCATACTCGCTGATTATTCTTAAATGTTTTGTACAAGTAATTTACTTAAAATCGCCAAGAGCTACCCAGTACCTACTAGAAATGTCAATTTTTCAGATTTTTGCGGTCCCGAAATTTTCGGGATATGATTTTATAGGACGGGTTTTCAAAATCAGCTATTCTCCAGGAGTTTAGTATCAAGAAAGCGAAGGAATTTTTTTCAAAAACTTCTTCGTGGCAAGTTTTTTATTAAAAACGAAAGTTTTTGCACCAATCTCCAAAATGTTGAGGGATGCTTGTGCAATTTTCAATAAGTTGTGAACTTCTTAGGCGGCGATATGAAGTTTTGATTAAGAGTAAAATTTGAGAAAATGGATGAGATGCAACAGGCGTAGGCGATTTTCACCACAATGTTTAGCTGTGCAAATCAAATAGGAGGTGAAATTCTATGATCTAACTAACATTGCACAAATACTTAGGCCGAGCAGAATTGATGGGTGTTTTCACTTATGGCGGTTTAGAGGGTTGCCACCTATACCATTTTTTTTAACTATAGCGCTAGATATGCCAATATGGGTTTCAAATGAAAGGTATTTTCGACCGTATACCATAAAAGATAACTTGAAGCAGAATTACCACTAAGGTGTTTTCGTATATCTCGGGAACCGCTTGACCGATTTGGGTAAAATTTGGTATATAGACAACTTGATTCATTCTAAGATTACATACATGGGTGTTGCCACTTAGGGCTGTTTACAGGGTTGCCACCTTTTTAATATAGAGCTAGATATGCCAAGATGGCTATTTAAAGAAAGGTATTTTGGACCGTATTCCAAATATGACAATTTCCGGCAGGGTTGCCACATGTTTTTTTTTTTTTTTTTTTAGGAATACCCGGTCACCCAGGTACTAGAAGATTATTTTAGTAGTGGAAGGAGTAATTTTAGCTTATTTTTTAAGTTGTATGCCTATGCGCGTATAAAAACAAGCAACCAAAAATCTCCTTCTCATTTGTTATTCTCATGCTTAAAATGTTATACGGCTGATACATTAGCGCAAATTCCAAATTAACCGCGCTTTTGGGAGTTAACTTGAGCATAATCTTCTTTATAAACTCCCAAAAATTAAGAAGATTTGAGCAGTTTTAAAAAATTTGCACTGGCAACACTCTGTACATAAATAGACAACAACACCAAGAAACACTAGGAAATTAAGGGTAGCTGACAGATAGGCGTCGCGCTGGTTTCTAATACGGCTGATGCATTAGCGCAAATTCCGAATTAACTGCGCTTTTGGGAGTTAACTTGAGCATAATCTTCATTATAAACTCCCAAAAATTAAGAAGATTTGAGCAGTTTTAAAAAATTTGCACTGGCAACACTCTGTACATAAATATACAACAACAGCAAGAAACACTAGGAAATTAAGAGTAGCTGACAGATAGGCGTCGCGCTGGTTTCTAAGATCCGACTTTCGACAACTAGATGTCGCTGAGGTAGGTAAGAATATAGTGCAATAACAACTAAAGTAGTAATTCTCATTGGTGTTAATCTTCATTTTTGTGTGTATCAGGGTAAAATTTGGATCTGATTAAAGAAGATTTATTGGAGATAATCTCCGTGTGTGTATCCATAGCATTATATGAGGCGGTTAGAAGCAAAGGGGTGTAAGTACCTTTTTCACAAAAAACGAGTTAAGTGCACCATCACATTAATAAAACACCATTTTTTTTGGTGGCAAAAGGATATATAAAAATTATATTCCAATAGCGACATCTACCCGCTAAAAGAAATAGTGCTTACCAATTTCTTCAAAGTACTTGGAGGCAAAGGGGTGTATGTGCAGTACATTTTTAAATGGCTGTAATTAATTTAATAGTTTAGATAATCGCACACGGTTTACCGTTTTGGAAACTTCAAAGCCTTCACTTTAAGAATATGTAAAATTTTTTTGACAAAAATTTCGAAAATTATGAGAAAACTCATTTTGAAAAAATCCCTATTATAATTATTTTAACAGTTAAGATATTCGCACATGGCTTACCATTTTGGAAATTTCAAAGCTTGAACTTTAAGAGTATGTAAAAATATTTTCAAAAAAGTTTCAAGAATTGAAAGAAAATTCACTTTGAAAAAAATACCATTTTTCCCCATACAAAATGTATGGGAAAGGGCGCTAATTTTTTGCAAGGCTTATTTTCTAGTCAATACCTAAAGTTTCAGGGGGTAAGACCGAAAAAAAAACCACATTTTTTTATTTGAATCACCCTATTGAGTATGTATTTCGACGTCTGAGTGGTATATAACAATTTTTAAAGCGTTTTCATTCTTAGATGGGGCGTTCTGGAAAGAAATTTTAAAACAGGGCGTTATTGAAAATAATTTTGGTATATGGCATTCTTCAAACAAATTGAGAGATAGAACATATTTTTAAAATATTTTTAACAATTCAAAAAATATCTGCATTAATTTTCAAAATCTAGATGTTTATAAATTTCGTAAAAACGGGTTAATTTGGCATTCGAAAAATTAAAGAAAAAGCGGTTAAGAAATTAAAAAAATCCCGCTTTAATCAAACTTGCTAAGTCACTCTAGTACATCCCAGCAAACCATTAGAGCTCTAAATGAGCGCAATAGGACTCTTTCCCCGGAGCGCTCACATTCATAATGAATTCATGAAATAATCAGAATCACTCATGAAATGCTCGTATTTGAGTGGCTTTTCCTATGAAACTGGTCACTCATAAAAGAGCCCTTAGCCTTATGAAGACATATGGCTTTTATGGCTTTGCATAATTTTTATGTAAATTTTCCTTAAGAGATTTGAAAAAACCTCAAATGTTTAAGCAAAACTTTAAAGTCATCCATGCATGCCTTCATTTATGTGCGTACTCACAAAACTCGAAAAAAAGCTTATATTAGAGCCCAGATTTAAGAGCGCTCCGAAGCTGGTTTGATGGGATAGTACATGTGTGCGAGTATGCCTAATTTTGATTTTCTGGGTAAATAAATAAATAAAGAAAAGTAATTATACTTTCTTAAAAAAACGTGCAATTTCTTTCTTTTCGTATTTATGGAGATTTTTATTGATTTTTTCGGTTAGTTTTCGATTTTGGTACGAAATAATTGATTAGGTAGTAAATAATTGACTCATTTGTAATTTAAAATATATTCGACTATGGTTCACCTCTGGAGGTTTAAGTCATATCCCAACAATTCTTTCGATGTAATTTCATATCTATAACTTTAACAAAACACCAAAAAAAAAAATGTATATAGTTTTACATTAGAGTGTCCCTTGTTTTTGGTACTTCTCCAACGATTAAAGGTACCATATGGTTCGCGATAAAATTTCAACTTTTTTGCATTTTAATTTGGATACAGTATTTTCAAACAAAACGTTGATCCCATCCAAGAATAAACAAACCAAAAAATATTTTCTCGGTATTGAATAAATAACGCAGATCCAATTGATCTTTAATTAAAGCATTTCAATTAAACATGTATATAAAAAACTGATTCTCATTTATTTATGCAATGATTGAGTTTTATGGCTCACCATCGAATGGCATAAAATAAATAAAAGGGTAATGACTGACATATGAATTGCTTTCGCTTGATTGATTTATTGGATCAATTGCTCATAATATAAGAAATTAGTTGTGTTGACAGATATGTATGTATCTCATCAGTACATAATATTATGGACACTGTAAAGGGTGGCCACTGTGGCACAACGATATACCCAAGTAAACACTGAAGTTCTATCTCGATTAGACTACTGAAAAAGATCAAAGCTTCTTGTTAGGAACCCGTTATCGTAATAAGTTAAGATTCCAACTCAACAAAAATAATGTTTAAGCTTTTCTTCCGCTCCAATACTGCTTGTTAGGCACATTATAACATAATATTTAAATATTTATTGCATATTAATCGTACACCGTCATAATAATTCTCACACTATGTGAGGCATGAGTGAGCTTTTAACTACTCTTACAAATTTAATTTTTAATCACGTAACGCTATTTAATTACATTTACTGTGCACGTAGCATAATTTCGCTATAATCATCACTTTGGCGTCAGAAAGGTAGTCAATAACTGGCTCTCTTAGGACAGTCGCATGTTAGATGTATGCATGTGAATAAAAATATATAAGTATAAATTCTAAGCCTTTATGGAGGCTCACTGAAAGTTGCAGTTAAAGCAAATTAATGCTAAGTGTTGTTTAAATATTCTATTAATTTGCAGCAACAAGAAAAACAGGTGAATTGTGAAAAATGAGAAAAGCGCTAAAGAGCTACATAGTTGCTATCTCAAAGAGTCTTATAGTTACTATGTTATATGTATTATAATTTTGTCCATATAACGGTACTTCGTAACGGCACAAAATAATCGAGATAGATATAAAGTTCAACATATGAAAGTTCTTAGCTTGAAAAGAGGAGTTGATTAGGGTATGTCCGTCCGTCTGTCCGTGTACACGATAACTTAAGTAAAAGTTGAGATATTTGCATGAAATTTTGTATACAGATTACTTTCTGGCGAAGGTAGATTGTTATTAAAAATTAGCGAAATCGGATGATAACCACGCCCCTTTATAGTTATCGAAAATCACATAAATTGACATAGTAAAATGATATAATTTCATAGGTTAATCCCCCTGGTCATTCTATTATGATTTTTTGATAAATTTTTTAAAGTGGGCGTGGAACCACCCACTTTTAAGTGAGGCATTTTTGAAAATTCGACTGGTCGTAACTTTTAAACTGATTAGGGTGGAACAATGAAATTTGGCATAAAGCATACTAGTATCGTTGGGAGTATACCAGATGAAATGGATAAAATCGCTCTCCAACAACGCCAACTTTCGATATCGAAAGCTTCGAAAATCACCTAAATTGATAAAATTCGGTACCGGAAATCGCTAAAATGATATAGTTTGGTAGGATGAACCCCCTAGTCATTATATTATGATTTTTTTTGATCAATTTTTAACAAGTAGGCGCGGCACCGCCCACTTTTCAGGGAGGCATATTTGAAAATTTCGCGGGTCATAACTTTTAAATTGATTACGGTAGAACGATGAAATTGGTGCAAGTTATACTAGCATAATAGGGAGTATTCCTGATGTAATACATAAAATCGCTTTCCACTTTCAATATGGAAATTTTCGGAAATCACATAAGTTGACATAATTCGGTAACGGAAACGGCTAAGATAGTAAAAACTTTAGGGCCTATATCATTGTTATCCCGTTCTGAAAATTATCGCTGGGTATTTAATGTTCGGTTCACCCGAACTTAGACTTCCTTACTTGTTTTTATTTAATAGGGTAAGCATTTTCTGGTTTGTGTCTTTCGGGATTTACTGATGTCGGGATTTTGCCTTATCTGTACTACGTTATGTCTGTATTTTGTTCTATCGGGATTTCGTTATGTCCGGATTTTGTTATGTCTGGTTTGAGTCTTTTCGGAATTTTGAAAGTCGGGATTATGGAGTGCTCCCAGATATTTTGCATTTTTGACGCAAGCTTTAAGAACACTTGATACCTTCGTGGCTTAGAGTACCAAGTTCCGGGACAGAAAGCACCACAAACATTATGGATTTTTTTACTATTTTCCCAACCTTGGAAGTATTTGTGAACCAGTCGGTTCTTTGCTGAGCCAACTGGCGCCAATTGGAGATACCGCGTGTTTTCAGATCTGCCTCCACTTGGTCCTGCCATCGGAGTGGTGGTCTCCCTCTTCCTCTACTGGCGGGTGCCGATAAGAATACCTTCTGGGTCGGAGCGTCTTCGTTCATTCACATGACGTGTCCTAGCCAGCGAAGCCAACAGTCCACTAACTGGACGATAATCTCGTTTTTAAACGCTTAGAAAGTTGTATGTCTCACAAAATTATTACTGGATAATATGTATCTTCATCCCGTCGGCAAAATGTGTTATATTACTAACTTAGTATGACTACAAGAAGTGATGTTCAATTAATTCATTTCCATAAAATAAAAAACTTACCACTTCATCCTTCTTGTTCGAGTCATAAGAAACAAAGTCGTTGAATGAATAGGAAATAGAGGTAAGCAGCACAAGCTTCTGTAAGTGAAAACACGGAAGCAAACCAGATGTAAACAGCCTTTGAGTGCAACGTTTAACCACATATTTAAGTAAAAGCCAAGGTGGCATGGAGTTAGCCCTGCGGCATAGATAGAACAACTACAAAGCCCACCGGTTATCACCCCGACATTAGCTTGCTATTACGAGGAGATAACCGCGTGATCCTGGGCGACTTCAATGCGCACCACGACATGTGGCACTCAAACTTGCCAGCAGACAGTAGGGGGCATGTACTTGCAGAACAAATAGATGATACGGCTTTCTATACATTGAACGGAGACGCCCCAACGAGAGTATCGGGTAACTGCTATAGTTCGCCAGATATTTCCATCGTAAGTGCAGGACTATTGAACAACACCAATTGGCGACCCATACTCACGTTGGCGTCTGACCATCTCCCAATAGTCATTACCATTACCGACCGACGGACTTTATTACACCTGAGCATGGTACATATATTAACTTTACCAAGGCGGACTGGGACAGTTTTCAGACATATACGGACGAATCCTTGGCTGCTCTATCCATTCCTACGGACGTACGCAAAGGCGAACGAGACTTCCGCAACATCATTGACTTGGCCTCTAAACGCTTCATTCCTGCGGGTCGAGTATCTCAAATAAGACCAAATTTCCCCGCGGAGGCAGCGGCCATGGCTAGAGAAATAGATGTAGTGCGAAGTCTCAATCCCGCAGACCCCCGTATAAGGGACCTCAACGCGGAAATTCGTAGGTTGGTTGATAAACATACACTGGCCAAATGGAAACAACACCTAGAGCAATGCCACCTCTCTGATGGTGTTGGCAAATTATGGACTACGGTCAAAGATCTATCTAATCCAACGCAACGCAAGGATAAAGTAGATATTACTTTCGGTGACAGGGTGAAGAAGGACCCTAGGGGATGTGCGAACTCCTTCTGTAGACAATTTGTACTACATTCCCCGCCCGATAGAGCTAAACGTAGAACCATGCGACAGGCGCGTAAATATAAAAACCAAAATACGCCCATTGTCATCACTGCCTCAGAGGTCAAGGAAGCCATCAGACAGGCTAAGCCCTCAAAATCCATCGGCCCCGACGGCATTGCCATGAAGATGCTGAAACATCTAGGCCAGGAGGGACACAAATACTTATCGGCTCTATTCAGTCTTTCACTGAACACTTTCGTCATGGAAGACGCTAGAGTCCATTTTGCTCCCGTATTATACTGCAAATCTGCACCTGGCTAGTCATCAACATGGCTTCCGTAAGCTGCACAGCACCACCACCGCACTCAATGCCATTACAACGCAAATAAATAGCGGCCTAAATCAAAACCAACCAAATCACAGGACTGTGTTAGTGGCACTTGACCTGTCGAAAGCTTTTGACACAGTCAACCATGCCACTCTCATACAAGATCTGTTGGAAACACAGATACCTGATGAGTTAAAGAGATGGACCGCTAATTACTTGAATGGACGGCAGGCGTCGGTTAACTTTAGAAACGCAACATCAAAACCTAGACGTATTAGACAGGGGGTGCCACAGGGTGGTGTCCTATCCCCGACACTGTTTAATTTCTATCTATCGAAGATGCCCCCACCACCAGAGGGCGTCTCCGTCGTTTCATATGCCGACGACTGTACAATAATGGCGACGGGGAAGGGGCCCTATACTGATGAACTCTGTGCGAAAATCAACGGTTACCTCTGCGACCTTTCCAGGTTTTTCACTGAGCGAGATCTGACGATATCTCCGACTAAATCAACGGCGACGCTTTTTACGACATGGACGCACCAGGTGAGAAATGAATTAGACATTTTCGTTGATGGCACTAAGCTACCAACTGTCAGCCACCCAAAGTTATTAGGGATGACAATGGATAACACTTTCTCATTTGCTGGTCATGTGTCTGCAATGGTCTCAAAGGTACGTGGTCGCAACAAGATCCTCAAGTCACTTGCCGGCAGTACTTGGGGAAAAGACAAAGAAACGTTGCTGACTACATATAAGGCCATTGGCCGACCAGTCTTTGACTATGCTGCACCCATATGGTCGCCTAATGTACATAACACCAACTGGACGAAGTTACAAGTCTGCCAAAATACTGCCATCAGAACTGCTACGGGATGTCTCCTAATGTCTTCCGAGTCTCACCTACATCAGGAGGCAAAACTGCTCAATGTAAAAGAGCATGCGGAAATGCTGAGCAGGCAATTCCTTCTGAACTGCCACAAGCCAGCACATCCAAACCGTCATCTTTTGGACATAGATCCGCCCCCGAGAGACATAAGGAGACATCTCCGTAAGCATTATGATGAGATCCGGCATCATATTACCTTGCCGTTTGATCTGCAGAATCATAAGCGGGCTCTAACTGACATCCACACCGAGTCGGTAGACACTTTTGTCGGATCTCTACCTGTGAATCCCGTTCTGAACAGTCCTCCACCGGATATTGCTGAAGAAGAACGCACCTTACCAAGGGAGACAAGAGTGACCTTGGCACAGCTTAGGTCTGGATATACTTGTCCAGACTTAATGACACAATCTCAAACACATGCCCTGCATGTGGTAGGACCCCCCATGATACTCTACATCTCTTCAATTGTTCATTTGAATCTACTCTTCTAACCCCTCTGTCCCTCTGGACAAACCCTGTTGAAACTGCACGTTTCCTTGGACTCCCCTTAGAAGAGCTTGATGAAGATCTTCGGAATGATCATACACTCTAGACAGGGCAATGCATTATTAACAACAACAACAACAAAGCCTATTATCGCGACAAAAATCGAAATAGTGTTGGCGTTGCGGTAATATTTGAAAAGTAGTTTCCACGCAGATGGGTGTGTTGTCTGAAGCAGTTAATTGTGCTTGTGTGGTCCTAACAAATTGTGATTAAAATACGAATTAATGCACCGTGGGTCAGAAGACATACAACTTTTGCTAAAAATTGCTTTAGTCTTTTAATTTGGCTTAAGCTTTGTAAGAGTTCACTTGGAAATACTTATTTGACCATGAAAATTGTACGGGGTGCTCGATTCGTACAGGTACTGCAGTTATGATGTACATATATCGATCAGTTACAATTTTATTATAAGAAAATGTTCAAAAAGCCTCACTTCCCTTGTCAATGCGAAAAACATTAAACGCTGATACTTTTCATTTAATTATTTGGAAATTATATGCTTAGTAAACTCGTTGGTATGTGCGTAGAAGGCGTTGCCGGTAGCCTTTCATGCGCACGCTTCAAAAGCAAATATAAAAGAATTTGTCTTCGTCGGCCGGCCGTTGGGTCTTTTGTGCGCACCGTGGGTGGCTAAAACATGAGACAGCGCTGTGAGCTACTCACTCAACAACAATTAACCACTTTCGAATGAGCTCTATATTTAGGTTACAAGTTGAAACTAGTTCTACGCAAACCCAAAGTATTTCAAACTGACTAACCAAGAAATTTTTTAATAGAGTTGAAACGTAAGAAATTATTAGGAAGCGCGGCATGAAATTCAATTTCTGACTAATTAATATTTTATTAGTTTTTTTCGCGTTAGCGTTTCCATGTCAAAGGAATTTTTGTGGAGAAAATTATGTGGGTCGCACCGTGTAAAGAAGCATACCATCTATATGCCAATCTTAATCCGAATTGCTTCATCCGTTCCTTGATCTTAGAATGAAGCATACTATCTATATGTCAATTTGATTCAAATCGCATCAGCCGTTCCCAAAATATTGGTCGATAAAGGAGAGAATAAATAAAATTCCATATAAGCGTATCTTGCTCAGTATTAAAAAAAAGAAGACATGAGTACCGAATACTCGTGACGTTTGATGTGTAAACATGTGTATCCGCACATAAGTTTAATTAAATTATTATTTTTAGGTGTATTTCTTTCGTAGCAAATGAGAAAATAACTCTGATTATTCATCGAATTACATTCAAAACAACAACACAATTTTTTCCCCGAAATGATCCCGAAAAAATTCCCAAACTGGCCCCAAAATCACCTCCAAGATGATCCTAAAATGATCCTGATATGAACCCAAAACGATCCTAATATAAACCCAAAATGACCCCAACACGACTACAAAATGGTCCCAATAGGACCCCAAAATTACCCCAAAAAAAAAAATTACCGCAATATGATCCCTTTCTTTTCTTTTCTACTTTTATTTTCTCTTCTTTTCCATTCCTTTCTTTCCCCTAACTTTTCTTCCCTTTCCTTTCCTTTCCTTTCCTTTCATTTCCTTCCTCGCCTTTCCTTTTCCTCTAAGTTTCATTCCTTGCCTTTAATTTTTATTTCTTTCCATTAAAGCAATTACTTTTAATTTCCTTTATTTTCCTCTCCATTTCTTTCCTTCCTTTTCCTGTCCATCCCTTTTCTTTCTTATCTTATCTTGGCTTGCGTCATTTATTGACGATTAACCGCCTAGGCGATTTTGGCCGCTTCGTATCGAAGCACGCCAGTACTTCCTTTTAAGCGACAACTGACGCCAATTGGTAAAAAGCATGCATCACCTATTATGCAGAATAAGGTCAGACGAGTGCATGCCTCCGGATTGGAATTTAAGTGTGCCCTGCCCAATCCCCAAGAAAGGCGATGCCGCTAACCGCACTAACTAATGCGGAATCAGTCTTCTGAATATCGCATATAAGATTCTTTCTAGCGTATTCGGAAAGGACCTCTCTGAGCCATTTGAAATCAAACGAGGCTTCAGACTCCGTTTCGTGCGATTTCTTCAACCTGATGCAGACCTTACCATAGTTCAGCGAATTAAAGCCCAAAGGCTCCGCTGGCTGGGTCATGTTATGCGAATGGAGAAAGAAGCTCCGGCGCAGAAGGGTTTCCCATCGACATCCAAATCAGGCAGGAAGGGGTTGGCCTCGACTGAGATGGAAACAACAAGTGGAGGATGACTTGAACTCCATTGGGGTGCTATGATACGAAACGGCCAAAATCGATTAGGCGGTTAAACGTCAATAAAGGATGCAAGCCAGGATGACGCCAATTAGAAACACCCTTTCCTTTCCTTTTCTTTAATTTCCTTTCCTTCCCCTTCTTTTCCATCCAAGCCACCTATCTTAAATAATGTGTGAGCAAGTGATCGCATTTTTGTTGTAGCGCATTTGTTTGCTTATTTAGTAGTTAAACCGATTAACAAAGCGCCAGCAAAGCACTTAGAAATACACACACACTTAAGCACAGCGTGAGATGGTTAGTTCTCAAATGCATCTGAAATTGAGATTAGCTAAAAATGTTTGTTGGGCAGCAACGAGTCAAGTAACAAATACTCACGACATAAACCTCTCTTACACTTACAACTTACATTTCCGTAACAATTTTTATTTTCCATTTAAATTTGACTTTCCATTAAGTTTCAGATAATTCCGGCCTCTGTGAGGCATCTACTTCCTGCTAGAGCAGCGAACATTCGAAAATATGTCCTCAATGCCATAGGGCTTCTCAAATAAACTCCCTGTAAATCTTGATTCCTGACACACGTTATCATTAACCCCTGTAAAAAGTTAAGTACCACATATCACACTTAAAGTCTCTAATAAAACTAGGTATAAACTTTTGAATTTACTCCCATGTTTACCAATATCGTTACTTTGTATAATCGAGCTAATTGCTGCAACAAACTTGTCAAGCTGAATCCACCAAGCGAGTCACCATAAAGAAAATTACTTACACAACAATAATAAAAAAGTAAACAGTTGACTCAAAACTCATTTCATACGCACCTCATCCCCGTAACGGCATCCAATACAAATGGTTCTTTCAAACGAGTTTTCAACAATCTGCCCAAGCGAACCATGCGACCCACTTCGAGCAGTAGTTGTTCCCTCACCCCCAAATGTTTGCGCAGCTGATCACGCAGCAATGCAATCGTTCCACTTGCAGCTGTAGGGGTTGTTGTTGTAAGCGGCAAGGCATTACTTTTTGTGTTCGCATATTCAAGACCACCACCGCCTCCACCGCTGCTGTGATGCCCTTCATCAACATCATCATCATCATCATCCTCATCAGCATTTCTGCGTCCAATAATGATTGGCGGTGAAGCTCGTATCTCCGATTCGCTACTAATACCGCTGCTGCTATTTGGCGTTTGTTTTAGATTACGCACCGATAAACGCAACTCCAGCAGCTGTTGACAATATTCTTCGACACTGCGATGAAAAACGGCTGAGACGCGTAAACGTGTCATGTGCTCCTGACTTATGGCCTGCAGTCGATGCCAAGTGTGTTGTAATTGTTGTAACATACGTTGAGGAATGGCATTTTCATCGAGCCGACAAGATGATCGTAGCGTCTGTGAGGCTTCCAGTAGTTGACAGCCATAGTTGTAGATACTCTGAAAATGGGAAAATTTTGTTTTTGTTTTTTATTTGGGTAATAATTGAAATTTGCTATGTACAAATAAATGTCAGATGTTTTTGTATGCACCTCAGTGGCACGCGAGTTGATATTAATGAGCTGCAGGTGCATAGTCGAATATTTACCAAGTACGAAAGCAAAAAAATATACGGGATGGAAATGTAGAAAAAACCCGCGTTTCACATGGTACACGTGATAGAAGTTAACTTCTTAGACTGCGTTCACGTTGGCCATAAACTCGAGTTTATTGTCAACGTGAATGATACATCAGCTTGAAAATAATTACAGCGAAAAGTTACGAAGAAGAGTGCCAAATAATTGTTTATTATTATTATTTCGTGTTAACTTTAAACGAGCTAAACTTGTATATTTGTATATTCAGACTATATCGGGATGAAATTTTGAATATAGATAGTATGGTTGATTGTAAGACTATCCACTTGGGGGTTGTTACTTGGGGCGGGTTACAGGGTTGCCACCTATCTCACTTTTCTTAAATTATGGAGCAACATATGCCAATATGCCAAGAGTTGCCACCTGACCGCGTGGTGTAGCGGTTAAGTGTTCGGCCTTCAACACCAAGTCGTGGCGGTTCGATGCCCGGCAAAAGCAACATCGAAAAAATTATTTAGAAAAAGATCATTTTCGGATAATTTTTGGGTCGTTTTGGGTTCAATTTTGTGTCATTTTGGAAACATTTAAGAGGTTTTTTGGGATCATTTTAGGATTATTTTGGGATTATTTTTGAATCATTTTTGGTGAAGTAAAATTAGCGCTAAATTAATAGCACCGAGCAAGCTCGGTCACCCATGTACTCTATATTTTTATGTGGGGCGGCCGATATTTGCTCGGTCTTTTTCGAAATTGGCATAATTTCACTCAACAACAGTATAAGCTTTCTAAAATAGAGTTTCAAAACATATCGATCACTAACCACAAAAAAGATCAAAATGAAGGATCAAGTGACTTATCCTGTTTTGCAGTTCTATAAATCGGCACAAATTTTCTGTTTTAAATTTATTTCGATAATGTTATCCATATTTTGAATTATTAAAAAATAATCAGATAAGTGGCAACACTGAAAACTGTCGCGAAATTCGTTCCCGAGATATTGGTCGATGTACGAAGGACCAAATAAAATGGGGTTAGAAGGCAATTCTAGCTGATAACCCTGCTGATTTTAAACGCATCTGTTCTTGTCGCTTATTACTAAGTTACATTTAACATACCTTATAGCGGAGCCCGATTATTGATCCCACTTGTAAAGACTTTTCAAAACTCATTGGAGTTGCATCTGTCTCGTCGAGCTATTAGCTAAACATTTGGTATGTCAGAATAACGGTTTCGTACAGAGCTCCCCTCACCTTTTTTTTTATATGTACGTCAAATTGGCGACAAAAAAAACATACAAACAACATAACGTGCAAATTATTTTGTTGCGCTAGATTACACTTAATATTCCACCACATTAAATTAATGGGTGCAGATAGAACCAGAATTACGGTAAACTGGTTTTTTAATAATAAGATAGGAAAATATTTGCAAACAAAGAATCAAAAAACAAGGAGCAAAAATCATACAAAAACCGGTGATGAACGGAAATTGGACCGCTTCAATTCGCTAACAATAATAATAACAAACCCACAAGAAGTTAACAACAACAACAACAACACGATTAAAATGGTCAAGCAGCACCAACAAATTCAAAAAAATTTAAGTAAGAATTGAATAGCCTCAACTGGAACGGGACGCTATATACCCAAATGCAATAAAATTTACTTCGTATTATGAAGCATAGTAGATTGAGTTTTGCCAGCTGTTGCTTATTCTTTCACCGTTCTGTTCCATAATAACACCGTATAAATTTATCTTACTTATCTGAAAAGGAATGAAGTATTTGACATGTCAATGAAAATAAGTTCTTGTAAACTCGACATACTAATATAACACGGCGCTTATACTTTTCCCGAGCATGACGGCTCTGGCAGACCCATCTCAATGACTAATTGAAACTTACGGACCAAAAACTGCAGAATTCTTAAACGCTTAAAGTTTATCTATGAACTAGGATCAGCTGGATAGAAATATAAGCGTTGATACAGAACTATTATTGTGGACTGGCTATCGTGAGCTTATTCTGATCCTGTGCAAGACATATTTATTAATTAGGTAGAACCCATGCTGTAATATTTCCGTATAGCTGTCCAGGATGTTATGCAGCACCGTGTTCAATGGTTGTTTGCAACCAAGAGGTAAATCGTGGCTGTATTCAAGCAGAACCTCTTTTACACCGTGTTCTTCTAACTTCTGTGGCAGGGGCCTCGCGACAAAGATACAAAAAAAAAAGAATCCGCAACTAAGACTTCAACCGAGGGAATTGCCGGATGACAAGACACCTCTCCCCGTCGCCTCGAAGAAATTTACGGGAGTATGTTCACAATTCCAGGAATGCGGTGGCGAAGGCGCACTTCTGCGCCAACGGGGGCAAGCGGAACTCCTTCAAACGCCAGAGGTCGGACGGGAAGTTAAAACCCCATCCGAAGATGCATCAAGGACAGGATCCTCATTCGTAACAACATCTCAGTAACACCATCCTCGACGTTATGATGGAGTCTCCGGACGAGGAGTTAAAATCCCATCCGAAGAGGCATCAAGGACAGGATCCCCACGGGTAACGACATCGGTAACATCCTTCTTGAAGTACTGATACGGGATGTCACCAATTCAGATTAAAGTCTACGCCTATGAGGATGCAAGCACTGTTGAACTGTACTGTTGCAGCTGCAAGGAAAGACATTCCTGCTCAGCCAATGGCAAGGGTTCCTGCAAGCTGGGAGAATTCTCAGTACTGGTGTATCAATTTGTCTCAGCGCCTTTATGTTGGTGGTGCTTCAGATAAACCTACATGAATCTAAAGCAGCCTCGGTTGCTCTAAGTAGTCAGTAGCAGTAGAAAATAAAGGAACTTTCGTCTATCAACTTATCCTAAACAGTCTATATACAACTCCCTATACTTATTCATACCGTTATACTTTAAACACCAACTGGTTATATAAACAACAACAAAAACCACTTAGGATGCAAAACATGATTGCAAGCTACGATAAATCGCGTGCATTCAGTTGACCATTAACAACACCTAACTGCAACCGGGCAACAACAACAACAAAAATTCCACTTGCTAATCTACAAAACAAAAATAAAGTAACAATAAAAGCAGTCAGCGATAGTTACCCTGAACCCAGATTCAACGGCAACCTGCCACACAACATTGGCCACAGTCAGCTGCTAGCGCGCAACGGTGATTCCCGCTCATACACATAGGAACAAATGCAAAAAAGATCATACAAATACAGTAACTCAATGGCCAAGTGGATGAATGGGTTTTTGTTTGAATTTCTTTTTTTTTTTTTTGTTATATCTTTTTTTATTGCAGTTTATCCAACTTACCTTTCCGGTTTCTTGAAATGTCTGCAATTCATCCTTCTGCACCTGTATCTCGTGTATATTACAGCCAACGTGCGAATGGCACTTGATCATGACATTGTACAAATCTTCCATCCATTTAATGGCCATACGAGCATCCTCTTCGTAAGCATAAATGTGTGTCACTTGTTCCAAGGTGAGTTTTTGCAATTCGACGCTATCGCTGAAGATGTTACGACGCGCCAATGTTGTATCCAAAATATCGCGTACATTGCAAATATCATCGCTATAGTCAATGTGTAGGTCACGGCCAAGCGCATCTTTCACCGGCATCGCCAGCATATCGCTGAGTTTTTCGCCCTCTTTAACGAGTTCACGTTCCAAGTTGGCTGTTTTGGTTTGTCGTTGTTGTTGTCGTTGCAGTATTCGCGCATGCATTATGTGTCCAACACAATTGGGCGATTAATTGGTGATTGTGAGGTTTGCGCGCAAAATGGAAAGGGAAAAGGTAAGCAAAGAAAAAGAGAAAATTAAAAAAAATGCACATCTTTGTTGAAATTTGTTTTTTGGCTTTGCAAACAATAGTACAAACAGAACTTCGTTCTGCCCAAAATAGATTTTTAATTCAGTTCATTTTCATATGTATTTGTATAGATTAAACCACCGATTCTGGATAACATGGAGTCAGAGTGTTCAGTATTTATGGGGGAATCCCGTGCTGTTCATTCGATGGTTCTAATTTTTTCCGTGAAATTGAAATAGATAACTTATATCCCATTCCCAATTTTCAGCTCCCTACCTTAACTCCTTTTTTGAGATATTCAAACTCAAAAATTAAGTTTTTGTGGGAGGTGCCACCCCTTTTCCGACAGGTTATAAAGGCCATCAAGTCCTTTATTTCCAGCTCCGCGATCTGGCGTAGGCTATCCAGGAAGAAAACTCCCAAAAAGCGCGTTCTCGCGCCGCTTAAAGCCAGGCAGTTGCAGATGAGGTGCTCTACCGTTTCTCTTACAGCATCGTCGGTAGGGCACACCGAGCCTTTTTGCCTGCCTACCAATAAGGCTGTGCCCGGTTAAAACACCTATTAACATGAAGATTTCTCTACTTCTTAGGGCGTAAATGTCTCTAGATCTTTATCCAGGCCGCGGCATCCAAGATTGCTGACACTTCAGCCTGGAAAACGCCGCAATGATCAGGTAGTCTGAAGGAGAGCTCAAGTTCCAGATCCCTTGAATAAACCCCTCCCCCAACTCTGCCGTCTAACTTCGAGCCGTCAGTGTAAACATAAATGCCGCCATTAGTATCGGGACACCGATCCGTCCTCTCCCATTCCTCCCTGCTGGGAATGTTTGTTTTAAAGAAGCTATCTTCGACTGTTGTGACCGCACACCGACCTGTGCTCAGAGGAAGAAAACTGTAAGATCGCAGAATACTGGAGTGTCCAGTTATGCTTGCGCCCCAGCCAGGCGTTTCCCTTAGACGCAGAGCCCCTGCCGATGCTGCCCGTACGCTTCCAGATCGAGTGGCAAAATGCTAGAATGGCCTGAAGAGTTTCGTTGGACGTTGTTCTTAGCGCGGCGCTAATACAGATCATGCCAGATCTGTGGACTTTACCTAACAGATTCAGGTTTGTGGCCTTGCTCAGCGCAGGCCACCACACCACGACTCCAACTGTGCCCAAGAATTTGGCTTTAAGTCCGCAACGAGAGGACCATGACGAAACTTCTCGTAGTGCTACTTGCATCAAATCACACAGACTTTGTGGGAATTTGCTCATATATGCAATGTCTAAATCGTCTGCTTATGTCACTATCTCCACGCCGCCAGCGTGTGTCTCGTAACAACGAGTTGACAGTAAGGTTCCATAGAAGCGGCGAGAGAGCACCATCCTGAGGCGTTTCCCTTGTGACATAGCGTGATAAATCAACTTTGCCAAGTGATGAAGATATTTTCCTTCCTCGTAGTAGTTGATCGATTAGTTCAATTAGGGATCTGCTTATTACCTTATGCTTATGATACATATCATATAACTCTATGCCAATTTTCAGTTCCCTACCTTAAACCCTTTCACAGATATTCTGCTTGAAAAATTCAGCAATTTTCAATCCTGTTAGAGATCTAGCTTTAAACATTTGATTCGTACTTGTTGTACTAACGCAAAAGGAGAAAAACGGAGAATCAAGTGACTTCAGGGTCTGCCGTGATGTAGCGCTAGTGTGTTCGTAGGTCCCGCCAACTTGTAGGAAAAAACTCAAAAGCAGCACACCACAAGCTGGAAGAGAAGCTCGTTAAAAATCTCGTTAGAGCTAATGATAACCTGGTGGTATATCGCCACCATTCGTTTTTTTTTTACCTATATTTTGGATTAAAACTAATGGCGGCGATATACCAACAGGTTATCATAACCTCTAACGAGATTTTTAGCCAAGCTTCTCTTTCCAACTTGTGGTGTGTTGCTTTTGAGTTTTCCTACAAGTTGGCGGGACCTACAGTTTTTTGCCGACTCCGAACGGCACTTGCAAAGCAAATGAATTTTTTGCTGAGAAGCTTCTCATGGCAGAAATACACCCGGAGAGTTTGCCAAACTACTGCCGAGGGGCGACCCCGTTTAGAAAAATTGTTTTTCTAAATAATTTTTGATGTTACTTTTGCCGGACATCGAACTGCCACGACTTGGTGTAGAAGGCCGAACACTTAACCGCAACACCACGGCGGCCGCCGATTATTAAATAAAATATCAGGTAGGAAGTCGCAACACTCAAGTAGGAAGTCGTGGTGTGAAGCAAACTATCTTTATACAAAATTTGATCCACATCGTTTACGACGTTCCCGAGATAGTAGTGGATATGCATGAGATTTATTTCCATATGGCTGGTGCCACATCTGCTAGACACACCAAAAGCTTTAATTTCCGTCACAACTTTTGTATTTTTTTTTAATTTACTCTCCAGAGAAAAACTTTGTATCGCCCCTTAGAAGTTAACTTCAAGAAATAATTTAGTAAGGGGGATAGGCCCAAAACGTCGTGAAACCGCTCATACCGCATGTTTCAAAGCACGTATCTCTGAAAGTATTCATGCTACACGAAATTCCCCAAAAAATAAAGAAAAATGGGGGATAAGGCGTGTCACCTCCCATACAAATCTGATATTTCATAGTGTATATCTCTTGAAGTATTTTAGTTGCACGACATAAATTCGTTACGAAAACATAAAAAGTTAATCACCAACCCATTTGTATGAGCTAGTACCTACATACATAACTCAAACTATATTTCCATCTACTTTTCAATTTTTTTGTATCTTTTTCAATCTCTGCCGGCCGCTTTGTTGCGTTGTATGGGATTTCCATCCAATAATCTTCTTACAAACCACACACCAATCAAAGGCACCTGCATGGGCCGTCGCGGCATGTAAAAGCACATTCTACATTTCAACTCACCTAAGCTCTGCTGACTCTCCTTCAATTTCTGCAAATTCTCAGCCGCCAGCTCAAAATTCTCCTCTGCTATCTTATTTCCCATGACTAGTGTTTCGAAAACCGCAGTCGTACGATCGAAATACTCGCTGACGAGTCGAAAAAACCGCAAAGATGTAATGAGCACATTCCGACGTCGCTCCAAACGCGTTGCAAACGAACGACAAACAAATTGCATGAAATCACGTTGTGACAACAAATCCTTGTACGCCGACGAATCCTTAACCCCAGCAAATGCATCAATTTTATATAATAGCTCCGCATAGAAGCCATATGTTTCGCGACACTCCAGTTCGAGTACATCGTGTGCAGCACGCAGCGATTCACAGCTGTGCACATCTCCACCAATGCTATACTGGCGGCTGAGCATCTGTTCGGCTGTTTGTAGTATCCAATTTGTAACGAAAGCGACACCCTCCTCGAGATGTGTCAGCTCACGTGCTTCACGTATACTCTGCAGTAATTCCAGCCACGCAGTACGTATTTCAGTTTGTTTGCGTTCGATTTGATTGAGCAGCAATTCGATGCGTGCGCGTGCGCATTGTAGATCGGAGGGGAGTGGTAAACGTGTGGCGGGTGTGTTGACTGAATGGCAGGTAAGTTTTGGTGGCGATTGAAATCCGTTGTAGGATAGCGCGGTGGGCGTATTGGATATTTGATTATGGTCCGATAAGCATTCGGAACTTGAACTGGTGTGCGCTGTGATTTGTCTGGGCGGCGCATAAGCTTCAGCTAGGCGATTCAATACGCGATTACCTGAAAAATAAAAGTGAAAATGTTTATCTCACACGCTGATCTCAATGTATCATGCTACAGATAAGTTTGTGTTTTTCATTTCATTATGTTGCTGCACAGTTCAAAGTGTTTCATTTTCTACGTGCTCGTTTGTAACGCACAGCCGACGCTTGAAACCACATTTTCCTTTCATTTGAACTTTAGGCACTTGTTTTGTTTATTCAATTTTCTATACTTTCTTTATTCGATTGCAGGTGAAAGGTGAATTGCAAGAGCTACTGATCGAGTGTGTCGAATGTTAACTCATGCGTATCTCTGAGGCTTAGAAATTAAATGGATTGCCTGAAATTTGTATAGGATTTGGCAAACTTTCAATCAACTTCTTTCAATGAACGCGAAAACATGGCCTCAAACGACGAATACCTTTCCTGATGACGCCTATGGCAAATCTTTTGACTATGATTCAGAAGCGTTTACCAGAAATGTCATTTTAAATTATTCCCGCGGTGGGCATGCCTGCGGTAAAAGGGGACTAAAACCAGAGAGAGGAAAACTTAATAAACCCCGTAATTTCGGGTGTGATATAACGGTGGCCTCCAGGTTCCTGGCGTCCTCTGGTTGTAAACAGTCCTACTGGGATATCGGGGGACCTACTGTCCTCCGCACTCGTGGGAATTATATGGACCATTTAATATAAAGAATACTATTTCAAATCCTTCTGGAGCTGAACTGCTCTAAAATTATCAGTTCAAATGTGACCTTTCGCTTAATACCGAATCATTAACTGAAGCCGATATCATGGAGGGGCTGATAAAGCCCTCACATGTTACTTAAAATGCGAAAACATCGTCATCATGAGTGGTGCCGCTCGTTAGCATTTTAAAACTCTCATGGATATAGGTTTTAATTATGAAGACGCCTTAGAATTTGCCAAACAACCTCAAGGGAAAGCCCAAAGAGAGGCGAGCAATAAAAGGGGTCGATTCAACAGCAGGAGCCCAACAAATTCCCACAAGAGCACAATAGGTGGCAATATAAACAACAATACACTCAGTGCCGTAGAAATCGTCGCAGCCAAACAGTCGGAATCTTCTAAAGATGTACCACAGTACACGAAGCTCTTCATGATGATGCGGTAGCATAAGAGTCAGAATCTTTTAAAGATGCCCTGACCAATATTAAGCTGGGCATAATCCCTCAGGATTATCCAACTGGTCTACTTAACAACTGAAGATCTTATAAATGGTCATTCCAAAAAAAGTAGGTAAGCTCCAAGTTGACGCTATAAGTCCCCGGTTTACGGGAACGGGGCGAAGTGGAATATAATTTCGGATGCGGAAGTACCACGTCGAATCATCTGCCATCTAAATAACACATCTATTTTGGGTATGCCAAGGTCAAACTAAGGTGTAAAACCACACCATCTCTGCCACTAGCTTCTGAAAAAGCCAGCGGTAGTGATGGAAAAACTATGGTAGAACAAAAGGCAGAATACCAGGCAGCCTGCGACTCGAAGTTATTACAGGTGGAGCAGGTATCTACCGTGAAACAAACTGCAATGCAGCAAGCATTGGAGGATTCACCACTTGGTGAAAGATAAGTGAAAAGTGAGAATTTCATATCTGAAATCGGAAAAGATGGGGCCAAAGTCAAGCATCTGGAGCGAATGCTTTGCTGAACAGCAGCTGAGTAAAAGCAATGGCAGACTCGGGCAGCAAAAACTCTTTACAATGTCTCCCTTCCCAAAAAAAACACTCTAAGTTCAAGGCGTCTTAAATGCCTCCAGGTGAATCTTCACCATGCCAAGGCATGGTGCTCTAACAGCATTCTATGATCCCGAACACTTCTGTGGATGCACCATGGCTCACATAAGGGAGATCATAAGCAACTGGGAAAACAAACAGTTTAAGCAGTATTTACTTTACTTAGCAGCCTGGGACAGAGGCAGGCCAAAATCTTTATAGAAATCACAAATAGCATCGGGCAGGCTCAATAATTTAAGAAGGGGGGGATCAAGAACCCTCCTATTTTTTTTTTTACTTTATTTTATTTAATTCCATTTCATTTTATTTTATTTAATTTTAGTTTATTTTATTTTACTTTATTTTTTATTTTTTTAAATTTTTTATTTTTCTTATTTTTCATTTTATGCTCTTTTATTTAATTTAGCACTAAATCTGCATAAACTTCATTATACAGTTCATTAACATAGTTCCGTTAAAATTGTATAAAAGATGAATAACAATCGTCATTTGCTTGTTTTTAGTATTTCCTTATTTCGGCGTATTCATTTTCACATAAATTCTATATAACGGACTGTGCCCAACCGTTTTTGAATTTTTAATCTAAGCAACATTTATTCTCATTAATTAATCAAGATTAGTTTCAAAGTCGAGGTCTACTCATACATACATACATATATATTACGCATATGCTTACACCCAGCATGGTGCCAAAAATATAACAAAAGACTAAAGCGACAAACTTGCTTTGTTAAAATTTTTGTGGTTGCTGCTTGTAATTTTTTTTTTTTTTTTTTTTTTAAATTTATGCTTTTAACAAATTCATTTATCACTCGTAGTTATAATATTTTAATTTTTATGCAGGCCGTTTGTTTAAATAATAAAACTTTTTTTGCTTTAATTTTTTTTTCTTGTAAACTTTTATAACTCAATTAAGTAGCCCCCATCTAATTAGCTTACCTAGTTCTATGACGACTTCAATTTGTTGTTGCACACTCGTATGCACCTGCGCGCATTTCTTCAACTCAGCATCCGCTTCCGACGAACGCAATGATTTATTGCTAATCAGCAAAACATGTAAATTATCCATGCCGCTAAGCGTTGAATCAAAAGTCTTTTGAAATTCGTCAATGGACTGCGTGAGAAATAAATAAAATTAAAAAGTTGAAGTTAGAAAGAAAAACTTAAAACTTTTTTATTTAGCTTGTGCCTATATTTTAGTGCGTTAGTTTTTGAAAATGAAAATGAATTTGGTTTTTAAAAATTTTACTTTACTTTACCTTTCTTTGCTGCAGCCATAAATCATAATTAAATGACAAAGTGCCGCCCAATTCCTCAGGCAGTTGCGACAGATCGAAATATTTCACCAAACGCGCCTTCGAAAGTAAAATCGGCTGAAAGCAGGGAAAGGTAAACACACAATGAATGTAATGAAATAAAGACGTTAATGTTTGTATATTAAGCGAAAAAACGGTTTAATACATACAAACATAGGTAAAATTTGTTTAAAAGCAAAATCATATTTTTCTGTTTTTCTTAAAGACCTAGCTTACCTCTCCCTTCGTCTGCGATTTGCTTGTACATGTCTCCACATGTTTCTCCCAAAATCCTTCAGCTCTGACTAGATATAAACTGACTGTGATACTATCGAATAAACCATAAATAATGCGCGCATGCGCTCGAGTGATTCGGGTTGTACTCTTTTGTGCGTCAACAATGACGGTGACGCCGCGTTGCAGAGTAGCAGCACTAAATGTAAATTTTTGATATGTTAATTACTATGTTCAAACTTTGTATGTTTTTCAGATACAAAAAATGTATGTCAATGATAAAGATGTCTGCATCTAAATATATAAGAAAATATTAAGTTTGTTTTTTTGTATTCACATATATCGCGTTTCTGCTATGCGTTAATTATGGTCATTATCATAACAAAGGATAGAGCAAATATATAAATTAGGTAGCTGGTAATTATTGGTATATTTTTTTTTTTTTTTGATTTTTTAAATTTTAAAGAAATAAAAGAAATATTTAGTTGTATTACATGTCCAACAAGATAGTGATTAACAAATTTGAAGCGGAGTCTGGAGGAAAATCTTTTTTGGTTTTATAGGAACAAGAGTTTGCCAAGATGCTAAAATACAATTCAAAATTAGCCAGAAATATATTATTTCCAAATCTTCACATCGGTACCATAATAATATTATAGAAAGGCTCTAACCTATTTTTTAGCTTGACAAAATAAATCCAAAAAACCGAATGCAAAGTAAACCATAGCAGCGATAAGCTTTTCGAAAAAATAAAAACAAATATCAATGCCTGTTATATTAGACTCTGCTATAGTAAAGCACTAAATTTTTGGTAAAGCTTCTCTAAGAAGTTATAAACAAAACCCCATCAGTAACCCTACCAACCAGTGCTAGCCATGGTGAAAACAAAATAAAAAATTTGTGGTTTATTTTATTTTATTTTGTATTATTTTATTTTGTTTTATTTTATTTTGTATTATTTTATTTTATTTTTTTTATTTTATTTTATTTTATTTTATTTTTTTTATTTTATTGTTTTTTATTTTATTTTATTTTATTTTATTTAATTTTTTTTTTATTTCATTTTATTTTATTTTTTTATTTTATTTATTTTTTTATTATTATTTTATTTTATTTTATTTTATTTTACTTTATTTTATTTTATTTTATTTTATTTTATTTTATTTTATTTTATTTTATTTTATTTTATTTTATTTTATTTTATTTTATTTTATTTTATTTTATTTTTTTTTATTTTTTTTTATTTTATTTTATTTTATTTTATTTTATTTTATTTTATTTTATTTTATTTTATTTTATTTTATTTTATTTTATTTTATTTTATTTTATTTTATTTTATTTTATTTTATTTTATTTTATTTTATTTTATTTTATTTTATTTTATTTTATTTTATTTTTTTATTTTATTTTATTTTATTTTATTTAATTTTATTTTATTTTATTTTGTTTTATTTTATTTTATTATTTTTTTCTTTTATTATTTTTTACTTTATTTTATTTTTTCTTTTATCTTATTTTTTTCTATTTTATTTGTTTTTGATTATTTTATTTTTTTTCTTTTATGTTATTTTTTTTAATTTTATATTATTTATGTTATTTTTTTTTAATTTTATATTATTTTTTTTCTTTTATGTTATTTTTTTTTAATTTTATATTATTTTTTTAATTTTATTTTATTTTATTTTTATTTTTTTTTTTTTTTCTTTTCTTATTTAATTATACCTTTCATGAACATGAAATGGTATTATAACTTTGGTCCGATGTTTGTAAATATGAGAAGAAGAAGAGATAGACCCATCAATAAGTACACCGAAATGATCAGGATGACGAGATGAGTTGATTTAGCCATGTCCGTCTGTCCGTCTGTCTGTCTGTCTGTTTGAACGCAAACTAGTCCCTCAGTTTTTGAGATATTTGGCTGAAATTTGGTATGCGGCCACCATTTTCCAATATAGGAATTTGTCGGAACCAGCAAGATCGGACCAATATAACATATAGCTCCCGGGTCTGGTACGATATGTCGAAAAAAAAGAAGTCGAAACTAAAAATGTCGAAAAAAAATGTCGAAAAAAAATTTGTCGAAAACACAAAAGGTCGAAAAAAAAAATGTCTCGAAAAAAAATGTCGAATGAAAAAATGTCGAAAAAAAAATATATAAGATGTAGAAACAATGTAATGAATGATGTGGAAAAGGTTGAAAAGTTCTTGGTAAGAGGTAAGGAAGTGATAAATAATTGTATACTGTCATAAAACACGTTGTTAAACTCAAATTTCCGAAGTTTTACATTAAGCATCCAAATTTCGACCTTTTTCGGTCATTTGCATTTTTTCGACATTTTTTTTTTCGGTCAAAAATCTCTTCGGTATTTTAAAATTTATTTAAATTCGGTCTTGGAAATTCGACATTTTTTTTTTCGACATATCGTACGGGACCCATAGCTCCCATACAACCAATTATTCCGATAAACGGATTTTGGGCTATAACTCTTGTAATTAAGCACGAAGGAACGTGAAATTTTATAAGTGTTGCTATTTTTATATGTGAAATATCGATGCTGAAAATCATAGAGATGGGATAAATATTTCACATAGCTCCCATACAATCGATTATTCCGATAAATGGATTTTGGGCTATAACTCCTGTAATTAAACACGTAGGAACGTGAAATTTTGGACGTGTTGCTATTTTTATATTTGAAATATCGATGTTGAAAATCATCGAGATTGGATAAATATTTCACATAGCCCCCATACAATCGATTGTTCCGATAAACGGATTTTGGTAGATAACTCCTGTAATTATATAGGTAGGAACGTGAAATTTTGGAAGTATCGCTATTTTTAAATGCGAAATATCGATGTTGAAAATCATTGAGATGGCATAAATATTTCACATAGCTCCCATACAATCGATTATTCCGATACGCGGATTTTGGGCTATAACTCCTGTAATTAAACACATAGGAACGTGAAATTTTGGAAGCATCGCTATTTTTATATGTAAAATATCGATGTTGAAAATCATTGAAATGGGATAAATATTTCACATAGCCCCCATATAATCGACTGTTCCGATAAACGGATTTTGGTAGATAACTCCTATAATTATATCGGTAGGAACGTGAAATTTCGTAAATGTTGCTATTTTAGAATGTGGAATGTCGATGTTAAAAATCAATGAGATTGGACCAATATAACACATCGTCCCCATATAATCGATAGCTCCGATAATTTCGGTATGAGCGAAAGTTAAATTCACACAGGCTGTACTGGGGATCAAACAGTGAAAATCGTGACGCTTATTCATGAAAGGTATTTAGCCTTCGGCACAGCCGAAGACAGCTTTCCTTACTTGTTTTATTTGACTTTAATATATATATTTTTTTTTACTTTTAATTAATTTATTATTTTTTATATTGTTTTTTTTTTTCATTTATTTAGTTTTTTATTTTTTTCAGTTTTATTATATTTTATTTTCCGTTTATGTTATTTTTTTTATTTCACTTTATTATCATCATATTATCTTGCTAAAATTTATTTAACGTATATATTTTATTTTATTTTATTTTATTTTATTTTATTTTATTTTATTTTATTTTATTTTATTTTATTTTATTTTATTTTATTTTATTTTATTTTATTTTATTTTATTTTATTTTATTTTATTTTATTTTATTTTATTTTATTTTATTTTATTTTATTTTATTTTATTTTATTTTATTTTATTTTATTTTATTTTACTTTCTTTTACTTGATTTCATTTTATTATATTTTATTTTATTTACGAGTGGATCCAGAGAAGCTCGGCTAAAAATCTCGTTAGAGGTTATGATAACCTGTTGGTATTTCGCCGCCATTAGTTTTTTTTTTACGAGTTTGGCGGCCGCCGTGGTGTAGCGGTTAAGTGTTCGGCCTTCTACACCAAGTCGTGGCGGTTCGATGCCCGACAAAAGTAACATCAAAAATTATTTAGAAAAAGAATTTTTCTAAACGGGGTCGCCCCTCGGCAGTAGTTTGGCAAACTCTCCGCGTGTATTTCTGCCATGAGAAGCTTCCCAGCAAAAAATTCATTTGCTTTGCAAGTGTCGTTCGGAGGCGGCAAAAAAAACTGTAGGTCCCGCCAACTTGTAGGAAAACTCAAAAGCAACACACCACATGTTGGAAAGAGAAGCTCGGCTAAAAATCTCGTTAGAGGTTATGATAACCAGTTGGTATTTCGCCGCCATTAGTTTTTTTTTTACGAGTGGATCCATATGAAAACGTCTAATATTAGCAAAAATCATCGCTGACTAGTCTCGGATTTTACTCAAACTTTGAGGGATACTTCTTTAGGGTCCTATAGGAACAAATTTACACACATTTAATTTTTATTTTTTTATTTAAATTCTTTCTATTTTTTTTTTACTTTTTACTGGGTTGCACTCAAGGCGAATTCATTACAGGTGGCATCCTCCCATCATATGGTTTCTTCTTCTTCTTTGAAAATCGAATCGTAGCTGTCAAATTGCTTCCGTTGTTGCTTTGTCTGTCATTTTCAGTTACAAGGAGTGTGTGCGTGTGTGTAGATCTGAATTCGCTCGAACCCACCTGTATGAATTCGCCTTGGTTGCACTGTAAGTCAGTTGAGAAGCTGGCCACGTGAGTTTATGGTCAATAATTCACTTTATCTTTATTAAGTTTTATTATAGCCCCTAAAACTTATTAAATTTGTTTTTATGAATATTTTATTACTTTTGCATGCTAAAAATATTTGGGAGAATTTTTTCCCACACTACACCCAAATCAAAAGCGAACACAAAAGAAATAAACCCAAAACACTTACCTCAACGCATTTTTTAAGTAGGCAATTGATAATTCCAAGTATCTGCGATTCCACAATTGTAAATCATTGATGATGTTAACGACGATGATAATTTTGCCCGTACGATCATAGCCGCCGGGTAAGTAGGCCGTACGAGTTTGCAGTGCGTTCAATACATCTTCCTCCATATTGAAGAAGATGGTGACGAAGCGTAATGAAGCTTGAACGCTTTTTTGTCGGTTATTTTTCTTTTATATTTAATATGTATGTTTTTTTTTAATTCATTTATGTTACATGTGCCTTATCGAGATGCGTATTAAGAACAAATGTACAAACATATGCCCATATATAAATCATAAGTATGTAGTATGGCATGGCTCCTTGACTCTTTTTTATTCCGCACACCAGCCTCAAGTAGGCAACACATTTTACACTGGTTCCCAGACAAATGCTAAACTCAACAATCTTGTCAGCTGAAGATCGAACAACAAAACTATCAACAAGAGTAACAATAATAACGTTGCTATGCTATTAAATGTTGCACATGTCAATGTTGTTGACGTTGATTTTCCGGTCAATAGCAAATGCGTGAAACACTGGTTAACTAAAGCAAAATATATGTTGTAACCATAGCAATGCAATAACAACACCAACAACAAAGATATTTAGTAGAACAGCTGCCACAAACAACAACATTCCATGACTAAATGGATAACAACAACATTTTATTTTTCTTGCTCCATAGAGTTGTTAGTTACAGGAATATTTTTTGTTGCCTTGTATTGTTGCGTATATTACTCTGTATGGTAGTAGCAACAAATTCCATAGAGCAACTTTACTTACTTTTTTCCAATATCTACGAAGTTTTTGCTTTAATTTATTCCAGAATATTTGGTCCAGATTAAGTCAACACTGCTGCTTTGTTACCATTTATAGAGATCTTCTATACGTATTTTCCATTTAAACATCAGCGTATGGCATATAGTGCGTGTTATAAAAGCAGCCTCTTTGGGCCTAACAAAAAAAAAAAATAAAAACAAAGCAAATTGTGAGAAAATGGAATTAATTAATGGTAATTTTATTAGAGGAACTACATCCACAACATTATATAACGGCAAAAATATGATAATAAGCTTAATTTTAAAAAGCTCAGAACATCCACTTCAAGGCAGTACTCGAATTATGTATTTCAAACCCCAATCAATATCCAAGGAAAGTATTTAAGGCCCAGACTTTTACTTGACAATTAAAAAGCTCTAAGCCGGTAATTGAGTTTAAAAAAACTATAAGTAAGCGAGGAGTTTTTAGGCGAAAACAAGTTGAAAAAATGCTATAAAAAATGCTAAATACGATGATTGCAAATTCTATCTTGTTGAAGTCTCTTGTAAAATCGCTTTATATTGTACTAGCGGACCCTCACATGCTTCGCTGAGTGAAAGAAAAATAGACATGAAAGGTGGTCTTTGTTTGTGGGAGGTGGTACACCCCCTTTTCACATAACCCCTACTTATGGAGATGCCACGACCTTATTTCTGATAAACCCCCTTTTTATGTGTGAGAATGCTTTTGATATCATATAGGTCTATACCAATTTTCAGGTCCCTACCTTGAACCCTTTCACAGATATTCTGCTTGAAAATTTTATTTTGTATGGGAGGTGCTACGCCCCCTTTTCTGATAAACCCCCTTTTTATGTGTGAGAATGCTTTTGACATCATATAGGTCTATACCAATTTTCAGGTCCCTACCTTGAACACTTTCACAGATATTCTGCTTGAAAAATTGAGTTTGTATGGGAGGTGCCACGCCCCATTTTCTGATAATCCCCCTTTTTTGTGTGGGAATGCTTTTGACATCATATAGGTATATACCAATTTTCAGGTCCCTACCTTGAACCCTTTCACAGATATTCTACTTTAAAAATTTAGTTTGTATGGGAGGTTCCACGCCCCCTTTTCTGATAATCCCCCTTTTTATGTGTGAGAATGCTTTTGACATCATATAGGTCTATACCAATTTTCAGGTCCCTACCTTGAACCCTTTTACAGATATTCTGCTTTAAAAATTTAGTTTGTATGGGAGGTGCCACGCCCCCTTTTCTGATAACCCCCTTTTTTAGTTATAAACCTTCTCCACATGTGTCTCTTCAATGTGGCAAAGTTTGGTTAAATCGGTTCAGCCATTCTCCGTGTCTCTTCAATGTGGCAAAGTTTGGTTAAAATAGATTCAGCCATTCTCCGTAAAGTTCAGTACAACGCGAAAAACGGTTTACTTTTTATATATATAGAAGATATAGACTGTTTCATAAAGTTTTGACATAACATTGTTAAAGGTGGTTAACTGATAATATTAATATCAATGAGTTGTCATCTGAAAGGAAGATCTGAATGGCTATCATAGCGTAAAAAAAGTGGCCATCACATTTGTAGTAGCAGTATGAAATATATGATGCATCCAGCAACAGGTGTATGATTCTTTCTAAGTTACTAAAAAATTGTTCCATCTTCATTTATTCGCATAACACAGCCCAATTAATATCAACTGAACATAGACTGAGTCTGTCTAAAGCTTATGATTGAATCTGCTGAAATACTCAGCGTCTACGCACATATAGTCACACGGTGCTACACTCAGAAAAAAACAAGAATTTTGTACTTAAATCAAGCCCAAATCAAGGAGTTTGGTCAGGAAACTACGGTAATACCGAGTATTCTTATACGAAGTACAAAATTATTATATCAAGAACTTTTTTCTTAGATCGAAAATTCTTATCTCAAGAATAATTTTGTCCGAACTTAATAACGCTTCTTATATTGACTTCTACGATAATCGAACGGCACCTGAGTTCGAATACTAAATCAAGGTATCTACTAAGTCCCGAAAATTCCGGGATTACTAGACCTAAATCCCGGGTTCACCGAAAATAAATTTTTAAATACATTCAAGTTATCTTGTATATATGTACTTTAAGTAGAACATGATTCTGAATGATTCTAAACTTCTACCAAAAACATCCCCCTTTGAGAGACAAATAACTACTACTACACCATTTGCAACACCGCCTTTTTACGCCTTTTTAAATAATCCGAGGAATATATATGATTTAAAGTATGCATTTTCTAAAGAAATTTGTTTATCAGTCATTGGCAAGGAGCTCGAGAGCATCCTTCGTAATACAGAAAACATGCTTCATAACTACGGTGACCATACATTTTTTTTGAAAAAACGGAACTCTTTTTACTTAAGGCTTGGTATTGCCTTCACGTGAAAAATTCTCTATCAATTGAATAGTATTTATTGATGGTGAGAGACATTTCCTTGTTAATTTAAAACCTACCATAACCACGGTTGCCGTTTTGGCCGAAATGTACCATTTTTGGTACGAATTTTTTCCCGGGTACGGAACTTCCCAATTTGGTACGTTTTTGCCATTTTAACGTACTCAATTTTTGATTTCGCTGAAGCACTTGACCGCGTTAAACATAAACTATATTATTTTTAAAATATTTTGAAAGATTTTAAATTTTTCATCAAGTTTTGAAATTATTTTGCAAACTAACTTTACACAGCTATTCATTACATTTGTTAAAAAAGGTTGCCGGCACAAAAAAGCAGAACAAAAACAGAACATTTGCTTAAAAACAGAACATTTATGTTATTTTCCTTAAAAAAAAAAATAAGCAGAGCAAGCTCCTTAAAAACAGAACTGTTCTGCCAAAAACACAACGGATGGTCACCGTATTCATAACGAAAACGATACTAATATCACCGACGAAGTGGTTGAAGTGTACAAAACTCATAATAGAATGACTAGGGCTCACTTACATGACACTGGGTTATCTTTTTTAGAGAAAAGTGTATAATATAGCGAGAGAAAAAGGGAGAGAAAGAGGGTCTTGACGAATGAGAGAAGTGATAGAGGGAAAAAGGTAAAGAGCAAAAAAAAAGGTCAACGCTAACTAGACATAGTGAAAACGGTTCTGGGAGATGGCGGAAAAACACTGTGAAGTAAAGGAATTCAAATGTGCGGCTGTATTTTATTAGCTCTTCGCAGTAATTCTTAATAGCTGCACTGATACCAAAGATGACTTGATCCCAAACTCTTTCTCTCTTTTTCATTGTTTACTTAAAAAAAAGGGGTACTGATTATGTGTTGCTACTTGGCAGCACTGCATAACCGAGGAACATCTGCCAGCAGAAGCAGCGAAAAATCTGGTTACCAGACAAAATATATTAGCAGAAAACAGTGGGTGTTTTTGCTGTGATTTGGGATTTCAGTTAAAAAGGCGCTAAGAACGCAATAAATAAGAGTATAAAATGCCAATCATAGGGATATGTGTCGTAGGATTTGCTGGTGAGCAACGTTTACTTTAATTTCCCTATTAGCGCGAATAATAACTAGTTCTGAAATTGAGCAGGTATTACGATGGTAAATTGGTTATTTACTTCGAATAGTAAGATTAATTAAGAAAAAAACTATAAAATAGTACTTTGTAAGAAAAATATACTTAAGTAAACCTTTTCTTGGCACATTTAAATGACTTGGTGTGAAAAAGGCAAAAGAACCAAATTTTAAATCAAAATGCCCAAATTTTATCTTCGCAGTACTGGCACCATTGGACACTGTTATAAAAAATGGCATATTTGGAGCGCTCTCAGAGAACGCTAAGTTTCGGATCAAGTCATTTTTGCTGATACTTCGTCTCATCTAGTAATTTTGATGTCCTTGAGCAGGGATTTTTACACACTGGTTCAGGGGTTGGATTTACCACCTTATTTATCATATTTTAAATATTTTTTCAGGACTAGTCATATTTCTATAGCTAAAGTGTGCCTTCCACCTCAAGGTGGTAGACCATCAGTAGTCTGGTGCTAAGACGTAATCTAGTGTTTTTTTTGTTTGTTCTGATTAAAAACTTCCCTCTATTGTCAATATGGGAATAACTAGTCAATAAGGGAATACTTACATAGTACATGCCCACTTTTAACACCTAACGTATACACCAGCAATTATGTACATGTGTATACAAATTTATACATACGCACATGCGTATTTTTTCTTCCATACGCCACTCATATAACATGCAGTCACTTACACGTGCAGTATGTCCGCCCCTCGCTGCATCTGACAGTTGCATTCGCAGCATTCCAGCTGCAAATTGCTGCGACTGCAACTTTTTAACGACGCATTTGACATGGAACTCGTCTGGCAAGTTCACTTCCACATTTTCTCGCTGTGATGCAAAGTAATGTCTTCTAGTGTGCGATGGATTTTCATTTACTACTTTTTCCAATGCTGCATATCTTGTTTATTGTTGGATTTTTTTATTTTATTGACTTTAGCTTTCTATTTAATGACCTAACCACATGCATGTTTGTTGTTGATGTTGCTTTTTTTTGGAGCGTATGCAAATTGCATTTGACACATATATTTATTGGGAGTTTTTCTTTTTGTTTGCTCTTATCCTAATCTCGGTTTATTTTTTTTTGGGCAATCAATAAATAGGAACCAGAGTTATAGGTTACAAGCCACGCCATATTAATTTGGTTTTATTCGGACAAAAAACAAAAATAAATTGCAAAGAGCGATATGGCATAAATAGCTGCCTTAAAGACTCATTTTCGAGAGAGTCTTGGATCCAGTCGCGGAGTCCTTAACGTTGATAGGGTTAGATAGATAAGTAGGGTTAAATATTATTATATATGTATTGACTCAACTAAATTTTACCCAAACCACTGGGGCCTAGCCTTCATTCGTTAGCATTTGCTGAGGTTGTCCAATATATTCAGCTCCGCCTGGATTTCCATTCTCTTGCCAACACTCTTATCACCAAAGAGCGGTGAGACCCAGCAGCTCCGGTGAGCAGCCACCGCAGAGTTCTGGTAGTGCGCAGGCCTGTCACACCGAAGGTCCTAGGTTCAGGTGCCTGAGCCAGTCATTTCAAAATGTTTGAACAGTTTTTTTTAAAACGGGATCATCCCGGCAGTGGACGGCAATCCTCGGCGAGTTTCTCAACCATGGAAACGTTTTTTAGTTTTATCTACCCTGACAGATGTCGCACAAAACATGGAGATAACGCCAATTTTTGCAAAATTTAGGAGCTGCACACCACAGATTGGAAGATATGAGCGATAATGATACACCATGGTATTAATATTATAATAAATTCGGCCAAACACTTTGCATCGATAGCCAAAATGGCGTCGACAGTTGGAAAGGGCACTTATGTAGGTAGCTTAAGGTCCACTTGCCCAAAAGTAGACTACAAGTGCCAGAGAAATTCGATATCCTATATATACAGGCATATCTGGTTTCCCAAGTGTCCGCTGGGCCAAACGATATGCTTGCTTATATGCCACATAACGCAGATGATTTTAATTTTAAAGAAATCCGATGGCTGGATATAATGCTATGGATACACACACGGAGACTATCTTCAGTAAATCTTCTTTAATCAGATCCAAATTTTATCCTAACACACAAAATTGAAAATTAACAATCCACCATCTCGGCGCCACCTATCGTCCAGTCCGTCATTTTGATTGTATTTCATGCTATTTGTGTTTATTTATCGTTGACAGTAGTGGTCAAATCGTAAGTTTGGTTGTGTTTCTTGCTGTTTTTTTTTTTTTATCTGAAGAGTGCTGCGCAAATTTCTTATATCTGCTCAAATCTTTTTAATTTTTGGGAGTTTATAACGAGGATTGTGCTCAAGTTAATTCCCAAAAACGCGCTAATGTATCAGCCCTATAAGATCACCCTATTTAAATTATTTTTTCCGAAAACGCACTATATCAAAATTTGATTCAACTATGACCTATCTCAGAATGAGTTACAAATTCGAAACTTTTTCATCTGAGATAGGGCGTTTTAAATATATGGTATACAGGTAACTTTTTGGCCAAGGTAGGTTGCTATTGAAAATGGGCGAAATAGGATGATAACCACAGCCCCTTTTTTGATATCGAAAATTTCGAAAATCACATAAATTGACATATCTCGGTAGCTGAAAGACACGACACGCACGAAAAAAAACTCTTTAAAAGATTCCGTAAGAGATGTTGCACACTGGCTATTTTTCGGATTTTTCAATCTCCTACAATTCAACCCCCTCTACGACACGAAATCGCATTTTTAAACACGAACGCATGGACACACGCGTAATAAACTAAAATATTTTCAAGTAGGCTTGCCAGCTATGGTTGCCACCTTACTGCAGTATATTTGTAAATTTTTATATCCGGTACTATCTCGAGAACCGCTTGACTGATTTGGGTGAAATTTGGCATAGAGATAGTATGCTTGATTTTAAGACGATCCACTCGGTTGTATTATTGCCAATATGGGTTTCAAATGAAAGGTATTTTTGGCGGCATACCAATTAATATTTTCAAGAAGGGTTTATGCCCAGGGGCACCATTTTACCGTATTGTATTTGTACAATCATTTTGGGATCATACCTGCATTATTTAAGGATTACTTTGGGATCATTTTGGGACCATTTAAGAGTCTTCTTGGGGTCCTTTTGTGATCTTTTTGGGATCATTTTAGGCTCATTTTCTGATCATTTTGGGGTCATTTTGGGATCATTTTAGGATAATTTTGGGATCATTTGGGACAATTTTGTGGTCATTTTGGACCGCTTGACCAATTTCGATGAAATTTGGTGTAGCAATTATAAAACTCAGTGTTGCCACTTGGGGCGGTTTACAGAGTTACCACCTATCCAATTTTTTCTTAGATATTGAGCAAGGTATGCCAAGATGGTTATCAAATCAAAAGTACTTTCAGTCGCATACCAGCTATGAAGTGTTAAAACTTAGTTGACAACTTGGTGGCAATTACTGCCTTTTATTCATTTGTTCGTACATTGACCGATTTGGATGAAATTTTGTTTGTGGATAGTATACTTCATTCTAAGATTTTTTACTTGGGTTCGCCACTTGAGGCGGTTTATAAAGTTGATATTTTATGTTAGTAAGTAAAAATACTGGAAAAAAGTAAAGATCGAAATCACCGAGTGAGCTCGGTCACCCATGTACTGGTTCATAAAAGATGGACCATTGCCAAATTTCTGTAACTTGTTAACGAAATTCGTTTCGTAAATACTTTAGAATACTTCTAATCTCTTTAGCTCTGAAACTATTTCGATAACTTTTCATATATTTGGTTTGGGTACTCGATACCTTTCGCGAGCTATGTGAAACGAGTTTGAAATCTTAACTTTTACTAAGATGTCGTGTCTCTTAGTCTTCTTGAAATGTATGTAAATGTGTAAATTTTTATTTATCGCATCCTCTTACATTGTTGCGCCATCATAAAATGAGTGACAGCCAGACACCCTCTTTTCACATTTTCACCATTAATAGAGTATCCAATGACTTTCTACATTATAATACTAGCCATTAGTTATTACATTTTATATGCAAGTTATCAAAGCTTTTAATTCTACGCAGCGTATGCATATACTCTTACATTCATAATTCATAAAATACCATATGCATTATGTATGGGACGCGAAGGCCTGTTTTTCAATCACCATTGCACAGTGCAGCCATGCATGTTGGTCGTGTTGGTTGAGTCAAATGCACCCAAAACATTATTTTACTCATACGAATCATGTAGAAAAATAGAACAGCCAGAGCTAGATCAGCTGAGTCGCGGTTAAGCGCATAACTTACAAAAAAGAAAAGTTTAAAAAACATCACCGTCAAACCGGCATGCATTAGACACTGAGGCAACTTGAGTATTTAAGTGGGCCGCTTTGACTTCAATTAAAATAGTGTTCGTTGATGTGTGTTGTCCGTTGATTGTTGTTGGGTGTTTCTTGTTGTTGTAATTTTTTTTCGTTTAAGATTATGGGCTGTCAGTTTAGTATGTTATTCTGTTGTTTATTTATTCGTTCGGTTGGCGGTCAGTTCTCTAGGTTGAGAGCCGTTAAGTGCTTATGTAGCTACTGCTGCATCGCCGCTGTGAAAGAAACACAACTTTTTTCTATCAATTTCTTGCCACTGTTAATGTGCAGCACACTTTTGCAGTTGGGCTTTTTACTAAAAGAAATACCTAGCTGGTAACTTTGTTAGGGGCAAATGTTGCAATTAACCACTCGCCGGTTTAACTGTAAGTGTTTAAAAGTTTTACTCACCGAGTTCCATACAGCAATTAGAATTGCTGTGGGCACAACTTGTTAACATCATAAAATGTAGTGCAACAATTAGGAATTACAGTTATTTTTACACCATCTTACTCTGACCGAAAAAACGAATTAAACGTCATATGATATTTGATCTGCTGAGAGGACCTACTGTAGCAGTCAACGACCTCATTACTCAGCGCAAGACCTAGATATCGTTGGACACATGGAAGAAAACAATTGCAACTTTTATATCGAAGTCGGACAGTAGAGAGCATAAACTGATAAAGGATATCTGGCCAAAAAGTCTCACACCCTCAGGTCCCTTCCCTTTAGGCTGAAGGCCTCAGTGGTAAATTAAGTCCTAGAAATAAGGCCTGCCTAATTAAGTAAGTTGACACATGGTTCGGCTTAATCCGGAATCTTCAGAAAGGAGTACAATCTATCAACTTTGGAACTGCCTAGATAAAACGCCAGCAATAAACCTTATCACGCTACTACTCAAGTCAAGTAAATGGGATTATTGGGCGCCGAAGTTTGGTGTTTTGAAAGGGGGACCGATCCGTCGAATTCCCAGCAACCTCTTTTTTCTATTGAAGGCTTAGTTGCGGTTTCATTCTTCAGGTGGTGGAACCCCTGTCACAGACGTGAGGAGATCGGTGGTTTACATACCGACCCTTGATGGTACGTCGGCATCTAGCTTTGACACTTTAACTGTGTTCGCAGCCACACTAGTGCCAACTTCCACCAAGTTACTCTTGCCTGAGGGTTGACCACTTAATATCCAGAAGTAGCCGAATCGTAGTTTCCATCGCTATCGGTCCCTCTGTTGACTTTAGAATTAAGGCAGCCCTCCGAAGATGTGCTCTCGCTAGCATGTGCATTTTTTTCTAACTAAGCATTTCTCTGCGCCTTTCGGAACACTTTGAAGGCTGTCAGTTCCTCCCCTGGCTCAAAAACTACTAAACGGATTTTTCCACATTTTGACAGTTTAATCTTTGGATAAGGCCCCTCGACATAGGGTATGTATTTCCCCGATAGATGGCGCTGGTGTCACTATATTCCGTATTTATGATGTAATCAAAAACTCTGTTAAAAAGATAAACCCGTTAGGTGGCACTGGCATCGAGGTATATAAAAAAAAACTATGAATGTATTTATGGTTCGTTTTTTAAAGTTTCGCAGACGAAATGAACGATATTTCTCAAAACACTACTTAAGGACATACCTAGCATTAAATTTATTAAACTATTAAGTTTGTGCTTAACGCAGCTTCCACGTAACCAACATACCGCACTTTACAAGTGCGCCAGTAAATAGTCGGACAGTGATGAATTGCAGTAGCTGAAACCGTAAATGATAAGAGAGAAATTCAGTTGGCAAAGTTGTTAAGGTAAAGTGGAATGTACCAGGCATGTTGGACACTCACACAAGTACACACATAAAAATGTAAAATTCATCGAGTAACAGCGAATCAGTTGCCGTTGCAATTGCAACTAATTTGCCATCCAAGAGCATGGCCAATGCAAAAACCAAATAACAACAAAACAAGCAACTTGTTCAAGAAGATCAGACCATGAAAATCATGCAATAATTGTCAACATGCTATAAAAAGCCGCCAAGCTGACTTGACGTTTTTGCACGCTCGATGGGAATATCGACGGAGGTGAGTATATACATTTGTTAAATGGCTGACTGGGCAGTTTGTTTTTTTTATCTTCGGTAGCTTTTCATTATATTTTTTTCTCTGCTTCATATTTTTCCAAGCGCGTACACACATAGCAATTGGCTCTGCTAGCCACACGTCTGACATTAGGCGCATTCTTCTGGTAATGAACCAGAGATAGATAAAAAATTTTACATGTAAATGCAACAACAACGACGAAAGCCAGATAAATCCACATAGAACTCTGGTTCACGCTGTGTTTAATTGGTTTTTTGGTGTCAACTTGGCAGCACTTGCACATGAAGTGTCAGAATTGACAGTTCACAGTATACATACAAAATTTGGCAGCCATATTTCAAAGTGATTTTCTCAATTAAGCAATAATAAATAATTGTTCTTCCATGGTTTTATTTAACTTTAAATTATTTTCAGTTATTTTCAGGCTCTGTTTGTTTGTTTCTCTTCTTCTTGCTGTGAAAAGTGACGTTTTCTGTCAGTGCTGCCAACTCACATTACCATGAACCGGACTGTTCCCGTGAGAATCGAGCGTGAGCCGGAGCGATAACTACCAGAAGAATGCGGCTATTGTCCAACTGTGCGCGCTCAACTTGTCAGTTTAATGGACAAATAGAAGGTAAACGAGTTGACGGTTAGCGGTTTTAAGTTGCAGCGGGCTAGCATGCCAGTGCAACCGCATACGCGATGCATACTTACATATGTATTCTGTTGTATATACCCTGCAGGTGACACAACTAGCTCTAAATTAGCTCACAATAAGTACAAATACCAAACCAGTCCGTTTATATGATTCTTGTTTGGTAAAGAAAGTCGCCGTAATATCGAAGAGCTGATCGTACGCACTTTTCATACTTATATCTGTAATGCGTACCTACGCCTTTGTGTTTACCAAAGCATGAGTCGCATGCGTCCGTACTTGCTTACTGATATGGGATATGGGCTACTTTCGTATTAGATTACTATTATGCATTTCACTTGCTAAATACCTATATATGTAGATACATACATAATATTATGTTGTTAGCATGTGAATTTGTATACCTACAGATAAATTTCCCTAATTCGTTACGGTTGACATTCGACTACCTTTTCTATTTTCCGTTAAAGACTGACATCTTTTAGGCTATCTACACACAAAAGTCACTAAATGCGTAGAATCACTTCTTGTCTCTGACCACCTGACGGCCATTTGTAGTGGAACGGGACTGATGTTGGAAAAAGTGAGTAGAGAAGGAAGTTAAATAGGAAACCCTTGTAGTTATGGTCTAATAATTTCCTTGTGATGTGTGTGTGTTATTGCACTCACTTATTCATAGTACAGGGTAAGTCGCAGAGAGTGTGTTATATAAATTTATCCTTAATATAAGTACTTGGCGGCCGCCGTGGTGTAGCGGTTAAGTGTTCGGCCTTCTACACCAAGTCGTGGCGGTTCGATGCCCGGCAAAAGTAACATCAAAAATTATTTAGAAAAAGAATTTTTCTAAACGGGGTCGCCCCTCGGCAGTAGTTTGGCAAACTCTCCGGGTGTATTTCTGCTATGAGAAGCTTCTCAGCAAAAAATTCATTTGCTTTGCAAGTGCCGTTCGGAGTCGGCAAAAAACTGTAGGTCCCGCCAACTTGTAGGAAAAAACTCAAATGCAACACACCACAAGTTGGAAAGAGAAGCTCGGCTAAAAATCTCGTTAGAGGTTATGATAACCTGTTGGTATATCGCCGCCATTAGTTTTTTTTTTTTTTTTTTTTAATATAAGTACTTGGGTGAGCGAGCTTGCTCGCTATTTTCGATTTTGTCCAATAATCTTATCTACCTATATTTTTTCAAATATATTTACTTACCAACATAAACTTTTCAAAATAGATTTCCGAAAAAATATTAAACAAATTTCATCTAAAATGGCCAATATACGAAGAAATAAATAAAAGGTAGTAAGGTGGCAACCCTTGGTAACAACTCATTTTTATGACATCTTGGTTGGCATGCGGCTGAAAGTACATTTGACTCGATACCCATTTTGGCATACCTTGTTCGATATTTAAAAAAATGTTAGATGTATTTAAACAGTCCCAAGTCGCAACACCCCAGTGGACAGTCTTAGAATCAAGCATCTATATGCCAAATTTTATCAAAATTGGTCAAGCGGTCCAAAATGATGCCATAATAACCCTAAAATGATCCCAAAATGACCCAAAAAGGATTCCAAGATGATCCCAAAGTGACCCTAAACTGATACGAAAATTATCCGAAAATAATTCCAAAATGATCTGAAAATTACCTTATCCCAATTTACCCAAATGAACCAAAAACGGTCTCAAAATGACCCCAAACTGGTCCCAAATGACTCCATAAAGACCCTTAAATGATCCCAAAAAGATACAAAATTAAACCCAAAATTATCCCGAAATTATCCCTAAATGATCCCAAAATGACCCTAAGATATTCCAAATATGATCCCAAAATGACCGCAAACTATTCAAATACATACGGAAAACGGGTAAGCTTGGGCGGCAACCCTCTTTGAAAATTGAGATAGGTGGCAACCCTGGAAACCGCCCAAAGAGGCAACACCCAAGTGGATAGTCTTAGAAATCGCAAACTATCTATAGTCCAAATTTCTCGAGATAGTACCGGATATATAAATATACTGCGGCGAGGTGGTAACCCTATTGAAAACGTTTAAGTTGGTATGTCGCCGAAAATATATTTCCTTTGATACCCGTATTTGCATATCTTGCTCCATAGTGCATAGTCTTAGCATACTACATATCTCTATTCCAAATTTCATCCAAATCGGTCAAGCGATGACCGAGATAGTACTGGATATACAAATATACAAATGTAAAAGATTAGCTCGTTTAAAGTTATAAGATTTAAGTTTTATGTGAAAGGCCAACACAAGTTTATAGTGAAACCAGGTACAGCAGCAGGTATGTAAGGATATAGAGCAAATATTTTGATACCTGGAAACTGAATATACATAGATGCTATGCACTTTGAGTATACCTTAGCAGCCGCTTATATGAAAGGTTCATTTGGACAATATAAAGGTCCATCGTGATAACACACGAAATTGCAACTCTGTCTTGCATATAAGAATTAATACAGGCGCACCTTCAAAAAGTGGTGCATTTTGTATTTTATTTACTTTTTACACACCTGCACGTAATTGATACGAAAGACCCAAGACGCAAACTTGAGACAGAGTGCTTAAAACGATAGACTTCAGACACGAACTTGCCACAAAGCCTTTAAAACGAAAGACTCAAGACACGAACTCTATACAGAGTCTTAAAAACGAAAGACTCAAGACACAAACTTTATACAGAGTCCTTAAAACGAAAGACCCAAGACACAAACTTGCCACAGAGCCCTTAATACGAAAGACTTAAGAAAAACATTTAAAAAAAATTGTATTTTTTTCTGGCAAGCCTAGATGTCGCCCAATTGCATTTTTCTTCATATCTTCGGCTTTTATTGTCGGACTTTAAAGTGTGGTACCACAACGAAACCCCTGAGCTCAATGAACTTTGTTGAGAAAAACCTCGTCTTTGAGACAAAAAAAATTGGTGTATCACACTTTAAAATTCGACAATAAATGCCGAAGATATGAAGAAAAATGCAATTGGACGACATCTAGGGTTGCCAGAAATGTTTTTCAAAAACGCTTCATATGAGGGGAGGTACGGCCGACTTCTTTTTTGCCTGTAAGGCGAGACGCTCTAATATATACCATTTACGGTGTAATTATTATTATAGCTACAAATGTGCCGACACAAACAAAAGATATGTCACCAACGAATTTCCTAAAGCCATTTGTCATGATTATCTGAAAATATTTCCTCTTTAGTTTTTCTCAATATCTTCCAATACTTAACAAATATATTGTATCCCTTTAGGAAAATTTAGGAAATTAGTTGCCTTGGGTACTTTTTTGAACTAAGAGATTTATCTAAATCTTTTAATTGAGCTAGGTAGTTTGTTAGTTCGTTCGGTAAAGTGAACTAAACTTTCGGCTCAAGTAACTTCAATTAATATCCCGACTGTATAACTACTTTTTTATGTGTACTACTTTTTTATGTGTACATGCTAGGCCCTTCGACCTTCCCTTTACGTAAAAACTTACAGTGAAATCCTAGATCCGTTAGCTCCAATAGTATATGTCACTGAAGCGGTTGGGCAAAACAAAACGCCCGAGATAAATATCTGTGCTTTTTTTGCAATAACCGCTTAAGCGTTAAATCTTAATTCTAATCAAACACAATTAAAATCTTAAAATTATCACCTTTGTGACCAGTCCCGGACTCATCATAGACTAATCGCATACATCGCTTAAAACATACTTACATACAAACATACATACATATTGTTCTTGCTTTTCAATAACTCCTTTTTCTTGCACACGCTTAACCTAATTTTCTCTGGTCATTAAACATACGCACACACTTAAACATCCACTTTAATGAGTTTTTTCTAATGAAATTGGCAATCACAGATTTACAACTACCTATGAAGGTACATACATGCCAAAATTCAAGTTAAAACATTCTTAATGGGACAAAACAAACAACCCACACAGAGTTCAGTTTTTTTTTCAATGTGTGTATTTCATATGTCAGTACGTGTTTTGGACAGGCTCGTAGATCTTAAATTCATTTGAATTTTTGTAATAGGAATTTCACCTAAAATTTCAAGCTCAGCATGAGGTTTCTCACATTTTTTTTGTTTAATTTTTCGTGTCAAATTCACACCCTGTTCTAGAAAGTAATAAACTGCAGGAATCACAGGAATACATGACGACCCTGATTCTCCAAACTCTGACGATAGAAAGTATCTACCACCTCCCGAGTAAGTCGAAGTAAAAAGCACAATATCTCGCCATCTCTGTAAGGCAGGATGCACACGAGCCGTATCGTAATTTCTTGTAGCTACATTTTCTCTACACCCCAAGATCTGCCTACGAAGCGTCATCTGTATGCCTTCTCAGCAAAATCTTCGTTGTACAAATAAGGATAATTGGGACAAATATAACCCAATCTCTTAACAGCAGAAACAGACAAATTTCCAAGTGAAAAAAGTAAACAACTTTTGGTTTTCCCAGTTATCTAAGCGTACCTGGGTACGCCCAGAGGACATCATTGTCATACACGGGGCGCCATGTAGCTTTCATGAATTGTCGTTTTCGTGCAGCTGACGATTCGTCTGCAGCTTTCCAATCAAATACATATATTTGGAATCAAAGCGTTCAAATGTCATATGTTGCATTTAATACGCGGCTAAGACGATACGTCTCTTCTGCCTTCTGCCTACGAAATCGACTAAAATATTGATTTTATTACGTTATACCTCGATTGAAAATTGAGAAATAATATTTTGTTATCGCCGCCTTAAAAACAATTATTATTATCTTAGCGGTAATGTGTTGGGACTACTCGGTGTAGTCGGATATTGATGTCCGGCAAAAGAATTTTCCTAAACGGCAGTAGTTTGGCAAACTCTTCGGGTGTGTTTCTTACCAAAAACTTATTTGCTTTTCTTGTAGGAAAAAACTCACAAAGCAGCACACCACAGGTTGGAAGTAAGCTAAATCTTATAACATTAAACGAGCTAATCTCTGGAAGCGATTGACCGATTTGTATGAAATTAAGCATAAAGATAGTGTGCTTGATTCTAATAGTTCTTTTACACCGCATCAAATTTTGAACATTTGGCGAAAAATTGCAAACTTGGCGCTTTTTTCCATACAAATCTCTTTTCCTAAATTTGGAATTCCATCGCATTTGACCTCATTTTCCGAACAATACAATCCACAGTTCCTCAAAATTGCAACCCTGCGGGTGTTCCACATTAAGGATTGCTCAGCAAGAACCTTAATGAGTAATTGACGCGTTACCGATAACTACGCGATAACTTTTGCACTATGCACAGCTGTAAATAACAATTTTAACTAGTTTTTTTTTAAAGAAAATGGGCTAATACTACCAGAAAAATATAGAAGCCTTCTTGGCTCTTCTTTTATTATTACTCTACAGGTGTTTAAATCATTACGGTAATGCATATTCTTTCGGTGGCTTTTTGTCCTGTTAGAATATTCTTGCAGGGAAGCTGAAGCCAAATGCAAATTTGCCAGTGTAAACGGTGTCGAATTGGCTCCTTTGAATTCGCCAAATTTGGTGCGGTGTAAATGTACTATAAGACTATCCACTTGGGTGTTGCCACTTGGAGCTGTTTACAGGGTTGCCACCTATCTCTATTTTTTAAATATTGAGCAAGATATGACAATTTGGGCATCAAATGAAAGGTATTTTCGGCGATATTGCAACTAAAATATTTTCAAGTATGGGCGCCACCTAGGGTTGCCACCTTATCACATTATATTTGTATATCCGGTACTATCTCGAGAACCGCTTGAGCGATTTCGATGAAATTTGGCAGATAGATAGTATGCTTGAATCTTAAGACTTGCCACTTGGTTGTCGCCAAATGAAGTGGTTTACAGGGTTGACACCTATCTCAATTTTTTTTAAGTATTGAGCAGGATACCGCAGTATTGGCATCAAATGAAAGGTATTTTCGGCGACAAACCAACTAAAATATTTTAAAGCAGTCCTGCATGGTTGCCATTTTACCATATTTGTAAGTAATTTTGAGATAGTTTTTGGGTCGTTTTGGGTGCATTCTGGGATCATATTGGGATCCTTTTGCGATAATTTTGGAGTCATTTTGGGATCACTTTTTGAGTCATTTTTGGATTTTTTCATTTTGGGATCATTATGAGGGATCGTTTTGAGGTCATTTTGGGATAATTATGGCGTCTTTTTGGACTGCTTGACCGATTTCGATGCAATTTAGCAATAATTTTGGAGTCATTTTGGGATCACTTTTTGAGTCATTTTGGGATTTTTTCATTTTGGGATCATTATGATGCAATTTAGCAAATAGATATTATGCATGATTCTAAGACTTTCCACTTGGGTGTTTCCCCTTGTGTTGGTTCACAGTAGTGAATCCAATTTCCGAGATTGGAATCCCTAGTTCACAGGGTTGTCACCTATCTCGTTTTTTTTAATGTTGCTCAAGGTATGCCCGTATGGGTATGACTTGGCACCTAGGGTTGCCACCTAACAGTATTTTATTTATTTCTTCGTATATTGACCGATTCGTATGAATTTTTTGCTTGGTATTGCCACTTGAGGCAGTTTGTAAAGTTGCCAATTATTTGATATTTTCGGAAATCTATTTTGAAAAGTTTCTTGATATAATCCAAGACTATTGGAGAAAATTGAAAACACCCACCCAGCTTGGTCACCCAGGTACTGTTAATACAAATTTTAACATTCAAGTTTAATCACCTTGAAACCCAATGTCGGTTGATTGCACACTATTTTGATCTCTCTGCTTTTCTCGAACATAGCAGCATGCAAATTAAGTATGTATTTTCACATTGAGCTTTTTAAATTTTTTACAACAATTTTGTACATACATAAAAAGTTACGTATATATCAAGTTGAGAACTTTCATTTGCAAACCTTGTGGTTTTTCACTATTTTTTAATAATTTATTTTAATTAATTCATGCCGTAAAAACCTAAAAACACGATCTCAACCGTTTAAAATAATCTATCTCAAAAAATTGACACTCACACACATGTCACTGCTGAGTTGCTGCGTATTGCCTGTTAGCGATTTGTTGTTAACCAGTTGTGGGATTATAACAATTATTTTTTATTAATTTTTTCTTGTACGCATTTTAAGTAAATACATATGTATGTACCTTAACCTTAATCAATTTTTTCACTTCTTCATTTCATTTTTTTTATAACACACGAACAAGTTTTGCATTCTTTTTTTCAATGGTATTGTTTTTCGATCGCTTTTTGCTAGTTTTTAAAAACATTTTAAAACTATTTAACAGCAGCTTAGCACACTCGCGCCACACGCACTAAAAACACGTCAAAGCCGTTACGGGTCTCAAACACAACTGTTCCAACAGCCAGCTTAGCATTTTTCAAGCGCCGCTTCAAACCGATCAAACACGCAACCAATTCCAGTCATGGTTTGAAGCAAACGTTGCACATCAAGTCGAACATTTGTTGCTGAAAATTGTCTTTGACCGAAAGCTTTTTGTTGTCCCATAAATTGCTGCCTGTTTCGTTGCCAATAACGCAAGTTGTTATTGGCTTGGCTATTAGTTACTCATACCAACTAAAGAGTCATATATGTAGATGGAATTGTTGTTGGCATTGCAGCTAACATTCCGAAGATAACAAACAATGCACGTGCTTTATTTACAATACATATTTACATATTTATGTATATTCAAGTGTAATACGTCGAGTATTGTTTCAAGTTTTAACTCTCCTTCACATATGGAGATACCATGCAGTTAAACTGCCTAGTTTTAATCGATCCCAACATTAGTAGTAATATTAACTAAACTCAAAAATTCAGAAAACGCACCCCGAATATATATGGGAGAGCTTCGTCCGGTGAAGTGGGGGCTCTCCTTGCTACACAGAAACGAGCCAAACTGAGCTGACCCATGGTCCATTTTGTTAGCCTGTTTCTTACGATGTCTCGACGCCTAAACTTAAGAAGACGTATGTATAAATGCAGTTTTGGGGGGCAACCCCGCTTGAAAATATCATCTTTGGTATAGGGCATATACATATAAGAATAAAGCATATTATTCATATGCCAAATTTATCCAAATCGCTTCGCCCGTTCCCGACATAGTATTCAATACACGAAGGCAGTGCCCAGTTAAAACACCTATTAACACGGAGATTTTTCTCCTTCTTAGGGCGTAAATGTCTCTAGATCTTTTATGATCCCATTTTGGGCAAGTATATTTGGATGTCCGGCACGGTGGGGATTGTTGCCACCTTTCGTTGGCTTGACGGAGTGTGTACTGCTTCAGCATTAGCTTGCATGTGGCAAACGGCATACCTAAGCGCTCTTTATCCCGATCTCAATATCCCTGTGTCCCGGGACCCATGTGAGGTTCACGCGATTCTGTTGGGCCAACTCTTTAAGAGATCGACGACAGTTGAGCGCCAGTTCAGAGTTGAACGAATAAGAGCCAAGAGCTTTGATGGCCGCCTGGCTGTCGCTGAAAATAACGATGTCCTCGCCGATAGCGCGTTAGTTATCCAAATCGCGGCATCCAAGATTGCTGAGACTTCAGCCTGGAAGGCGCTGCAGTGATCAGGTAGTCTGAAGGAGAGCTCAAGTCCCAGATCCCTTGAATAAACCCCTCCTCCAACTTCCTGTCCAGAACTGTGACCAAGAGTTTGGCTTTATCAGCCAAGTTCAGGCTCATGCCATTAAGTTCTGGTGGGTCCAGCGGTGGTATTTTGTACCGGTTGGTGTAGAGAACGAGTTCCACATTTCTCGGGTTGATACTAAGTCCGCAACAAGAGGACCATGACGAAACTTCACGCAGTGCTACTGGCATCAAGTCACACAGAGTTTGTGGGGATTTTCCTCTGTATGCAATGGATAAATGGATAAATCAATGTCAAGGAAAGCCACGAGACAGTAATCCTTTTCAACCAACGATTTTTCAATGATAGACACTAAGCTGTGAAGCGCAGTTTCATTGATTTACCCTTGGTGTAAGCATGCTGATAGCTGGAGATAAGATTGCTATCAATAGTAGTGGAGCTGATTATCCTCTCGAAGGTTTTGAGTGCGAAGGGTGAGATACTGATGGGTCTGTAGTCCTTTGGCTCGTAGTGGGAGGCCTTCCAGCCTTAGGAATAAACACTACCGTGGCGTTTCTCCAGGAGCACGGAATGTAGTTGAGAGCCAGCAGGCTGTATAAAGAAATACTAGCCATTTGGGTGATGTCTCCAGAGTGTTTATGAGTTGCGTGGGGATAATCCCGTCCGGTCCAGCAGCCTTAAACCAAACCTTGGATACTGCATAGTTATATATTTCAACGCTTCCAATTTTTATTTGGCGTAAGTCTAAACCTTTTCGAACTAGTTCAATTTAATCAGTGAGTTCTAGCTGTTAACAAGTAATATGTCTACGTGTTTGGTGCTTCACTGCAGGATTTATACATATCTGTATCCATACTCGTATCTGTATCCATAATCGTTTTCGAGACAATCTTACTACCATATTTGCCTTAGTTAAACTGCCGCATTTGTAAACTAAATACAGGTTTCTTCTCGACACACAAATATTTGCCAGTGTTTCTAATTTTTTATTTTCGCAGATTTTTGGCTCGCAATTTTCGCATAGTTACTTTTTAACATCTCTTTCATACATACATACATACGCCCACATCAGTTGTGAGCATAGATCAATTGATGAGCGACTCTTTTATTGTAAATTTCTCAGCCCAGCATTTGGCAGTGTTGCCAAGTACGTAAACGAGTTCCTGGGCAGACACACAGCTGTTCTCAGGATTTACGCCAAAAAACCATGCTGCCATACAATTGTGCAGCGAAAAACGACCCGAAAATGGAAAAGTGTAGTTGAGTGAAAATCATCCATTGCCAATTAGAAAGGATGTCGTATTTTATGTTTGTGAACTATTTAATGCGGTAAAGTGAAGAAAAAAATAATAAAAAGGAGGTTATAAAGGAAGAAGTAAAAGTATTTTTTCCTTTAGGCTTCAACTGCTAATAAATTAGGTAAAATTATGGGAGGTAGCTCAAAAGACGGAGTTTGGCCTCAGGATCACGAATCCGGAAGCGGTTTTTTAATATTTTGTTCTCTGAAGAGATATTTGCAATCAAAGTTGCAAGTTTTCATGTGGTTGTTGTAATTTTATTAGGCTATACCTAAAAACGTGCAAAAAATGCGTACCGTGCCATTTTGCCACGGTTCAGGCAACCACCCGGACTTGGGATGGCGTAGCCCAGGGTTATTTCTTATAAGCGCGGCCGCAGGCCGCCAATTCAGGAAGGTGTTTCGCACATAAATACCATGGATTCCGCCCCAATTTTGGTATCGGACCCGGGTCATTTTTCGATTTTTTGACCATAACTTTTCACTAAAAGAAAAAATTAAAAAAATCGCTTCCGGATTCGTGATCCTGAGGCCAAACCCCGTCTTTTGAGCTATCTTCCACAATTTTAGCTAATTTATTAGCAGTTGACCCATAAAGGATACAAATACCGAAGTTAATTTTGATAGAATGGGGGAAAATTCTGACATTTATCGGGGTGAATATGGTCGTCAGAATTCACTCTAGCTTATGGAGCTGGGTCCAATTGTGAGAACTAAACATGTGTAATAAAGGCTTCAATTATAATAATTATAATTTAAAGAAAAATTTTGAAATATAATAGAAGAAAAAGACCTAAATTTGTTATTTCTTAATTTTATTTACTTTCGCTTATAAGTTTTCTATATCACACAACTAGATCTAAAGGGAGCTATTTCAAAAATCTGAAATTTCGAAGCTATTCAACCACAACGCTCTTCAATTCAAAATCCCCCGATATGTATATTCGATTAAATATAAAATTTACTTCTCACCAAGAAAATAGCTATTAAAATTCACCACGATAACTGTCAGAATTTACCACCGCCCTGTCAACATTTACGTTATTCAACTAATTGGCATACGGCCTTTAATGAATCAAGAATTCATAATGAATTAACTATTTTTAATTTTTATTTTTTTAATGTAGTTTTATTTATTACGGTTTGAGCCTTCAAACGTTCATTTTAATCAAAAAAAAAAAAAAACACTTAAAACCGAGTCTTTCTATACCGTTCCCTTTTATCTTTGTTTACTATTATAAGCTGTAAAAAATAAAATTTATTTTGCTTTTTACTTTCTTACATTTGCTGAATGATGTTACAATTATATATATTTATGTATACATGTGTAACATAGCCCTGTGAGAGAGCCTAGTACACTAAAAACTTTATTTATCCCGCCGTTTGCCGAACTGGTGTGAAAACTGCAAATATTCCAAATTTAAGTTTAAAAATACCAAGGACTGAAACCGAAACCGAAACCGTAACCGTAACCGATTAAAACCGATTAATTTTTCAAAACCGAAACCGAAACCGTAACCGTTATTTTGATCTGGAAAAGACCGAAACCGAAACCGTTTCAAAAGCCGGAACCGGTTCCAAACGGTTTTGAATTTTCTCAATACCTTACTTCTGTGAGTGGGCACTTAGGTAGTTCCTTTTACAAACAGGTACCCTGAAAGTTTTCATGGAAGATTGTCGAGCCACGTTTTTCAAAATTCTGAAAGAGGAAGTTTGACTATAGTTGAATGAAGCGATCGAAACAAATTTACGAGATCCGTAAAAGAAATGTTCAGGCTTGTCTCAGAAAGCGCCACTAATGTTTTTAACGATTTATACATTTCATTTGGCTTCCATTTTTAATAAAAAAGTAGAGTTAACTTTAGGAATTTGTTTTGCAGAAATTTCATCCATGCATAGCGTTAATAAATGTATTATTATATTGGAGAAATCCCATCATGGCCGCAAGAAAAATGTTATGAAAATTCAGACCTATTTCGTAGCTACATAGGTACTTGAGTATTTTAGTAGTAAAATTTTTTTTTCGTGTTTTTATTTGGAAACCGAAACCGGAACGAAACCGTAACCGAAACCGAAATAAATTTTGGAGAACGAAACCGGAACCGAAACCGAAACACGTTGCAAAAACCGAAACCGAAACCGGAACGTTATTTTAATCGGTTTCAGACCTTGAAAAATACCCAATTGTCGCTACTGCGGGTGTGGCATCATAGGAAAATGTTATAAAAAATGTGGATTCTGACAGCACTCTCAGAGAGAGCAAAAGTCGCTCATCAATTGATCTATGGTTTTGAGCATGCGCCACCGCCGAATGTGAGTACGAGAGAATACAGCAAAATTCCAATCGTTTCATCACAATTCAGTTAAACCTAGAAACATTTTTTAAATTTTCTAACTTTAGATACTTTACAAAATTGTAAAGAAATAGTTAAGATATCCTTAGAATTTCCAGCAGGGTATTTTTTAAAAAGTATTAATTTTTTATTTTTTTCAATTTTTTTTCAACCACTTCAGTTCAACTACTAAGGCCCAGTTTTTCAGTGCAAGTTTAACCGTCAGTGCGAGTTAGTTTAAACGGCCAATTTGTGTGAGATAAGCTCCAGTCAACTTTGTCTGTGGTTTAAACTTGCACTGAAAAACCTGGCTTTAAACACAAAATTACTCAATATTGATCTTCGGCACATATTTCTCATGCTAACTTTTTTTAGTACAGTAGGCTCCAAAATATTAAAAAAATCAAAAAGGAAAAATTTGAATATGCATAACTTTTGAAAAAAAAATTTGGGAACTTACCACCAAAACTCATTCAAATCGGATGGAGTCAATTCCAACTAACTGACGATTTGACATGGTAGCACCCATAAACAATTAGAAAAAAATGATCTTCACATTTAACACATTTTTAAAATGTAATACAAACACTTGCTCAACTGATGCTGTAAAATTGATTGACACACCCACTTTCTACAAGAAAAAACTCAAGATTTTACAAATGATTAAACTAAGTAAAATTTAAAAATAAATTTACCGGTTCCAGGTTTTGGTAAATAAGCAAAATAAAAGCATGACTTTATAGGCTTTTGTGTTAATCAGCTAAAAAAAAACAGAAAACCAGAATTGATTTCACTTCGCGCCCAACCATGCCACAATACCAGTGAGCACAGCTTGCCGGCTGGCTAACCAAGTCGCTGATGATCAACAAGAAAGCTGTAAGCAGACAAATTCGTGGCTGCACTTGTTGTTTCCAACTTTTGTAGCTCCCATTCAATAGGCAATCGTGGCTCAGTGATTGTAAAAGCTAAGAAGATGCAAGATGCCCTTGGTGTGACCTACAAATGAACAGCCTTTTGTGTTGCCCTCTTTTCAATGGTCAAAATTTCTTTTTCCTGGTTTCATATGGATGTACAGGTGTACTTGTTTGTATATTTGTAAATCACTCAATCTTCGACAACGCTTTTCTTTTTCGTTGACTTTTTCATACCCAGCGTACTGCACCTCTTCCAACAATATTTGAGAAAAGGTCAGATGTATTTCAGAAATGGGCAAATCTATTTGAGAAATGGGCAAATCTATTTGAGAAAATGAAAATGTATTTGAGAAAAGGGGAAATGTATTTGAGAAATGGTCAATGTATTTAAGAAAAGCTAAAAATATTCTGAAAACGATGTGATTCAAAATACATATATTTTTGATGTATTGAAGTACACACACGCGAAAGCTACTATTTTAAAACTACTTTACAACTAGTTGGTACACCGGGCCCAACTAGTCAGTGTTTTGTCTTTTTTCCATATAAGCAACTTTTTTTTTTTACGTGTTGATGTCCTACGAAATGCCAATTTCCAGATTTCGACCAGAACATACCAGTAATCTACTAGTCATGATATACTAGAATTATACTAGTTGTAAAATACCAGTCCCATACTAGTTCAACCTGGACTAGTATGATTTACATAAAATTAACTAGTCCCCATACTAGTCCAAAAAGCTTTGAACCTGGACTAGTATGATTTCAACCAGAATTTTCATGACTTACCCTTTATTTTATCATTTTTCTTTACATATTTTCATGTTTATTCTTAAGGAAGCTGCGAATATTTGTATTTACCCTATCACGAAAAAGCATCTGTGAATTATAAGAGAAAAAAGAAGCAAATGAAACGAAAGAATTTTGTATTTTTTAACTGGTATGATTTCATCCAGAAGAATCTAGTTGTATACTAGTATGAAATAAATATTTCCTGACTAGTATGAGTTCATCCAGAAAATTATAGTTGTATACTAGTATTTTTCTAACTAGTTTGAGGTTTCAAACTGTCGAATTTTGTACTAGTTCCAGCCTAGGACATCGCCATGTTAAATTCGCCAGTTGATTTCATGTAAAAAAGATAGTTCGCGAACTATTACTGGTTCGGAACGCAATAGAAGCGAACTAGCTCTGAACTAGAGATTTTCCCTATAGGGACGTAACGGCACAAAATAATCGAGATAGATATAGAGTTCCATATATGAAAGTTCTTAGGTTCGAAAAAAAATGCATTAAGGCATGTACGTCCGTCCGTCCGCCCGTCCGTCTGTCCGTGTACACGATAACTTGAGTAAAAATTGAGATATTTACATGAAATTTTGTAAACGGGTTATTCTCTTCCCAAGGTAGGTTGCTATTGAAAATGGCCGAAATCGGATGATAACCACGCCCCCTTTTACGATATCGAAAATATCGAAAATCACATAAATTGACATAACTCGGTAGCTGAAATGGCTAAAATGATATAATTTTATAGGTGAACCCCGAGGTCATTCTCTTATTATTTTTCCATAAATTTTGTATAGTGGGCATGGCGCCAATCTGAAATTTGATCCCCCATGCGACACGCCTAAGCCTCCTCCAATCGGGATGAAAATTTATGTGATATATAGATTAGATAGTGAGATATGTGCATCTAGGGGATGGGACTGGAAAAAATTTTACATTTTATTATAAGACCCAGTCTAAAGTACCTAAATGCAAAATAAGTCTGAATTTTTATAACTTTTTTCCTATGGCCATGATGGATTTCCACCAATATAGTAATAAATACTAATTGCGATATTTATGGATGAAATTTCTGCAAAGTAAATTTTCTATTAGAAAAGTATTAGAATGGATCATTAATATGAGTGATGCTTACTGATACGGCTCACATAACACCTTTTTCGGATCTTGAAAAAAATTTTTCGATTTCTTTATTCATCGGAATTTCTATCGTAATTTTGATACCGAGTCCAAAGCATATCCTTAGTAACCTTGCTAAAACTATCTTCCATGAATATTATTACCCTAAATAAAAACCGTTTTGTAAAATAAAATATTTGCCCACAAAAAGAAGGCATTAAAATATTCAAAAACGTTTGGAACCGGTTCCGGCTTTTGAAACAGTTTCGGTTTCAGTTTCGTTCTTTTTTAGATGAAAGTAACGGTTTTGGTTTCGGTTTAGAAAAATGAATCGGTTTTAATCGGTCACGGTTACGGTTTCGGTTTCAGTCCTTGATATTTATGCACCTTTTTTGTAAGGGGACCAACCCTCAATATGCACCTATTATTTGCATTAAATGCCTATCATTTTAATAATGTGGAACCTCTTTCCGCCCCTCTCCCCCCCAAAAAAAAATCCCGGCTACGCTCTTGCTGTATGGTATACTTATTATTTACATTCTATCTCCATCAATATATGTAAATTAGCATAATATCTGATGTGGTAAGAATTCATTACGGTAAAAATTAATTAACACCTACATATCAAGATTAATACATATGTATATTGTTAACGCAAGTATGTATATGTAAACGTATCTCTGATGGTAACTAAACAACAGTTCAAAGGTGTTTATGAATTTTATACTTTCCTACCGAATCTAAACCAATCCTCTTTGGCGCCGACAAGTACCGTTGACCTTTTCTCCGCCGTCTGTAAATTAACTAAGTAAGAACAACATTTACACTTAGAAGAACTTATATAGAGCTCGATGTGGTAGCCTCACGTATGCCACACCAACTGGAAGAAGTTACAACTCTGCTAAAATACTGCTATCGAAACTGCTATGAGATGTCTCCTCATGCTCCCTGAATCTTATCTTCATCAAGAGGCCAAAATGTTTAATACACTGAAACAAAAAGTTTGAAAGTGCACATTGAAAGTAACATATCAAAACCACTTTCAAATCGATCATTATAATACTGTAAATATTACAGTATTTACTGTAAAATTGGCAGTAAAAACACGTTATTGGAGAAAAATGTCAATTAATGATATGAGTCCACTTTCAAATTTACAGTAATTCATGTCAATATGATAGTGTCCACTTTCAAATTTACAGTAATTCATGTCAATATGATAGTATATTCGAAGAATGATTGGGGGCCACTTTCAAAATTGATATTACCCACTGTTGGACGAAAAATGACAGGGTTTACTGTTAATTTGACGGCCGTTTCTTGTAGATTTTTTTTTCAGTGTAGAGCGCATTCTTAGCAGGCAGTTCCTTCTGAACGGTCGAGGCCTGGACACCCAAACCATCACCTTTTGAACACCCCCGCCCTAGATACATAAGAAAACATCTCCGTAAGTACTATGACGCGATCCGACATCATATCGCTTTAACGTTTCATCTGCGGAATATAGTATAACCGGGCTTCACTCGACATCCACTCTGAGTCGGTTGATACCTTTGATTTGAACTGTCGACCACCCGAAAAGGCTGAAGAAGAAATTGCCTTACCAAGGGAGACTAGACTCACTCTGGCTCAATATCACAACGGGCCTTTTAATACTGACCTAGCTGTGCCTTTGCGGCAGACACTTGAACCTAACCTAACCTAACCTATTTTATTATATTTTTTAAATTTTATTTTAGTTTTTTTTTCCTTTAATTTTATTTTATTTCATTATTTTATGTTATTTTATTTATTTTAATATATATATTTTTTTTATTTTATGTTATTTTATTTTTTTTTAATAAAATTTTTTTTATTTTAATACAAGGCGAATTCATAAATGGTGGTAGCACGGCGAATTGGGCAATATTCGCTTCAGTTCGCCGTACATAAAATGTCAAAGTGAAAGAGGATACAAAATATCAACAATGTTGTTTTCTTTTCAATTACAAACAATTGCTGTTAGAAAAGTAAATTTATTGCGTGTTTCGGCAATAAATGCTATTAAATATATACCATTTACTTAAACCGTGGTCATCGCGCACATTTCGTGAGTTTTATTATGTTTTGTGTAAATAATAACGTAAATAAACGTGTTTCCGATTTCCTTTTAATGACAATTGCTGTATGCGAAAACAAGAAGAACAAGCAATCAGCTGTTCACTTGCGGGCACCATGTAAATGAATTCGCCTTGTTTTAATATATATATTTTTTTATTTTATTTTTTTGTTATTTCATTTTATTATATTTAATTTTTTTATTTTATTTTATTCTTTTTATTTTGTTTTATTTACGTTTGTTATTAATGTTTTTTCTATAGATTTAGCAAAGAAACTGCCATATGCTTGTACATATGTACATATATACGTCAGCACAGCAGCTGTGTGTATGAGTATGTCTTGTTGTTGTAACGAGGTGTAGCCCTGCCTAAATGTTAGACAGAAATGTTAGACACGATGGGTACAGCACAAGTACTGGTACCGTTCTCGTAGAACCAGCAATACAACAAACTATCCGGGTAGGTCATGTAGGTTATTTAGCGTTACCCAGGGTGCGCCAACGGGGAGGCGACCTACTCTTACACCCCTATGTCTTAGGTCTCTTCCTCAGCAGCATTCATTCCGATCAAAGAAATGCCTACTCTCTCGTGCGTCTTCACATATTTTACCTCAATTGTTTCCAATATTTGTTTTTACAAAGCGGCAAAACAAATATGTGCTCTCTTTAGCAATTCTCTGTTTTGATCGGTTTTATTCACCTCATTGTCTTTACAGCCATTTTTATTGCGGTTTCTTCTATCCACAGAGACTACACCCCCTCTCACCACCGCCGCCGCATCCACAAGCTACCCCATTGTGCACCCACCCGGCTGAAAATAACTTTCCGGCCGAATACACAAAACGAATTAGATGAAAAATAGAGTGCTCGTTATATATGTAGATAGGAAAGAGAAATATTACTCGTTGGACGTAGAGCGTAATAGCTGAGAGTGGAAAATTATGCTAAGAAGCAATAGCAGCTAACGAATTTTCCTTCATTTAGCGAGCCATTTGTAGGAGATCGTATTTATATTCGTGAAAATGATCAAGTCGTGAACAAAAGCGTATGGAAAAAATTTACTTTGAAAACTCGGTCATCGTATTTAGACATTTTTCAATACATTTCTCTTCAGTAGCTTATCCCAGACAGCAGACAACTAACTACAAATTATGTACGCAGTGTCCGCTCGACGGGATTATTTAACTTGAAAAAATGGTTTGTGCCGTTAATTGAGCATAGAAATTTTTGAAAATTACTTTTCTAAGATTTCTAACTAAAAGAATAAGTGTGTAAGCTTTAGTGTAAGCAAGGTGTAACGAATTCCAAAAACGGAATCAGTGTAAAACCCTAAGCAATAAATGTGGCTCATTCAACCGTTATAACGGCTAAGTGTTGGTATCGACGATGCAGCTGCTGTTGGTGTGTTCAAGTTAGTGCTGATGTGTTGGCCATTTCCGTCAATTATCCCCGTCATACGTTACGAAAATAAATCAGTTTTTCTATAAGAAATATCGGCATTTTGCCTATTGACGTGACAAGTGTTGGCACAAATATTTTAGGTTTGGCAAAATGGGCAATCAACCAGGGAAATTGCAAAACCAAAATCAAAGCGGGCGGCCAAAGAAAGTTGTAACTTGGAAATCGGCAGGTGAGTGAATTGTATAAGTGAAATAATTCAACTATTAAAATTTATATTTCCTTAAATAATTATTAACGCCCATAAAATTATAAGGCACATCAGTAGGTATGTATGCATATTATGCACGTCCGTCAGTTTATCTTGGGTCAAACGGTGGGAGCGCTAGAATTTTGGTTATTTTTAGAAATTGTATACTCAAGTGGTTGGTTGTTCGCCTGCTAGTCTGCTTTCTTGTCTATTTCCTCCTTTCGTCGGCCTCTGGCATTTGTGTTTCTTTGTATGTGCATTAGACTGGACCAAACCATATTTTGAAATTAACTTCTTAGGCGACGAGGCATATACATACATAGATAGTAAGGCAATTCACAAGATCTCCTATTCGCCTATTTGCTATTAGTTTAAAAGCGTCATAATTTCCATGCTGTAATTTCTCATATAAAATTTGAATAGCAAGTGTGCTATTTTGTTTTTCATTTTGTTTTCTTTTGAAAGATTTTTTCCCCCCCTACCATATGGGATTTCCATATGGCCGGGTCCCGGGACTGACTTTCCCAGCGTTGGTGGCATCACAGCGGGCCTTTCAAAACTGGCCTAAGTGTGCCTCTGCGGAAGCCACTTAAACCTAACTTAACCTTTCTTTTGAAATGTAATTTTTTTCTTTCATTTCAATTTGTTTAGTTTGAAAAATAAAAGAAGCAGGACAACAAAAAATTAACAATTTCCTGAAAAGTTTTTACAAAAATTCAGTTTACAGTTTTCTGATACGAACATTCAACTCGTTATAGTGGTATAAGAGATCTTGGGAATTGCCTAAGTATGCTTCATTATAAGTCTTCGTACTTTGGTGTTGCCACTACGGCTGATGTACAGGGTTGCCATCTTTCTATTTTTTTAAGAGTAAGATAGGCCAATATTTTCAGGCAGGGTTGCCACCTAACCCCATTTTATTTACATCGACCAATATCACGGGAACTGTTGAAGCAATTTGGTATATAGGCTATCCTATCTTAATATTAGTGAAATATTGACCAAGTTATGCAATAAGAGTATCACGCAACGATCAGCCATTTTCAATTTCCGCCCAAAGAAATTTACAATTTTATTGTATGTAGGGATAACTTTTCGAAAAAAAATACAACATATCTTCGCTCGCTGTAGCACATTCATGTTTTTGACATACCTAAAAATATCCAAAATTTTAATTTTTAATTTTTTTTAAATTTTCGTTGAGCCAAAAACACGAATGTGTAGCAAAACTGTTACGTATGCGCCATGGTGTCTATAGTTCAGTGCAACACATTTGTTTTTGTAGCTCAACGAAAATTTAACAAGTAAGGAAGCCTAAGTTCGGGTGAACCGAACATTGAATACCCAGCGGTAATTTTTAGAACGGGATAACAATCATTAGGCTCTAGGAGGATTTACCAAATTTCCGTTACCGAATTATTTCAATTTATGTGATTTTCGATATCGAAAGTGAGCGTGGTTGGAGAGCGATTTTTTCCAGTTTCATCAGGTATACTCCCAACGATACTAGTATGTTTGTGCCAAATTCCATCGTTCACCTATAAAATTATATCATTTTAGCCATTTCAGCTGCCGAGATATGTCAATTTGTGTGATTTTCGAAATTTTCGATATCGAAAGTGGGCGTGGTTGGAGGGCGATTTTATCCAGTTTCATCTGGTATACTCCCAACGATACTAGTATGCTTTGTGCCAAATTCCATCATTCTATCGTAATCAGTTTAAGAGTTACGACCAGTCAAATTTACAAAAATGGCTTCCTTAAAAGTGGGCGGTGCCACGCCCACTATAAAAAATTTATGAAAAAATCATAAGAAAATGACCAGGGGGATTCACCTATAAAATAATATCAATTTAGTCATTTCAGCTGCCGAGATATGTCAATTTGTGTGATTTTCGAAATTTTCGATATCGAAAGTGGGCGTGGTTGGAGGGCGATTTCATACAGTTTCATCTGGTATACTCCCAACGATACTAGTATGCTTTGCGCCAAACTCCATCGTTCTATCCTAATCAGTTTAAGAGTTGCGACCTCCAAATTTTCAAAAATGGCTTCCTTAAAAGTGGGCGATGCCACGCCAATTTATGAAAAAATCATAAGAGAATGACCAGGGGGATTCACCTATAAAATTAAAAAATTTAAAAAAGGGGCGTGGTTATCATCCGATTTCGCCCATTTTCAATAGCAACCTACCTTGGCCAGAAAGTAACCTGTATACAAAATTTCAGGCAAATATCTCAATTTTTACTCAAGTTATCGTGTACACGGACGCACAGACGGGCGGACATGCCTTAATCAACTCCTCTTTTAATCCTAAGAACTTTCATATATGGAACTCTATATCTATCTCGATTATTTTGTGCTGTTACATACAACCGTTATGTGAACAATTTTAATATACCCTTGTACTAGTACTAGTACGCTGGGTATAAAAAAATTAGAGATTAGATTTTTAAACTTTTCCGTTCCGCCAAAAACATGAATGTGTAGCACATTCGTCTTTCTGGCACAATTTTCAGAGATTGAACTACACATTCATGAAAATGGCATTGCAAATTTCCGGGGATTCCTTGTACTTTGGGAACCCATGATTTTCGTGAATCGAAGAGAAACGTGAGATTAGTCACATGAGCCTATTAACTCAAATCTGGAAAATTGTCTCATTCATGCCTCTGACAAGCGAGCGACGATATTATTTTAGATGAATTCATTTTAAAAAGGTGTCTTTATGTTCCATTCTATATTGAATATTTGGTTTCAGACAAACTTCGAAAGTAAAAATGTGAAATAAGAAAATCAAACCAATGTTAAAAGCCTCATAGCTTGAGAATGGGCTAACTGACGAAACTTTTCGTAGGGATTTCTTTTGGCAAAATTTAGTTTCCTTAGATCAGTCTTAGCAATGATAGAGATTTTTTTATATTAACGTCTGAAACTTTTTCGGAATTTTTCCTCCATTTTAAAAAATATTAATATAAAATTTTTATAACACTTTTTTTGCTCGGTTTAAAGTACGGAATGTATTTATTTATTTATTAGGGTGTTTCAACAAATTTTGGAAAATTTCCCATGAGCCACTTTATAATTTTGTTACCGCAACTAATAATATTATCTGTGTGAAATTTCCGCGTTTTAATATTAATGCTTCACAAGAATATATTAATAATAATAATACTAATAATTTATTTACTTCCATAGCACATTAAGACTTCGAGTCTTTTTTTGTACGTTCAACGTATAAATTACAGAGTTTAATGATCTAAAATTCGAAACATAGTTTATTGATATTAGATTCTAAAATAGCTTAAACTATTGTAAGAGATAAGAAAAGAAAGGGGAGAAAAAAATAGGAAATAGTAAAAAATATTGAAATAGACAGAGGAAAAAAACCTCAAGGACGAGGCGAATGTAAGAAAAGCCCCTAAGAAAAATGATTTTCAACTGCCACCTTAAAGCATCTATCCGATTTAATATGTTTAATTGACATTGGCAATGAGTTCCAAAGTTGGACAGCACTAACAAAGAATAATCTAGATCCAGGTAAGGATACAAATCTTGGTACTACAATATTATTAGTACGAGAAGATGTAACAAAGCTAAGCTTTTCATAAAGGTAGCCGGGTTTCTGGTATTTAATTATTTTAAAAATAGAAATTACGTTCCTGATTTGAAGATAATTTTCCAAGCTCGTTCCAAGGATATTTTTTGTGAAGATAGAGATGTGGTCAAACTTTCTCTTACAGAATATGAATCTCGCAGCATTGTTCAGAGCTAGATTTAATTTCCTTTTGGATTCAAAGTCGAGATCACTATATACTGCTTCGAAGTAAGTGATTTGCGGAACAACGAGGGCCTTTACAAGTTTCATTTTTGTATTAGTTGGAAGAAAATAAGAGCCAAGCCACAAACTCCTAAGAATATAATATATTTTCGAGACAGCGAAATTAATGTGGCTTATGCAAGTGAGCCGGGAGTTCATTTTAAACCCAAGGTTAGTCACAGCCGAAAGAAATGGTATTTTGGTTTCATTCAATACTATAGATGGCAATTCATTAACGTCATAAGAGTTGGAGGATATTGCCAGGACCTGTGTTTTTGCTGCATTTAAGCTAAGGCCATTCACCTTGGCCCAATCTGATATGGCTTTTAGGTCCTCATTCATTCTGAACACTAAATCTTCGCGCAGACCAATAGGACGCGAAAGGTAGATCTGAATATCGTCGGCATACAAGTGAATAGATGTATTTTGGCAACATCTGACAATGTCGTTTATAAAAATAGTAAATAAGATGGGGCCTAGGATAGAACCCTGAGGCACACCAGAAGATACCATGCTCGGTTGCGAGATGTTGTCGCCACACACGGTCTGCTGTAGCCTATCTGAAAGATAACACCTAATCAATTTTATGGACGTTGTGTCGAACCCAAAATAAGTTGCAGTTTAAGCAACAAAATATTATGGTTGACAGTGTCGAAAGCTTTCGAAAAGTCTAAGAGAGCTAATATAGTTAACATCTTATTTTCAAATGCAGGTCGTATATCCTCTGTTACTTTGAGCATGACTGTGGAGCAACTGTGTCCAGATCTAAAGCCAGATTGATACTTCTATAAAAGTTTATTATTGTTTAGGTGCAACACTAATTGGCACGAGATAAACTTTTCAAAGACTTTCGACAATGATGATAAAATACTAATTGGTCTGTAATTTTCTGGAGCGTCATACGCATTTCCCTTTGCGGTGGGAAAGACATTTGACACTTTCCACTGTTTAGGAAAGGTCGATGATGCCAGAATAAAATTAAGAATATGCGTCAGTGAAGATAGCACACAAGGCAGGATAAGTTTTAAAAAGCGTAGTTTAATACCATCCACACCAACGGCATTTGATTTGATGGCGTATAGGCACCTAACAACATCGTTTTCGGTGTCTGGGTTGAATGTAAACTCTGCCGAACGATCGCATACGAGATCTTCGGTTATTTCAAACAACGACTCATGTACTTGCGGCATATTCAGCCCGCTAAAATAACAGTTCATGTCATTTGCGTCAATCGTACATAATACTTTTTCTTTTACGCCAACTCCTATTGTCTTAAGGTTTTTCCACAACTTTTTGGAGGAAATACCATCATTAAATTTGTTTTAAAATAAATAGATTTAGCTTGGCGAATTTTCATCGTTACCTTATTTCGTAAATTCTTATATGCGCTCCATCGTTCCCGAGTAGGATCACGCTTCCAGTACTTATATGCTTTTTCCCGGTCCTTAATAAGATTTAAAATGACCTTAGTGAACCACGGTTTTCTGCTATCGATAATTTTTATACATCGAGTGGGAACATATTTCTCGAATAAGGTCGTAACCATTGTTGTAAAATAACTTACTTTTTCATCGACACTTGCAAAAACCAGCAGAGATTCCAATCCATTGAAATTGCTTCACTTACTAAGGCAGGCATATTTATATTATTAAAGTCGCGAAAAGTTAAATTTGTCTTATGGTGCGCCGTATTAAAATCAATATTGTAACACAAAAATATCAATTCGTGATCTGACATACCTGCTAGTGGGAATTGGTCAATGTGGTTTACTTTGCCAACATCACCGACACCGAAAATATCTAACATGTATGGTTTATTTTGATATGCGAACCGAGTAGCGTATTCATTTACAATCGGTATGCCCACGCTATTTAAGCTATTTTTCAGACATTTAGATCTATTATCCTCAGTGAAAATATCAATGTTAAATATTATATTTAATTTTTTGTAAAAATTCGATGAATCTTTTTTCAAAATTTTGTAAAATCGTTTAAGAATTTTTAGAATTGTACTATGCAGTTTTAGAGCCCATTAAATTTTAACATAATTATGCTTAAATTTCAAGTTCGTGACATATTTTGCTTATTTTTGGCCATTTTTAATTTTTGTTTGTTTTTTTTTTGGGTTTTAGTCTATTTAAGTTTATGAAATATATTTTATATGTATATGAAAGAAAATATGTATGTATTTAGCTTGTCAAAAAAAACTTAAGCCTACACTTAGAGAAATGCATTGAATGTTGTGACAATATCACTATTGATAGCGACGAGTTTGATGCAATATTCATTCAGAATGAGCGAGTTATCAAATATTATTTGCTCCCAATAAAAAGTAAAATGACATGTCAACCATTTCGATATGATCTACTATTTTCTATATTTATGGATAGAATACTAATATATTTGAACGGCACGTCAATATCTATGGTCGTGATATGAATTTCTATTGTCGGTATATCCATATCCATATTTACTGCATAGTAATAATGATAGAGACTGCGCATTAATATATATTGGCGAAATGTAAATTTTTCTGGGACGCATAATTATAATAGTTCAACAATTTTTACTATGGATTTCCTAACAATATTACAACAGAGGAGCAGGGTTCGAATCTTACTGAAACCAGATGTCAAATTATATAAAATTTTGTGTTTTTCAACTATTGACAATTTATCAATAGTTTATATGGCTACCATTTCAATAAGGATTTATCAAAAAAGCATTGATGAAATATCCATATTCATTGATTGAACAGGATTATCAATTTTTATTTAATGTGATATCAATAATTATGGATGTTCCATCCATAGATTTCCCTCCGTGTACGGACATAGTTTCAAACAAAACCCATACCTACATAAATTGTAGTTAACAGTTTTGTTTCTACCCATTGAAATATAAAAAATATGCAGGATACAAAAATAAACCGGTTCTCCTCAAATCAGAAACTAAAAGTACATTTACACCACACCAAATTTGGCAAAGTATAGCAAGTTTGGCGCTTTTTTTCAAAATTCAAATCTCATTTTCTATACAAATCATATTTTCCAAATTTGGAATTCCATCACCTTTGACTTCATTTGTCGAACAATACAATCCACAGTTCCTCAAAATAGCAACCCTGCGCGTGTTTCACATTTAGAATCGCCCAGCAAGAACCTTGATGGGCAATTGACGTGTGATAACTTTTGCACTGTTCACAGCTGTAAATAACAATTTCTTTCTTTTTTAAAGGGCTAATTCCACCAGGAAAAGACAGAAGCCTTCTTGACTCATCTTTTATTATTACTCTACAGGTGTTTTAAACATCACGGTGGTACATTTTCCTTCTATGGCTTTTTGTCCCAGTGCTCTTCAGTGCAGGGAAGGTGAAACCAATGCAAATTTGCCACTGTAAACGGTGTCGAACTGGCTCATTTGAATTCGCCAAATTTGGTGCGGTGTAAATGTACTATAAAAGTGTATTAAGTATGCGTAACGATAAATTTAAATGGCTTAAAAGTTTTGTGACTATTAACTTTTTTCTGCGATACATTGACCACCCTAATGGGCATGTATGTATGTATCGAGATTTTCTGACATCATTTTTTGGATGTTTATGAACTGGTTTTGTGTGACGTTTTTTTTTGTGGCAGACAAAAATGCTTATAATATACAATACAAGTGTGCATATCAAAAAACATATACGAAAATGAATTAGTCTAAATTATTTAAAATACATATGTATAAATATTGAAAAATATGTTAACTTTAAAATGTATATTTAGCCTGTATGTACCTATAACATTAGAGAACGAGCATTTTCAAAGTAACGTCATGCCATTGCGCCGAGAGTGTAAAAAGTTGCATTCCTTTCAAAGTAACGAGTAAATACTGCGAATGCAATACAATGCCAAAAATCATACTCGGTGAAATGGCAAAGAATGATAAGAAAGAGCAACAGGTAAATAATTAAATGAGAGAGCCATATTTGATTTATGTGTTTATAGTTCGGCGATTAGATTGTGGATGCTTATTCTTGAGAGATTGTTTACATTTATAATCAAAAACAAATTACACACGTATATATGTTAGTAGTTTATTAAGATATATTCATTTCTTTTCGTTTTTATTATTATTCCAATTCACAAATTCGTAATCGTTAGCATGGCTAAACGATTTTAATCATCAGTTCCCACTTTTTATCGATATTTCTATATCAGTGATCAGCTGTTGACATTCGTCTGGTAGCAAGGTACTGTGGCGAATGTTCTCAAGAATCGCTTATCTCCCAACTCTAGCGTATTTCCACCACAAGCGTCACTACCACAACCACAGTTGTTTAGGTACATGACGCGAGAGCGAGAGAGTGCGAATGTGACACAAAGAGGAGATGACGATAGATAAACGCTTCGAGAACACTGTTGCACGAATAAACCAGAGATGTGTAGACATTTCTAGGTTGTGAAGCTGCTGTCTGCTAGGGTATATAAACCGCGCAAAGACAACGCAAATCAATCAGTTTATTTTGAAGTGTTGTACAGTGAAGTACTGAACAGTAAATTAACCCGCGATATTGTACTACGGTTTTTAGTACTGAATAAAGCGTACTACTTATTAAACAGAATCGGAGTGTTTTATTTAACGTACAGTGATCGAACTCAGGGAAAATAATCAAGGAATTATCGAAGTCGTCACAACTGGTGTCAGAAGCTGTATTGTTGAATAAAACAAGGACATTGAAAGGATAATAAGGACGTTGCAAGGATAACAAGGACATGGCAAAGTTCAATGAATTGAAGATCCAGCAACTCCAAAACGAGTTGGAACGGCGTGGACTAACAACAACAGGCAATAAGTTAGAGCTACAATCACGTTTACGAGAGGTTATGGAAGACGAAGCAATTAACCTTGAGGATTATGAGTTCCATATTTCGGAAGAGGTAACGTCTAGAATGGAAGAGAAGAAAGATGCCCCAAATCCAGTAACAATCGTGGACACAAGCACGATATTGGCGGTATTGAATCAGATCTGCACCCAACTGGAAAAATACAAAGTTTATATGTCATCTCAGCTGGAAGCACAAGATGCAAAAATTGCACAGCTGCAGGATAAAATGGACACTGAAGTAAATGCGCTGAGAAGTCGTATCCAGGAGTTGCAGCTAAGTCGTGCAACTGCTTCAAAGGGAATTCCGAAGGTAAAGGCCCATCCTTTGACGGTTCTGTTCCTTTTCAGGTGTTCAAGCTACAATTTGATCTGCATCGGTGAATAGCTGGAGCGCTGAGGACAAAGTCGCTGCGCTATTCTTAGCATTGAAAGGACCGGCAGCGGAAATCCTTCAAATTATTCCAGAAGGTGAAAGGAACAGCTATGAGGCATTGATGGGTGCAGTTGAGAGGCGTTACGGTAGCGAGCATAGGAGGCAGATATTTCAAATGGAGCTATAGACTCGCTTCCAGAAGGCTAATGAGACATTGCAGGAATTTGCATGGGACATTGAGAGGTTAGCTCATTTGGCGAACACAGATGCCCCCGTGGAATACATCGAGAGGGTAAAGATCCAAAGATTCATAAATGGAATAATGGATGTAGACACGAAGCGAGCCGCATATGCAAACCCCAAAAGTACATTCGCAGAGACGGTATCACACGCTTTATTACAAGAGACAGCCTCGCTTTTATGTAAACCAGATAACAAGGTCCACCATGAGGAAGTAGAACGACCAGAGTGGGTGGACGCAATCCTAGAAGCATTGAACGGAAAGCAACGGAAAAGTGAAGCAGCCATTAAATGCTTCAAGTGCGGAAAATCTGGCCATATTGTGCGTCATTGCAACATCGGCTCCAGAGACTTCGGAAATGCAAGTGGACGTAAGGGTAACGCTGGAGAAGATGAGCAAGATGAATGCCCCATAGTTCCTGTGTCGCAGGTCGGAGGGAAAGCAAGTAATGTTACTGTTAGAGGTTTATTGGACGGAAAAGAGCGGTTACTCACTGTGGATACTGGCGCATCTCATTCCATCATTAGAAGTGACTTGGTCCATAAGAGAGTAAGACCATTGCAGGATACAAAGTTGCGGACAGTTACTGGTGAAAGTAAGCTAGTCCAGGGAGAAGTGCGGTGCAAAGTTGTGATTGGGAATGTGACTACATACCACAACTTCTTAGTAGCGGATATTGTGGACGAAGTCATCATTGGCATCGACTTCTTGGCTGAGAGAGACATTCACATAAACGTAAGAAATAGAGTTATGACATACAGTGGCCAAGAAGTACCTCTGATCTTTGGACACAACATTGGGTATTGCACCAAAGGAGTTTCATTGGAGGTGAAGCACAGGGACACTCGCAAAGCAAAGGTACCTGCTCGACCAAATGCTTCGATAAGCAAATGCCTACTTGAGAATATTTGGAGAAGTCAACAGGAAGATTCAGATCTGGCATGTGTGATCCGAGGGCTAGAGCGAAACAAACGACCAGCAAGAAAGGAAATGTCAGCGGAGAGTCCAGTTGCCAAGTCATATTGGGCACAATGGGAGAGTTTACGATTGGTATCCGGTTGTTTGCATCGAATATGGGAGAGTGAGGATGGTCAATGCGCTCGGAAGCTTATAGTTGTCCCAAGGAAGCGGGTGTCTGATGTTCTCCGGGAAATGCATAAGGATCCAAGTGGAGGCCATCTAGGAGTCAAGAAGACCTTGGAGAGGATTAAGCAGACATTTTATTGGGTTGGTTACGGTCAGTCGGTAAAGGAGTGGATTGCCAAATGCGATGAGTACATCAGAGCAAAGGCGCTCAGGTCCACGAGTCATGCTCGAAGGAGGCAGTGCAACTCAGATGCACCGGCTGAGAGGATTACCTTTGATGAAGCTGGTCCATTCCCCAGAACTATAAGCAAAAACATGAAAACCAGGTACGACAAAGCAATGGAAACGGAAGGCTTCCTGGAAGGAGATTTAGTATTCCTATACGGGCCACAACGGAGGAAAAGTGTGTCTCCCAAAGTTCAATGCAACTGGGAAGGACCATACAGAGTTGTGCAACGGATCAACGACGTTATTTACCGCATACAGGCTGTTGGAATGCTACGGAACAAAATGAAAGTGGTTCCCCTGGAGAGGCTAGCAACGTTTGGATCGGGAAATGTGTCTGATCGGGACGATCAGACTTAGGTGGAGGGCAGTGTGGCGAATGTTCTCAAGAATCGCTCATCTCCCAACTCTAGCGTATTTCTATCAATAGCGTCACTACCACAACTACAGCTGTTTAGATACATGACGTGAGAGCGAGAGAAGGAGAGGCAGCTCGCGTGTTTGAGAATGTGGCACAAAGAGGAGATGACGATAGATAAACGCTTCGAGAACACTGTTGCACGAATAAACCAGAAATGTGTAGACATTTCTAGGTTGTGAAGCTGCTGTTTGCTAGGGTATATAAATCGCGCAAAGACAACGCAATTCAATCAGTTTATTTTGAAGTGTTGTACAGTGAAGTACTGAACATTGAATTAACCCGCGATATTATACTACGGTTTTTAGTACTGAATAAAGCGTACTACTTATTAAGCAGAATCAAAGTGTTTTATTTAACGTACAGTGATCGAACTCAGGGAAAATAATCAAGGAATCATCGAATTCGTCACAGTAGGAACGTGAAATTTTGGAGGTATCGCTATTTTTATATGTTGAAAATCATCGAGATGGAATAAATATTTCACGTAGCCCCCATACAATCGAACGTTCCGATAAACGGATTTTGGTAGATAACTCCTGTAATTATATAGGTAGGAACGTTAAATTTCGTAACTATTGCTATTTTAGAATGTGGAATGTCGACGTTAATCAATGACATTGGACCAATATAACACATCGCCCCCATATAATCGATAGTTCCGATAATTTCGGTATGAGCTTAAGTTAAATTCACACAGGCTGGTATCAAACAGTGAAAATCGTGACGCTTATTCATGAAAGGTATTTAGCCTTCGGCACAGCCGAAGACAGCTTTCCTTACTTGTTTTATTTTCGTTTCGTTTCCTGTACCTATATTTTCTTTATTTTTTGTTTACCTTTACTATTCTCTTCTCCCTTTTCCATTTGTATTTTTTTTATTTTTATTTATATTATTTTATTTTTTTTTATTTTTTGCTGTTTTTTTTTTGTTATTTCCCTTTTTAATTTTTTTTTTTATTTTTTATTGTTTTACCTTATTTCACTTTATTTATTTTTTAACTTGGTTTTTTTTTTTATTTTATGTAATTTTACTTTATTATTTATTTTTTGTTTTTTTTATTTCACTTTTCTTTTATATTGTTTTTCTCTATTTTCTTTTATATATTAATTTACTTTAAATTATTTTATTTGGTTTTATTACTTTTTGGTAATGGTTTATTTATTTTATTTTATTCTCTTTTATTTTTTTATTCTTTCTAATTTTTTGTTTTTTATTCCTTTTAACTTGATTTTTTTTATTATATTTTTTTCATTTTATATTTTTTTTATTTAATTTTTTTTTTTCTGCAACTTCAAACAGATTCATACTCTTTCTTGTCAATACAACTTTATAACCACAACCTTTCTTTCTTCCAGAACGCCCCTCTGCGCCAGGACGCCCTGTTCTCATACCACTCTCCGAGGAACAACCTGATGTAGTGAACTTACGCTGGGAACGGCCAAAACTAGATGGAGGCTCGCCCATAACAGGCTATATTGTTGAGCATCGTCGCATGGGCTCACCACATTGGGTGCGTGCAACACCCATAGCAGTTACACAGTGCGAAGTCTCAATTAGTGGTTTAGAGCCCGGCTGGCGTTACCAGTTTCGCGTATTCGCCGAAAACATTGTGGGTCGTTCTGATCCGAGTGACTTGTCCGATGCACTCACTGTCACACTACAACGCACCGCTATTTGTGTTCCGAATTTTATTGAAGAACTTCAGGATCGTCAAGCTGTCGAAGATGAACGTATTGAGTTTCGTGTGCGTTTTGTGGGTCAACCGCAACCTGAGATTAATTGGTTCAAAGATGGCTATGAAATATTCAGTAGTCGACGAACGAAAATTTTAAACGACAACGACGTCAGTGTCTTGATTATTCACCAAGTGGCGCTCACCGACGAAGGTGAGATCAAGTGCACGGCGACAAATCGAGCCGGCCATGTGGCCACCAAGTGTCAGTTGATGGTCCAAGCGCCACCAAAAATACGTCTGCCGCGCACATACGAGGATGGTTTGATCGTTGAGGCAGGCGAAGTGTTGCGCTTGAAAGTTGGTGTTGCTGGACAGCCGCCGCCCTCAGTGACGTGGATGCATGAAGGCGAGGTAGTCGGCAGTGATGAACGCTTCGAAATCTCCAATACCGACCGTAATTCATTACTCAAAATCGATAGTATACAACGCGATGATCGTGGAGAGTACAGCGTGCGTGCATGGAATCAGCTGGGAGAAGATGTAACCTCCTTCTTGGTTACAGTGACTGCGCGTCCAAATCCGCCTGGCAAAGTTCAGCTCAATATGTCTTTTGGCAAATCGGCAACACTGTCGTGGACTTCACCACTGGACGATGGCGGCTGCAAAATTGGCTATTATATAGTGGAATATTTTCGCGTGGGTTGGAATGTTTGGCTTAAGGCGGCCACCACTAGGTCGCTCAGTACCACTCTCAACGATCTAATCGAAGGTTCGGAGTATAAATTTCGTGTAAAAGCTGAGAATCCTTACGGTGTAAGCGATCCTAGTGAAGAGTCTGAGATACTTTTCATACCAGATCCAAAACGTGGCATTACAAAACCCAAGTCGGGCACTAAACTAACCGAAGAGAAAGGTAAAAGCACGCCCTCACGCCGCAAAGCACTGTCTCCACCACGTCCGCACGCCGATGCCTCAACTGAAATATCACCAGGTGCGTTGCGTAAGCCCAAACCACAGCTCATCGACACCGAAGATTTACATCGCGAAATGTCTTATGGCACTCCTGACAAAGCATTGAAGCTGGATGTGCGACGCAGTCCAGTGAATCCCAATGCATCCAAAACACCTTCCCCGAATATACAAGCTACAAAGCCAGCACCGCCACCCTTGGCAAAACCATCTTCCAAACCAGCACCATTAACACCATTGTCTGCCGCACCGAAGTCACCACAGCGTTCTCCGCTTCTTGAGAAAAAGATGGTGCCTCAATTCCTGCAGCAACTGCTCCCCTCCAAAGATAAGTCACCCTCACCGTCGAAACAAAAAGTCACGTCTACCTTGGCTACACCAGAAGCAGCATACACGCCCGAAAAGCCATCTACACCAGAAGCGCTGCGTTCTCTATTGTTTCGCAAGCGTAGCCTTAGTCCACCCACAGAAGAAATTAATAGTACACCTGCTTTGCAACGCAGTGCTGAGCCAGTACATTTGGACGTCAATCAAACTGTACGACGGCACTCGGGTCATAGTCTAAGTCCAGCGAAAAATGCGCCTTCGCTAGCTGTAGCTATAGCTACTGGAGCACTTGGAAAACAGGGTATCCAATCGCAAGAAAAGTCTCCTCAGTTGAAAAAGAAACCCCTGAAGGAATCAGCAAAGCCCGTTGACCAGTATGCTGAGTTCGAGAGATGGCAACAGGCTGATCGGCAGAATCGCCAAGAACAGTTTATGCGCGCAGAAAAAGGCGAGCGCAATGATCGAGTGGATTACAAAAAGAAACAACCAGATCCATTTGAGCAGCGCGAGCAAAGGGAGAAAACTAAACAGACTGAGCGCACCGATCGGCTCCAGCAAGCGGAAAGGGATAAACATGCCGAGTGGAGTGAGTGGGTGGCAACGGCTAATGGTAATAATGTTGCGCTTCAAAATAGAAACCACAACAACAACAATCATAAGAAACCGACCGCATCTTCAGGCACTTCCAATCCTATCATCGAAATAAGCGCGCCACCACCTACAAAGAATCCAGTCACACCACCAGCACCGATTAGTCCTCTTTCTCTTCCCGACAAGCACGATGAGGTACACACAAGCAATGAGTTTATGCTAGTCGTCTTCGATAAGAATAGCAAAGTCAAGGATAAAAATAGTAAGTATCCCAAGCTTATCTTCGTATATTTACTTTTTATCGCTTTCTCTTTTTCGCAGAGCAAGATTCCTTCGAATTGGACCTTGAGGACGCACTGCAAGCACCACCCATTTCTATTTCTTCGCCTGATCTTGCTTCGCTCGAGTTTACAAATCTGCACACATTTCCGCTACGTCGTTCGGTTAGCTCCACGGAGCTGTTGTATGAACGGGCCATGGCACGTTTCTATGAAGCTGTCGAACTCGAGGAAGCTGAAAAGGCGCGCAAGCTCAAAAGTGCACAAGAAAATGTGAAGGAGACCCAAAGAGAAAATGACTTGGAGAAACCAGTACTAGTGAGCGGCAGTTTGCAGCCACCTTTTGTACGTAAACGCCTTGGTTCTATGACAGAAGCTGAACGTCTATCATTCGAAAGGCGCAGTGAGCTGCGACGGCAGTCTGAGAGTTTCGTGCATGATCTTAAGACCGCTGCAGCACGTTGGGGCTCACGTGAGAATATATCGACCAGCAAAGCGTTATCACGTACGACTGGTAGGTTGCTAATTAAGGAAGATAGTCGCGATGCGGATAATGATGAAGACGATTTCGAGGGTGAGGACTACGATAATATGTTTGAGGGTGCAGTTGCTAGCGGCTACCAACCACGTACGGACTCCAAAAAGCAGACTAGTTTCGACATTGAATCGGACTATACAGAAAGCACGGAAAGTTCGGAGGATGACTCAATCGAAAGGTTTAAAATGGAGTTGAGAGCACGCACCAAAACACCTAGTCCACCCAGAGCTACACCACCAAGAGATCACATGGAGACCTATCATCCACGTGATATGTCCGCAGGTGTTTTCACGCCTTATCGGGCGCCCATGCCAGATAATGCTGCGGTCGTACTCACACGCCCAGCACCACTCACCGATCCCGATTTTGTCCCGAAGCCAATTTTGAAGCGTTCGTCCAATGAAAATGTTGTACAACAACTTGTAGAAGCAACTCTCAGTAGCAACAATAACAATTGGGATAGTGAAAATAAACAGAGCTTAGAAAACCTTCAACAAATAGAAAATATGGAACCCATCAGTGATATGAGCAAAGCTGAAGCCAACAGCAATACTGCCAGCAGTAACGAAAAGTCTGGTTTCGCAGAAAGCTTTATGAATTTCTTTAGGCGCGACTCACGTACGAACGCCGAAAAAACAAATGAAGAAAATACGAATGTGCTGGGAATCGCAAGTAAACATCTACCTTTAACTCCGACCAATGTCGCAGCGGAACTAGAAGCCAAACGTAAGGCGAAAGAAGAAGAGGACAGCAAACGGAAGGAGGCAGAACGCTTAGCGCATGAAGAGGCTTTTGCAGTGGTTGATCAGTACAGCGATCTCGTGAGTAAAATAAGCAGCACCCGCAAGTACCACACACCCATCTATCTCGATAAGGAACAATTGAAAAAATCTGGTGCCAAAACAGATTACGATGAAGAAATACCCAATCGACGTTCACTGAGCCCGGAGGGTGGCCTGATACCTCCGATAAGCAACAAACCGCGTCTATCTATATCGGAACGAGGTCAATTGATGCATGTACGTGACTCGGGTAGCGGTATGGCCTATACCGAGCAACCCAAAGCACCCGCGATAGATACACCGACGCCCAGTGAGGATAGCTCACAGGCGATTTCTATAACATCAGTGAAGGGTAGCGTACAATCGGTAACAAACAAAAAGGTAAGCATCAACACAACCCCAAACGTGGTCTCTTCAATACCTTTGGACCTGCCAGCAAACGACGATGATACCACCACATCTGAAATCATAAGTGAAACAACATACGAACGTCCAGATTCACGCGGACGCACGCGCATCGTTAAAGTAAAACGCATTATAAAGAAGCGTGTACCATCACGTTCTAGAGATGCCTCGCTAAATCATCCTCCATCCGGGGCAGGTTCGCAGCAAGATATTGATTTGGATATATCAACCACAGAACCACAATCGGCCGTAAGAAGACGTGTACTCTCACGCACACGTACCTCTACAGGGCAGTCAAAGTCACCTGGACCGTACGGTAGACGTCCACTGCCAGCGCAGACATCAATGGGCTCTGGTGCTTCAACACCACCACGCGTTACTGCACATTCTTTTGCGGCGCTTGAGGCACCTGAAATAAAGAGCATCGAACAAATTGAGGAGGAAGCTCACGAAAAAGTTCGTTCAGCCTTGAGTTACTCCACGGATTTGGTTCTCTTTATGGTTGCTTGTTACGTTTATCTCTTCAAAGATGCTTGGCTAGTGTTGCCCATATTGTCCTTGATGATTTACAGACAACTTGGCGACTTTATAAATGATTGCATACCAAAATGGATGAAACGAAAAAAGAACTGACAACTAATAATTACGTTGTAAGATTTGCGGCTGCACAAAGACAGAAATTTACTGGATAACGCAGATCAAATGGTAAAACACATATCAAACTACGTACTGAATATATTGGATTTTATGATTGGGCCATTGAGGTTTGCCCAGAGAAACACAAAACGAAGTCGGAGTCCTTGCACGGTCCTTGATATGAATATTTGCTAAATCGAAAGTGGTTAATAGCCTGCTGTAGAAGAAGAATATATAAAGTTTTTTTGGGAAAAAATTCAAAAATTATATCACCTCGTTTGTAAAATTTGCTCTGGAAATTTTATGAAAATGTATATGCCACGAATGGACTATTTAGGATTTTTCTCGAAATCTTTAGTGTGCGTTGAAAAATTTACTTTTACTGTTTATTTCTCACGAAGTTCCCCATCGACAATGAAAAAAAGTTATTTTGTAAAGCCTAGAGTTCTCGAACTAGAGCCTCTTTTCTCCATGCTTGATATCAAAAAATACTAGTCCGATAAATTAAGTTTATCCTGTATTACAAAAATTCCCACAGAACTTTTTTGTCGGGAGCTTAGGTTCACCCCCAGCGAGAAAACGGCAAAAGTCCCCATCCATGACATTTGTGCTGAAAAAGTTATTCGAGGAAAAAAGGAGAGAAAAATCTAAACCTAAGCTCATGACAAAGAATTGGCTCTGTGGGAATATTTGTTGTACAATATAAACTAAATTTACCGGACTATTGCTTTTTGATATCATGCATGGAGAAAAGGTTGCTCTAGCTCGAAAGCTATATTCTTTACAGAAAAGACTATTTTCTTTGTCGAAAGGGAACTTCGTGACAAATAAACGGTAAAAGAAAACTTTTCTACGCATACTAAAGCCGGAAACAGAATCAGTACGCCAATACGTCAGTTGCGTGACGTACGACAATTTTAGAGCAAATTCTACTTTCACGTATCCGTCGTATCTAGCGTTATGCATACAAACACCCGACGTACTGATTCTGCTGAACGCTTAAAGCTTTTGAGAAAAATCCTGAAAAGTCATACGTGACATATATTTTCATATAATTTCCAGAGCTAATTTTACAATCGCGATATCTCAGTACTGGACACTCGAAGAAAACAAGCCCTGGGACCATTAGTAAAGAATTTCCAGTTCTACAACTTTGTCTCCGGTAATTTTTCGAAAAAACTTACCGTTTTCGAGAAAAGTCCCAAAAACCTAAAATTTTGACCTTTGACCCCATCGATGGGGACTTTTGAGGTTTTCTATTTGAAGGTGAGCCTAAGCTGTATGAAAAAATTTGGCTGTGTGGGAATTTTTGTTGTTTCAAATGTCTATATTGACCGACTATTTAGTTTGAAAAATAAAAGAGGCTGGAAAACAAAAAGAAACTTTTGTCTAATAAGTTTTTGTGAAATTTGTATCTAATATTTTCAGATACGACCATTAAACTAATTAGATATAGTGCTCACAAGAGTTGTCTTATTAAAATAGTGAATTGCCTAATAAGTTTCAAACTTTCTAACTGTCGTCTAACAAGTCTTATTTGGATCCTTTTTTAAGCAAAAATAGCATGTTACCAAAATGATCCCAAAAACATCTTCGAAACGATCCCGAAAATGGTCCAGAAGTGATTCCAAAACAGTTCCAAAATTGTCCGGAAACAGTCCCGAAACTGTGCCGAAATAGTTCCGAAACAGTTTCGAAATAATCACGGAAATGGTTATTTCATTTTTTTGAATAACCAATAACCGTTCACTCATCACTCAAATTTTTTTTTCACTCGTTACTCAAAAATAAAATAATGCCCATCCCTGTCAGTGGGATGCCATAGTCTCTCACAACTCGGTACTAAATGTTCGGTTTCATCCGAACTAAGATTCCCTTCTTTTGCTCTTATCACCCATCTATTAACGGAATAAACATTGTCAAGGACCGGCCACATTTTCGAGATCCAATTGTTCCAAAATTCTTATTATAAAATAAAAAAAAAGTTATTTATCTAAGCTTATACTATAAAAAATATTTGTAGAGTTATATGTATGTATATAAATGTGTTATTTTGCAACATTTGAAAGAAATGTAGATCGTTATTAAAGTCATTGGATATGGAAACGTACAGTAAGATCAAAAGTATAAAAAAATTTTTTAAATTTTATAATTTACATACATATTTATTCTCGTATTTACTATACAGTTACTTTTCATAAAAAAATTAATTTCATTAATAATTTATCATTCATTTAATAAAATTTAAAGTGTGCGTTAATGGGTTAAAGCTCCTGTTAAACGAAAATTTGAAAAATTAATTTGAATATTTGTATTTTTTATTTAATTTTTCCAAAGCCTTTTTGAGCTAGCCAAATTTTGACCTTTGACCCCGAATAACTTTTTTAGCACACATGGGATCGATGAGGACTTTTGAAGTCTTCTTTCTGACGGCGAACCTAAGCTCTTTACCAAAAGTTGATTCTGTGGGAATTATTGTTGTTTAACCACTATTTTATGTCTATTTTGACCGGGCTATTATTACAATTTTTTATTTCGATGAATTATGTATGTGTAGTAACATAGAATATTCGACATTAAACTTGGTCAGTTTTAAGGATTTGCGTAGAAATTGACCTCACGAAATACTAATGGGCCGGCACAACAGCTACTTTAGCACCAACACCATGATCATGCGTCCCAACTCCAATATCAAGCGTTCTAACACCAATATCCAGCTTTGCAACACTAATATCCTTTGCTCCCACGTCTGTGGCCTGCGCCTCTACGTTATTAGCCTGCGCTCCCACACCGCTAGCTTGCGCTCCAGCACTGTTAGCCTGCGCTCCCACACCATTAGGCTGTGGAGCTCCGACCGGATTCAAATTATACCAATCAAAGAATGAACGTATGACGTGATCTAATTGGCTGAAAACCACACCATTCTGTTCCAGCTGGGCAATTACACGTTGTGTCTCCGGAAAAGCCAAAACACGTTCATAAACTGGGAGCAAAGCTTTCACCTTTGTCCAGAACTGAGTCATGCTTCCTCCTTGCATAACCTTTTGATCAATACGTGCCCGCAACATTTCGTATGGGAAGTATGCTAGAAATTCGCTGAAAAACCCTTGCCAACCATAAACAGACCAATATGGTGTGGGATTGAAAAGTCTTAGAATCTCTTCTGATTCCTCAAACTCCATAGATCCTCCACCGGACAATATCAGTTGAGAACGCACCCAAGCATGGAATTGTATGACTTCTGGTTGAGCGTAGAGACGCATACGCACCACGTAGGCATCGTGGGAGTTGACGATACGTACGACAGCTTGGAATTGTGCATCGTTGAGAAGATAGCGTAGGATTAATTTATTTAGTGGTCTTGTGGGTACGAGTAGATAAAGCTCTTCGAGATCCTGTGTGAGTGTTGCCGGTGGCGGTGGTGGTCGTGGTAGTGCTGGATCAGCAACAACAGCAGTTGCTCCATTGGGTGGCGGTAGAGCCCAACTAGAACTGAAAGTGGTAACTAAAGCCAATGTTATGATTAAGCGCTTCATTATGAACTATTTCTACTTTATAGCTCGTCGTGGCTCTTATATATAGAATAATGTGAAATATGCTCTCCTACTGACATTTGTACATTAGTGCGGATCGGTCCCCATACAAAAAAAGTTTTTCCAGTCCACCCCTGGGATTAAAGATATTTTGAAGGCAAAGGCAAAAAAAATTTTTTTTGCCCCGCCCCCCCATGGGCTATTTACTTTTTTTGACACTACGTCGCCATTTTAAGTCCGATTTTAATGAGCCGTACATCATATGGTGTAATGTGTATGATGTGAAACGAGATACCGAGGGTCACTACTGGATTCCAAGCCATGAACAACGGTGTACGGCTCATTAAAATCGGACTTAAAATAGCGACGTGGTGTCAAAAAAAGTAAACAGCCCTTCGGAGTGGCGTGGCAAAAAAAAATGGACTGGAAAAACTTTTTTGTCGATCCACCCTAATGTACATACCTTCACACCCACCCGTATTGGAATATGTGAAGACTTCAGTAGACTCGTATTGCGGCTAAAAGAGATCAAAATATAGTTGACATTTTTGCTTGCGGTTTTTCTGCGTATCTCGTGGATGCTTGGCAGCTCCAGTAAACATTTGCTCGAGTTTGATAGCAAAGAGATAAGCAAAAATGATTAATTAGGCTGTCTTGAATCACTTCCAATGCCAGTATAAGATATCCCGTACTAAGTAATATTTAATTTTATTAGTCACTTTTATAATGTGTATTTTAGGTGACTCTACGAGAGTCGTTCAATATAAACCATATAGGTCTGGTTGGTAGAGCTTACGAGTAAAAGTGTAGCTCTACCCGAGAGGACCTAACATTGACTCAGGTAACAGCTTAGTTTGAACCAAGATCCCTACCAGCCTTCCTCCAAGAAAAAATTAGCATCAACAGGAAGGCTGCGCGTTGTTGTTTTGTTGTTAAAAACTCCCCGAAAGTCGTAATTAAAAGTCCTTGGCTGGATATTAACCCGGTACCCTCCAGTGCTCCCTTGGGGTACTGCCCGACTGTCGTGGTAGCGCTTTGCTATGACCAATGGAACCTTCTAGTTTCGTAGCTCTCTGAGAGGAATGCATGAGCAGTCAGAGCATATCTCGCGAGCACCCTGAGATACCATCGAGGTGAAAAAAGGAAACTTCATCACAAAATAGAGTAGCCCCACCCCCCTCGAGTTTTGTAACCCTTTTTAATTATCATAGGACGCTCTCATAGACAAAACGAGGTAAGTACTTAAATGTTTTAGGTTGATCCCGAAACTGTTCGCCTAGTATACATATATATGCATAATACAAAGACGATCAAATAAATCACTACATCGCAACGCATCGCATGTATCGACCCGTCCAGGGCTAACAAATGTACGCAAACATATTGCAGATAAATCAACGTATTCAGTAGTGCGACACTTTCCTCGGTCCAAGAATTTAAAAATATAAACAAACGAAAGAAGGTTGTGACGATATGCGTCAATAGGAGGTGTAGGCCGAACTTCCTCTCCAATTTTTTGTAACGAAGTCATAGCATACCAATGATCTAAGGAACTCCATCCGAAAGTGGTTTCTTATCGACACACAAACTCATCAGTTTTCGGAAGTGGAGAGCCCCACTTAGATGGAAATAGATAGGTAGGGGATGAATTGACCTCCAACTTGTGCTAACTTAGTTGAAAAATCCTCTAACCGCCTAGGCATTTTGAACGTCCAACTTGTGCTAGTAATCGCTAAAAGGGAATGATTTCCGGGCTTTTATACAAATTTAAACGTGGGCCTTCGGTTTCGTAGACAAGTACACTACCAACTATATATTTGTACTATGTCTATACATATCATCATCATCATTTATTGGCGCTTAACCGCCTAAGCGATTTTGGCCGTTTCGTATCAAAGCACGCCAGTCATTCCTTTTTAGCGATAACCGACGCCAATTTGAAACCCCAAGGGAGTTCAAGTCATCCTCCACCTGTTGTTTCCATCTCAGTCGAGGCCTTCCCCTTCCTCTGCTGCCGAATTCAGTCTATACATATATGACTTTGAAATTACTTCATCATATTTCGTAGAGAAATGATTCAATGTCTTGCGCGAATTCCAACGTTGGCGGTGCCAAAACCGAATCCAAGGGAGATGTAAAAGATACAGCATATAGGTGAAAGTGGCATTCGTATCTAACTATGAAGGAGTCGTAAAAGTTTGTGACATTGAACTCGATGGCTGAACTGCGGAAACTACACGGTACAGCTCTCTCTATCTATCATCTTGTTTCCTTCGCGTTAGATGCGATTTGGGAACAGATGAGCCAAACAAATAGATACAGAAACGGCTAGTACAGGATTAATTCCGGCATAAAGAGCTAAATGAAATGAGGTAGGGCTCATTACCCTGCGGGTAAAGGGTTTAGAATATGCCCGAGGTAGGAACATATACCTGTCGTAAGAGGCGACTAAAATCCCATGAAATCGTCCCCAAGACATTCGGGCTAGTGCAACAAGTTGCTATTCACCGGAACGTACCGGATTCATATCCGACTAGGCAGGGCGAAGTACTGCTACAACAACAGACATGGCTCTGCGACCTTGAGAGCTATTGTGTTCCAATTTGTTTGCATGAAGACTACAATAACCTCTGAAGGACCATGTAATAGTCCTAAGAGTATTCTTGGATATGATTGTTATAGCTTTTGTACTTCGGCCACAGTCTCCAAATGTGCCCCATCCAAAGTGATTATCATACGCTCAATAAAACTCGGTGGACGTTATGATCTCCGAAACTGGGCTGGGTACCATATACTCGACCGAGGGGGCAAGCCTGAGTGCGGCCTTGCGTTTATTATGCATAATTCGTGTAGTTTTGTGAACGTCAGGGTATCTTTGTCCAAGCGGAAGGTGGAAAACATCAGTAATCGACATTTCTCTGACCTCAGCTGCCCTAGAGACTTCCGCCCTTCAAGCACAATGCGCACCTTGACCTTTGACAATCATTACGGTTGACAGGAGGAGACAGGAGCTAGCCAAGTAGATCGAGGAGTCGACCTTCTGCACGCTTAACGCAGACGCTGCTACAAGAGTCGCAGTAAACTTTAAAGCTCACCTGCTATCACCATTTTCAGGTGTCTTCCCACCAAGAAAACAACGCCTTTGGCGACAGAGTCGAATCTGGCCCTGCGGGTTGGGGGTTTAGAATATAACGACCCGGGCCCTTTTCTTATATCGACCCGGCCAAGAGCAATACACTCGGGATGACCCTGTCTGACATTTAGGCAGGGCTACACCTCGCTACAACAACAACAACAACAACTCGTCATACCAACACGAAAGTCGGGCAGAACCGCAAGTAAGTATCATTGCGTACCGGGTTCATATCCGGCAAAGGACTGTTAATTTCGGCATCACTCCCCAAAACCTTCGGACTGTTTTTGCTGTTAACAACAACCCACACAGTCGAATCGGATGCGTAGATGCTTGAGGGCTTTTTAACGTCAATATTTCCAGAACCTTGAGCTTGAAGGGCTCCAACGCCGTGCCAATATGCGAGCGCAGAATCACAAAAGTCCCCATTTCCATAACCACAACAGAGGTTGAGGAGGCCATTCGAAGTCAAAAATTCCCTCACTGAACAACAAGCCGGAGGTTATCCGATCACCAGCATGATGAGGAAAACCTAATGACATGACGATACTTGTCACTGATACTTGTTAATTATTAAAGTGGTCGACAATCGGCCGATGTATTCAGAAACGCAAATTCAAAACCTCGTAAGATTCTTAAAAAGGGATGACTGCAACGTGCTGACAGCCCATGCTCACAAGATTGCTCTTGTTTCCGACAGTATGTACCGTAATGCACAGCAAGAAGTCTTTAAAGTTTTCCCTTTTACCCTGCGGGTTAGGGGTTTAGAATATGCCCGAGGTAGGCATACCGGTCGTAAGAGGCGACTAATATGCACATAGGTAATTGACGTGCTAACTCGATGGTTGATCTACGGATATGATGCCTCTCACCTCTCATTACCCATCTTCTCCTTCCTCATGGATGGAGGGATGCCATGACCTAGAAGGTTCCACTGGTCATACCAAATCGCTACCACAACAGTCGGGCAGTACCGCAAGGGAGCACCGCAGCGTACCGGGGTCATATCCGGCCAAGGACTGTCAACTTCGGCATCACTCCCCAAAACCTTCGGGGAGTGTTTTGTTGTTAACAACAACAACAACAACAAAGTTTTCCCTTTCTCCGCCTTATGGGGTCTCAAACGTTTCTACACGGCGTTTCCCTATGTACAGTCACTTCTCAGAGCAGAAAACCCAGGACATCGCCATGGATCTCTGCGCAGTGGAACCACCCGGGGTTTTACCTCGGCTAAGGACTGTCACTTTCAATGTAACCCTGTTTAGTATGTTTTGTCCCATTCCGAAACTATCATCCTCCCCCCTTGCAGCAGGGCTGCAAGATATTCTTTTGTTACGGGCGGGCGTTGAGCCGAACCCCGGACCAAAAGAATGGATATGCAGTGTCTGTTGCAAAAAAATATATATTAAACGGTCGCATTCTGTGCAATGCTTCTCGTGTAAGAGATGGCTCCATAAATCTGGATGTTCAGGGCTTAACCTTAACATCCACAGGCGATCTAGTGATGGATGCTTCAGACTTTTCATATTGCTGCTGCAAAACTGATGATCATTTGATGGCCGTGCAGCACTTCCTTTCAGATGGCGGCTCACATGATAGGCTTTTCTTGTAGGATTTGGTTTTGAGTCCCCTTCCCTCTTTCCGAATGCAGGTGTTTCAGCAGATCCCGAGTATTTAGACCAGCAGGAATTATTTCGATTCTGACTATGTGATCGTAATTATAATTTTACACCGTTTATGTGATATGAATTATTTCATACATTTATTTGCCTTCTACTAAAATAAGCTAGCAATTTTGTTTAGCATAATTTCCCAAAATACATAAATACTTAATACACCATAAGTACTTGTTCCAGCCTGTTGAATGAACAAATAAACACTAAAGTGGTATCTTTATAAATAATTGTCGAACGTTTACGTTGATGTTGTTGAAATACGTATTCAATGAGGTCTTCGAAAAACAAGTCCTTTAGACCTTTAGCTTGCCTAATTTGGTGGAAACTTTTTTGGCATTTGCTGGAGCTTTTTTGTTTTTCTTGATTGGTGACTTCTTAGCAGCCGCTGCAGGTTTCTTAACCATCATATCCTTGTGTAAAACCTTCAAATTGGCATCAATTTTTTCGCGTTTATTCTTGACGACTTCTTTGATCTGCAATTGAAAAATTTTGTAAATACAATGTACAGATATTTAGAGACTTTATTACCTTTTTCAATTTTCCTTGTACCTCCTTTGGCTTCTTTTTATTCTTGGCATCATTGACCTTGAATATGTTTTTGTCCTTTTTCGACTTGTTGATTGCAGCTTTTGGTGCAGCAGCGCCTTTTTTACCACCAGCCGCTTTTGTTTTACGTGCCATTATTGCTTAACTGAAATTTGAAAAGAAATGGAGATTAATAAATTATAAATTAGAGCAGCTGCCTATGATTTAGAAAATAAAAAGCTTAAATATTACATTAGTAAAACAAAAGTTTTATTGTGTCGTTTTTTAATTCATCAATTGCATTTTAGTTTATTTGCGGTAGTTAATTCTTCGTTTTGTATCTCAGAAGCAGTACGTTTCCTCGTTGCATTATCATTTCCTTTGGTGACTTTGCTTGGGTGCTCAAAAGGTATCATAAACATTTCTTCAGTCAAACGAAATGAAACACGATACATATCTTTATTCGGCGCGACATTGCGCACAAAATGTATGCCTTCTAAATTATCTGTCAAAAGCGTGCCCAGATGATCTTCTACGAGTTCTTGAACTAGAGTCTTTGTATCAGCCCCTTTTGCAAATGCGTAAACATGTACGGTGGGGTAGTTTGTGTGAATATTCGATAGACACTCCATATCACGCTCATCGACGAAACCACGAAATGCATCCAAAAAATCGACCGCCAACGCCGGCAGATTCATAGTTATATGAATACGATAATCCGCAGGATTGTCTGCCTTGTGTTTACACCACCTTGTCAATAAATCATGCTTCATATCCGTCAGCATGAACTCACGAGCATCTTTGTTGTATGTTTTCATATGCTCCAAGCACTTGTTACGCTTGCCATTGTGTTGCAACCATTTATAACTTTCAGGATTTAAGTCATTAGCGAGTACCCAGCAACCTTTGCGTGCGGCTGGCACACTAAATGGCCCCACGCCTGCAAAGACATCGTACAGCACATCATTTGGATTTAAAAGTTTTGTTATTCGTTCATGTTCGGTTGACAAACGTGGATTCCAGTAAACGCGCGAGAAATCGAATTCAAAGATTACACCATTTTCTTTGGTGTGTACTTGATATTCATCGGCACCGCATATTAGCTCCATTTGAAAGTTGCGATAAGTGTTATCAATTGTTGCCGCTTTATTTACAACTGTGCGACAGCCTGCAACTTTATCTAGCAAAACTTGTCCGATGAGGTTTTTGTAAGGCAGAAGATGATCTCTAAGATTCAAATGTACTATATGACCTATGCGCGAGTAGGAGGTGAGACCTTCATCGTCAGCGGGTAGCACACTTTTGAAAATCTCATCCGCACGCCAATTTTCATAGCCAAGTTCGAGTTCAGTATAATAAAAATCGTTAGCTTCTACTTTGTGTTTCAAAAGTTTTGCAGTCGGTAAGCATTCCCACGTCTTCACTGCTAAGGGATGCAGCACTATTTCACGCATGTCTATCCCATCACTTTTACCCGTGCACTCACGCACTGGTCGCAACCTTTCCATTTTAAGTAGCTGCGTTTTTATTAGTGGTAATATTTTGTTGGATTCCGCTGCTGGCACTCGTAAGTGCGGCAATGGCACAAGCTTTTTGAATGCATCCCGTTTTAGTTCGAGCATTCCACGTACATTTGCTGGTGGTTGCAACAGCGCAGAGTCCATATTTTTCCAGTAGTGGCGTTGGCGTTTTAGTTGGTGAAGCAAATTGTGTGCGCTCGTGTAACGCCAAAATGGGTTCATTCACTTAAAATGGATTCTTGGTCGATTGAGGAGCAATCGACGTGTTAATTAATCTTAATATAAAGTAATATTATGCACTTTATAATTTAATTAACAAATAAACGGATGTTTTGTAAAAGAAATGTACCTTTCAATAAGAGAACCTGTCAATTAGTTGTTGTGGCATCTGCTTCTCGACGCTAAACAATTCACAATAAACTGTGCAGAGAACAGATTTACAGAGCGAGTATAGTTTTTTTAAGGTGCTCGCAAAAAGTACGGAGTGTGAAATCAACAGATTCATAAAATCAGAGTTAAGGAATCCATATGTTTTGGAAAGTTTATACTGCTGGTAAGAAAAATTATGCCAAATTTTGTATTTATACCCGAGTAGAAAATCTGATCAACTTAGACGAGGGCCTAGGTAGATTTTCTCTTTTAAAAGCATTGGCCTGCCAAGGAAACCTGTTTGTTAATGCGGTCAATAAAGAACCTATATGGTAACGCAAATGTAGGCCCGGCATAGTTTTCAAGGCAATGCCAACTTAATATATAAAATATTGCATTGCATCTGAAGCAGCATTGAACCCGGGGAACTTTACATCGATTTCAGAACGGGATTCACAGGTAGAGATCTGACAAAAGTGTCTACCGACTCGGTGTGGATGTCGGTTAGAGTCCGCTTATGATTCTGCAGATCAAACGGCAAGGTAATATGATGCCGGATCTCATCATAATGCTTACGGAGATGTTTCCTTATGTCTCTCAGGGGCGGATCTGTGTCCAAAAGATGACGGTTTGGATGTGCTGGCTTGTGGCAGTTCAGAAGGAGTTGCCTGCTCAGCATTTCTGCGTGCTCATTTACATTGAGCAGTTTTGCCTGCTGATGGAGGTGAGACTCGGAAGACATGAGGAGACATCCCGTAGCAGTTCTGATAGGAGTATTTTGGCAGACTTGTAACTTCGTCCAGTTGGTGTTATGTACATTAGGCGACCATATGGGTGCAGCATAGTCAAAGACTGATCGGCCAATGGGCTTATATGTAGTCAGCAACGTTTCTTTGTCTTTTCCCCAAGTACTGCCGGCAAGTGACTTGAGGATCTTGTTGCGACCACGTACCTTTGAGACAATTGCAGACACATGACCAGTATTATCCAGTGTCATCCCTAATAACTTTGAGTGGCTGACAGTTGGTAGCTTAGTGCCATCAACGAAAATGTCTAATTCATTTCTCACCTGGTGCGTCCATGTCGTGAAAAGCGTCGCCGTGGATTTAGTCGGAGATATCGTCAGATCTCGCTCAGTGAAAAACCTGGAAAGGTCGCAGAGGTAACCGTTGATTTTCGCACAGAGTTCATCAGTATAGGGGCCCTTCCCCGTCGCCATTATTGTACAGTCGTCGGCATATGAAACGACGGTGAGGCCCTCTGGTGGTGGGGGCATCTTCGATAGATAGAAGTTAAACAGTGTCGGAGATAGGACACCACCCTGTGACACCCCCTGTCTAATACGTCTAGGTTTTGATGTAGCGTTTCTAAAGTTAACCGACGCCTGCCGTCCATTCAAATAATTAGCGGTCCATCTCTTTAACCCATCAGGTATCTGTGTTTCGAAGAGATCTTGTATGAGAGTGGCATGGTTGACTGTGTCAAAAGCTTTCGACAGGTCAAGGGCCACTAACACAGTCCTGTGATTTGGTTGGTTTTGATTTAGGCCGCTATTTATTTGCGTTGTAATGGCATTGAGTGCGGTTGTGGTGCTGTGCAGCTTACGGAAGCCATGTTGATGACTAGCCAGGTGCAGATTTGCAGTATAATACGGGAGCAAAATGGACTCTAGCGTCTTCACTACCGGCGACAAAAGTGATATAGGACGATATGAATCGCCTATGTTTGCCGGTTTTCTAGGTTTTAGTAATGGCACCACTCTCGCCTTTTTCCATATTTCAGGAATGACGAAAGTGTCCAGTGAAAGACTGAATAGAGCCGCTAAGTATTTGTGCCCCTCCTGGCTTAGACGTTTCAGCATCTTCATGGCAATGCCGTCGGGGCCGATGGATTTTGAGGGCTTAGCCTGTCTGATGGCTTCCTTGACCTCTGAGGCAGTGATGACAATGGGCGTGTTTTGGTTTTTGTATTTACGCGACTGTCGAATGGTTCTACGTTTAGCTCTATCGGGCGGGGAATGTAGTACAAATTGTCTACAGAAGGAGTTCGCACATCCCCTAGGGTCTTCACCCTGTCGCCGAAAGTAATATCTACTTTATCCTTGTGTTGCGTTGGATTAGATAGAGCTTTGACCGTAGTCCATAATTTGCCAACACCATCAGAGAGGTTGCATTGCTCTAGGTGTTGTTTCCATTTGGCCAGTTTATGTTTATCGACCAACCTACGAATTTCCGCATTGAGATCCCTTATTCGGGGGTCTGCGGGATTGAGACTTCGCACTTCATCTCGTTATCTAGCCATGACCGCTGCCTCCGCGGGAAAACTTGGTCTTATTTGGGATATTCGACCCGCAGGAATGAAGCGTTTAGGGGCCAAGTCAATGATGTTGCGGAAGTCTCGTTCGCCTTTGCGTATGTCCGTAGGAATGGATAGAGCAGCCAAGGATTCGTCCGTATATGTCTGAAAACTGTCCCAGTCCGCCTTGGTAAAGTTAATGTATGTACCATGCTCAGGTGTAATAAAGTCCGTCGGTCGTTCGATGGTAATGACTATTGGGAGATGGTCAAATTTGTGTTGTTCAATAGTCCTGCGCTTACGATAGAAATATCTGGCGAACTATAGCAATTACCCGATACTCTCGTTGGGGCGTCTCCGTTCAGTGTACAGAAAGCCGTATCATCTATTTGTTCTGCAAGTACATGCCCCCTATTGTCTGCTGGCAGGTTTGAGTGCCACATGTCGTGGTGCGCATTGAAGTCGCCCAGGATCACGCGGTTATCTCTTCGTAGTAGCAAGCTAATGTCGGGGTGATAACCGGTGGGGCAACTTGAGACAGGGGGTATGCAGATGTTAATGATTTGCAGATCGACATCTCCTGTGCGGATGGTTATACCTTGGCTTTCTAAGATATCATCCGTCGTTCGATGTCGGTATCAAATAGATGATACTGTACAGAGTTGTGCGTTACGAACGCCAGACCACCTCCCAGACCTCCTTTTACTCTATGACGGTCTTTCCGATGGATGTTATATCCGCCATAGGTAATGAGGTCCGACCTAGGACTGAGCTTGGTTTCTTGGACAGCAGCAAGTTTTATGTCATATTGCGTCATCAAATTAGTTATCTCTGCGATCTTACAGTTGTGCTGTAAGATTTGGAAGTGCGCCGGTGGGGTCGATGTCGATTTAACCATAGGCGTGAGAGACGGATGTGTTCGCCCAGGTGTTGATAGGCTAAGACCAAGGCTGTGCCTCAGCCTAGTTAGCTGTGGACCTGGTGTAACCGGGTTGGCTGGCGTCGTAGGTTGAGGCGTGTTACAGCATGGTGCGATGAACGCATCCGTCCAAAGGTTCCTGTTAGCGAGCCCAGAGCATAGATGTACGTGGCATTGGCCTAAGCAGTTATTGCATTTGACCGATGACGCGAGCGTGTATAATCTTTGCCGACAAACAGTACACGTAGAGACAGGTGCGAGAAGATGTTGATCCTGACTCACGTGAGAATTTAAATAGGAGGGGGGGTGTGATGTAGAAACAGAGAGAGACTGGTGCTCGGAATTGCTCATGTCTAAACTGCTCCGATGGGAGCGAGAGTGTTGAGCTGCTGCGCGTTATGTTGACGCCATAAGGCACGAGCTACAGTCTGGAATTTGTGTGGCGGGTATAGCAGAAATACTGCTAGCCGTTAAGACATTATTATTATTATTATTAGTATTGCTACTAGAAATCGGCGGTAGGGGTGCGCTTGATCGGCGCTTACCGCGGGACGCCCGAGGCCGCAAACAACAAGCCCTGAACATCTGGATTTATGGAGCCATCTCTTACACGAGAAGCATTGCACAGAATGCGACCGTTTAATATATATCCGCCCTCGTGAAGGGTGGATACCTTGCCGCGGTACGAGGGCTTAAGTCGATAGCCACAGGGCTACGCTGCCCTTGTGATCATAGCTCCGTACGGCACTTCATCACGAGAGCAGCCTAGCCTCTCTGGCGCGACGACAAAGATCTTCCCCCTCCCAATCCAGGATGTTATGCGAAACCGTGCCCATTGGACGTTTGCAGCCGCGAGGCAAATCGTGGCTGTATTTGAACGGAGCCTCTCTGATACCGAGTCGCCTCAGAGAGTAAGCATGGCCTTACCGCGGTACGGGGCTCTGCCGCGGCGGACGACACATTTTCCCCTACTCTTCCCTTGACCCTAAGCTGGCCTTGTCCGGCGATGGGTGGTACGAACAAGATGAACTCAAATAACCCAAATAAAAATGAAAAACATAAAAAACAAACAACGCCAAATTTCACTCCTCAGCAAAGGAGAGCTATGGAGGAGCAGGCGAGAAAGCAACAACAACGCCAGAGGACAACCTCCGTTCCACAAACAACGCCAAATTTCACTCCTCAGCAAAGGAGAGCTATGGAGGAGCAGGCGAGAAAGCAACAACAACGCCGGAGGACAACCTCCGTTCCACAATCAAGGGGGGATCGACAGCGATGGCAACTACGAGTCGGTCAACCAACCCTCTATCGAGTAAGATTGACTTGATGGGAGCTAGCACCAGTGCGGTTGCCGACGCAGCTAAGCGGACAACGGCGGATGCTAAACTCCCATCAACCGCTGATATGAAAACCAGTATCTTTACGTCTGTGGCAGCGGTCTCACGACCTGGCCTCGGAGTTTCGAAGGAGAAGGAAGCTGCAACTGAGATGCCGGCAAGGAGAGCGACCGCGATGGCAACTACGGGTCCGCACTCCCGGGAGATATCTCCCCGCCGCTTCACATACCACGAGAAAAGATTGGCTGCAAAGATCCTGAAGAGGTATGAAAGGGTACCGCAGGAATCGCTGTCGCCGAATTCCAGTAAATCGGTAGAGCTAGCGAAAGCTGTGATACCGGATTTCCAAAATTCTTACATGCCAAAGAGGTTAAAAGTTAACCCTTTCAAGCGCCAGAGATCGGACCTGGAGTTAATTCCCCCTCCCAAGCGGCATCAGAATACCCCTGGAGCGGGCAAACTAAGCTTTGCTGAGGTAACCAAGGACAGAATCCTTATAGGCGTCCTTGACCGAGGCAATGACCATCTGGCCATCCCCAAGGACCGGTGGCGTTACGTGCGAAATGAACTCGGCAACATTCTTCTCAACCTTGCTCCGGAGTTTCCGGGTAGTTCGGCGCGAGTAACGGATGCGGGTTGGCACCAGGGTCAGATTAAATTACTCGCATGCGAGGATGCAAAAACCGTAGCACTGTACAGCAGCAGCTGCTAAACTGGGTGAAGTCTACAAGGGCGCAAAGATAGAGGTCGTCGACTGGAAGGACACTCCAGCTCGTCCAAGGGCAAGGGCGTGGATTCCGGCCATCCCTGACGAACCCGAGAGAATTCTCGGGATGCTACGGCTAATGAATCCGTCCCTCCCAACGCATGACTGGAGTGTCAATCTGGTCGGGGATGCGGTAGGGCCCGACAGACAGGTGGTGTTCACCATGAATAAAGAGTCAATCGAGCCCCTCAAAAGGTGCAATGGCCTAGTATACTACAGCGTAGGCCAGATCGTTATCCACGTATATCGTGGTGATGCTCAGCGCGCTGCCTTCTCGGCTGCTCCGGGGGAACCGGAAAACGAATTACCAGAAGAGGAAGCGGAGGATTCCGATGCGGAAAGCATGTTATCCGCCACGTCCCTTGGTCATAGTGCTGTGAACAACTCGGAGATGGAGGACAGCCTACAGGACGAGGAAGTCCTCGACGTCACGGTGGTAGCAGCCAACGCTGCGCGATTAACATCTAACGCTACAGGCAGCAGGACTCCTGTAACGGGCAGTTAATCGGAACAACACGTCGTTGATAGGCAACCTCCGGGATGGGGCAAACCTCGACGATATGGGGACGGCAGGGAAGTCTGTGCGCTCTCATGTTGGTGGTGCTTCAGATTAATCTGCACAAATCTAAAGTGGCTTCTGCTGCTTTAAGTAGTCGTCTTTCTAAAGGCGACGTGGATGTGGTCCTCATCCAAGAACCCTGGGTCAATAGCTCGAGAATCTGCGGATTGGGGACTAAGGGCTTCAAGCTCATTCGAGCCAGCGAGGAGAGCAAAGTCAGAACGTGTATTTTGGTCAAGTCTGAGTTGAACTCCTTTCTCCTACCTAACTATACCAATGGTGATATTACCGCTATCAGTCTAACGGTCGACAGCACCCGCCTGACGGTGGCATCGGTCTTTATGCCCTACGACGCCGAAGAACCCCCTCCACAAACGGAGGTGAAAGACCTGGTGTCAAATTTCTGCACGGGTAATCTTATTATTGGAGCGGACGCTAATGCTCACCATGTCCAATGGGGGAGGTCCGATATCAATGCCAGGGGCGAGTCTCTGTTTGATTACCTCTTAACAAGTAACCTGGTAATTTGCAACGTGGGTAATGAGCCTACTTTTATCACTAAGACCCGCAGGGAGGTCATAGACCTCACTATCTGTAGTGAAGGCGCTTATGAGTGGGTCAGAAAATGGCGGGTTCTCGAAGAACATTCATTCTCCGACCCCCGTTACATAGAATTGGTTCTAGACTTTATTGTAGAACAACCAATCATGAAGCGCAACCCACGTAACACTAATTGGCAGTTACACAATGAAATATTAGACAGAGACCTGCCAGTACTGCCCTCACAAGCCCCCTCACAAGCCCCCTCATCAGTAGAGGAGCTGGAGGATCTTGTTACTACATTTACATCGGCGCTCTCAAATGCTCTAGGACAGACTTGTCCAGCGCCAAAACCACGCGGTAAACACAGGCCACATTGGTGGTCCTACGATTTGGACTCGATCCGCAAAGAGCCTCGGCTCTGAGCCTCATTGGCATGAATATAGAGCTAAACTAAGGGCCTACAAAAAAGCTCTGAGACAGGCGAAGAGAACCTCGTGGAGAAATTTTTCCACTGGGGTAGAAAAGGTCGACGACACAGCGAGACTTAGACGAGTCCTCTCGAAATAACAAACAGCCATCAGCTATTTGCGAAAACCTGACGGATCCTGGACCAGCACGGAAGAGCAAATCCTTGAGCTGCTCTTGAATACACATTTTCCGGGGAATCTGCATGACGCACCACTAGCACCTGCAACAAACTGGCAATAAATATACCCATCACTGAGGAAAGGGTAAGGTGGGCAGTTAAGAGCTTTGAACCGTATAAGGCTGCCGAGCCGGACGGGATTATCCCCGCGCAACTTATAAACACGTTGAAGACATCAGCTAAATGGCTGGTATTTCTCTTCACAGCCTGCCTGGCTCTCAACCACATTCCGGGCTCCTGGAGAAGCGCCACGGTAGTGTTTATCCCTAAGGCTGGGAAGGCATCCCACTACGAGCCAAAAGATTACATACCGATCAGCCGCTCGTCCTTTGTACTCAAAACCTTTGAGAGGATACTAAGCGACTACCTCTCAACGACTATTGATAGCAACCTTATCTCTAGCTATCAGCATGCATACACCAAGAGTAAATCAACAGAAACTGCTCTGCACAGCCTAGTATCTGTCATTGAGAAATCGCTGTGTGAAAAGGACTACTGTCTCGTGGCCTTCTTAGACATTGAGGGGGCTTTCAACAATATAAGCCCGGAGGCGATCAACTCCGCCGGATAAGGCCAAGTTTCTAGGCATAGTTCTGGACAGGAAATTGAATTGAAAGGAGAATGTTCTTCAGCGCCAGAAGAAAGCTTGCATCGCTCTTCACACATGCAAAAGAGCCATTGGCAAAAAATGGGGGCTCAGCCCTAGAGTATGCAGTTGGATCTACACGGCCATCATTCGCCCAATCATGCTGTATGGAGTCGTCGTATGGTGGCCGGCGCTGAGCAAGGCAACATACCTGAATCTGTTGCGGAAAGTCCATAGATCCAATATGATCTGTATAGGCGGTGCGCTAAGGACAACGCCCAACGAAGCCCTCCAGGTCATTCTGGGCATTTCGCCACTTGGTCTGGAAGGGTTTCGGTCAGCGGCGGCATCAGCTCTGCGCCTAAGAGAAACCTCCAGTTGGGGTGCGGGTACTATTGGACACTCCAGTTGTGCGACCACTACAGTCGGGGATAGCTGTTTCAAAATAAACATTCCCAGCAGAGAAGACTGGAAGAGGACGGATTGGTGTCCCGAAACAAATGGTGGCACTTCCATATACACCGACGGCTCGAAGTTGGACGGCAGAGTTGGAGGAGGGGTTTATTCAAGGGATTTGGACCTTGATCTCTCCTTCAGACTACCTGATCATTGTAGCGTCTTCCAGGCGGAAGTCTCGGCAATCCTGGACGCCGCGGCCTGGTTAAGCAAACGTGTTATCGGAGAAGATATCGCTATTTTCAGCGATAGCCAAGCGGCAATCAAATCCCTTGGCTCATACACGTTCAACTCTGAACTGACGCTCAGCTGTCGTCGATCTCTTCAGGAGATGGCCCAACAAAACCGCGTAAACCTCATATGGGTCCCGGGACATAGGGACATTGAGGGAAACTGTAAGGCAGACGAGCTTGCCAGGCAGGGCACGACCAAGCAGGTTCTTCAGGATAAAGAGCGCTTAGGTATGCCGTTTGCCACATGCAAACTAATGCTGAAGGAGCACACACTCCGTCAAGCCAACGAAAGATGGCTGCAATCCCCAGGGTGTCGGATATCGAAACAAACCTGGCCAAAATGGGATCTTAAAAGGTCTAGACGCATTTATGCCCTAACTAGGAGGGAAATCTGCATATTGATAGGGGTATTAACCGGTCACTGCCTCATTGGTAGGCATGCAGAAAGGCTAGGTGTGCCCTACCGACGATGCTGCAGGAGTTGCAAAGATGATGAGGAGGAGGAAACAGTGGAGCACCTCATCTGCAACTGTCCGGCTTTAAGCGGCGCGAAAACGCGCTTTTTGGGAGTTCCGTTCCTAGATAGCCTAAGCCAGATCGCGGAACTGGACATAAAGGACTTGATGGGCTTCATAAAGTCATCTAAGTGGTGCGAGGAGGAGTAACGGTGTTGGTTTGGGAGTGTCAGTCCCGGGATTCTGCTATGTGGAAAATCCCAACAACTCAGGGATTTTCCATATGGCTGGGTCCCGGGACTGGACCCACAACGGGCCTTTCAAAACTGGCCTAAGTGTGCCTCTGCGGCAGCCACTTGAACCTACCTAATATATATCTTTTTGCAACAGACACTGCATATCCATTCTCTTGGTTCGGGGTTCGGCTCAACGCCCGCCCGTAACAATAGAATATCTTGCAGCCCTGCTGCAAGGGGGGAGGATGGTAGTTTCGGAATGGGACAAAACATACTAAACAGGGTTACATTGAAAGTGACAGTCCTTGGCCGAGGTAAAACCCCGGGTGGTTCCACTGCGCAGAGATCCATGGCGATGTCCTGGGTTTTCTGCTCTGAGAAGTGACTGTACATAGGGAACCAACTATGTCGTGTCGCGTGGTGCTGCTGTCGCTAGGTGTACTATGCTCCATAAGAACACATGCAAAGAATATAAAAAAATGTAATGCCTGAGCCAACATTGACCCAGGCAAATTCACATTACAATCATCATCTTTATCCATCCAGTTATTACAATGAAAGAAATTTGTTCGGCAAATATACCACTGGAATTAAAAGATATAATCTTGGGTAGGCCCATGGTAAGAAAAAGAGGCAGGCCATGGAATGGAAAAACTGAACAAGAAAATCATGACAAATGACAGTAGATGCTCCAAAGAGTAACAACATTGGAGTACATTGCAAAGTACTCTGATTGTAGGTACCTACTCCTTGGAGTACCAGAGACAAAGCGAAGGTTGGAGTGAGTGATCCAGTCCTAGGACATCGAAATGTTAATTGGAGCACAATTTTATATTATAAAGGATTACATTTGGAGTACTCTGATACTAGATAGGTCCCTTACAGAATATACCATAAATTGGGAAAAATATGATTTCCATACTAGGCATAATTGTCTATTGTAGGGACATCACTCTCCAAAACCTTCGGGAAGTATTTTTGTCGTTAACAACAACAAAAACCACAACATTGTAGGAAAAATCCAGGTTGAGAATAGATTTGCTTATTTTATGCTCTACCCGGATATGTATATACTAGGGTGATTAAAAAAGAATGTCGATATAAGTTAGTAATTGAGGAGCAAATAAGCAATGCGGAAAATTACCGCTGTAACTTAACCTTTACAGGTCGCTATTTTTTCGCCCTTTCCCATATATTTTGTATGGAAAAAATTACGTTTTTTTCAAGTGAACTTTCTAAAGAGTCAAATACATAATGGGTCAGTTACATAAAACTTTATTTTGGCTTTACCTCAAACTTTGACTTTGACAGAAAAGTTCAGTATACGTATTTAAACCAAGCATGGCAAATTGGAGACCTCAAAGTTGAAGCGAGGTTGAAATATGGCAAACTCTCAAATTTTGCTTGCTTTGACAATCAGATGTTGATGACTTTGCTTCAATTAAAGAATAAAATGTTGGAGAATATAATAATTAATTCATTTTTTCTCTATTAAATTAATAAATTAACTAAAACACTACGAATGCAAAGAAAAAAATAACGAAAACAAATGTATAAAAGAGAAGCGTCAAGGCGTTCATTGTAGCATACCTCTGAAGTTGGACGCAAAGTTTTGAGGCAGCAAATGTCAGGCGAGGTTAACAAAGCTTTATGTATTCGACCCTTAAGTGGCAGTTCCCAAGTCAAGCAAGTCTATGCTAAGTATCGCTAATGCAGGTAGCAAATGTCAGGCGAGGTTAACAAAGCTTTATTTATGTGGTAGGCACTTCGATTTGAGTAGTTGTAGTGGTAAATGCGAGAGTAATTTTGATACAGTGGTGCAAAGAACAAATCTGTCGCGTCAGTTGCTTAACCGACAGCAAGGTAGTAACAACAATACCGCTTCAAATCAAAATTTTGATTATAATATTTATGCGCGCTAAAAATGAGCTTCAAAAATTTTTTTATGATTAAAGATGCTTTTGGGGGAATGCAATGTCTCCTATGCTACGCTTCGTTGGGGAACCGCGAATATAACATTAAGAGACATTACAATTCTTTTCATCAAGATTTCGATAAGTACGAGGGTGTGGAAAGAGACAGAATTTTTTCGGAAAAAAGGAATATACTTTTACAAAAGTATAAGGAATGGGTTTTGGAAAATGACGATGGAAATTGCAGAAATGGGGAAACCAAGCTAAGAAGGGATCTGTCAAATTTTATAAGTGCAAGCATAGTTAGGAAGGGAAGACCTTTTTCAGAAGGCGTTTTTCTTAAAGAAATGGTTCTACAAATTTTAGAAAAACTTCACAGCCCCCTACATATTTTCTTTGAAAAAGTTCCTCTATCAACCAGAACTGTAACAAGAAATATAAATGAAATAGGAACGTCGCTTAAAAAAGCCATTATGGAAAAGATTAATGATTGCAAATTTTTTTCCATATGTCTGGATGAAAGCACGGATATAAATGACATATGTCAAATGGTAATTTGTGTTCGATGCGTAAACTCCAACTATGAAATATTCGAGTCAATGCTTTCGCTAGAAAGTTTTCATGGAAATGTAACAGGAAGGTTAATATTTGAAACTTTACACCAAAACTTTCTTTCAGAAGTGGACCTAAATAAGTTTGCCGGGGTATGCACGGATGGGGCAAAGGTCATGACTGGCAAAATAGAAGGTTTCGTAGGGCAGTTAGGAAAGCATAGCATTAATTTTAACTCCTTCCATTGCATTATACACCAACTGACTCTTGCTTCCAAATTTTTGAGCACGCTTTCCTACATGAAAACTGCAGAGCAAATAATTAATAAAATAAGGGGTGGTCATCATTCACTTACCCATCGCAAATTTAAGGAGTTTTTAGAAGCTTCAAAGGCTGAATACAACGACCTTAAAATGTTCACCGAAGTCCGATGGTTAAGCCGGGGTGAATGTCTGAAAAGATTGTTTGCTCTGCGGAATGAAGTGCTACAGTTTTTAAAAGTGGAGAACTTGCATGAAACAAAGGAATTGACACAGGCCTTAGAAGATAGCGAATTTATTTTTAATTTGGCGTTTCTTTCTGACTTATGTAATTATTTAAATGAGCTTAATTTGAAATTACAAGGAAAGGAAAAAACGTTACCAACATTATTTAGAGAAGTTATTCATTTTCAAACTGTTTTATTTTTACTGCTTTCTGAAGTCAAAGGTGGGGACTATTCCAGTTTTCCCAAAACCTACACCTTAATTAATAGCATTGATATTTTGAAAGTAAACAATGAACACACGCAGCTATTGGAGACTCTTTTTTTCAACTTTGAAGACAGATTTCAAGACTTTCGAAAACATAAGCCTTTAATTGACTTATTTGAAAGTCCGTTAACCTGTGACATAACCCAATATTCTTTTGAAATTCAAAATGAATTGTTACTTCTAAGAAACGAAATGCCAGTTAATGATGAACCAGACATTACCAATTTCTGGAGAAACTTAGATAGCGAATTTTATAAAAACCTTAAGGAAATTTCCCTCAAGATTTTATCATTTTTCCCATCAACATTCTTCTGTGAGCACATTTTTTCTGACATGAAATTCATCTGTTCAAAACAGAGGAACAGATTGACTTCAAGAAATTTGTCAAATGCACTACTAACAAGAAATTGCCATAAATCTATATATGATAATGAGATCATTCAAAATTGAATTAAGAATTCCATTTTTTTCGTCATTTTCCAAAACCCATTCCTTATACTTTTGTAAAAGTATATTCTTTTTTTCCGAAAAAATTCTTTTTCCCATTTATTTTTGCGTTACATTTTAATCCAGCTATCTGAAATCGCTTTCATTAATTTAAAATCGCGCATAATTTACTACCGCATGAAACAATCAACAAAGCGGCGACACATGTTACCCCTTGTTGTCTACGCCAAGACTGGCAGGAAAATGATTTTTTAACACCACTGTGGCTAACTTGATTTTTTGCTCTCAACAGCAACTGAAATTAAGAGCGTAAGATTACATGTACACGCACGCACACATGCGTGCTGCTCATTTGAGTTAGGAATGCCTATCAGTGCAACCATGGTGTATCAGTACACAATGTAAGAACCAACTTCTATAACGTGTACTTGTTACACCCGGGTTTTAAATTCGCCGCCTTATTGGATCCATCAGCTTTGTTTCTTGAAATCTCCAGCAAAGAACTGTCAGCAGAAGAGAGTCTTGTAAAAAGCTGTCAAAATCTCATTTCTGCTAATTTTTCGTCGAACAGGGTTCAGCAGAAACTTGCAGACAAAACAGCGGTTACGTTTCTGATTGGCTAAAAATTTGAATTTACATTTTTTGTTGTTGTTTTGCTATGTCACCGATCAGCTGTTCCTGCTTTCTGGTTTCTGCTGGACGAAAAATCTCCAGCAATAACTTGCAGCGAATTGGCGCTCTCTCTCTCAATTAAATGTCAAAAAGCTGCTGAATTCGCTGCTAATTTTTTCAAAGAACACTTTTTTAGGAATAATTATTCATAATTATTCATAATTAGCAGGAAAGAAACAAAGCTATCATTTCGTGTTTTGAATTCTTAATACTTACGAACAGCTTCAGTCAAAATAATAGCACTGAAATTAAATTTGATATCGTTCGATGAATCAAGAAGAAGGTGTGTTTTGAATAATTTTCGTTTTTAGTATAGCGAATTCTCTAGCGGAAGCCACTAAAAAATAAATTTAAAAGTTTGCACAAAGCTCATAGTCATGGCAGTTGGTCCTGCCATCGAAGTGGTGGTCTCCCTCTTCCTCTACTTCCATCGGCGGGTGCCGATAAAAATACCTTCTGGGCCGGAGCGTCTTCGTTCATTCGCACCACGTGTCCTAGCCAGCGGAGCCGCTAGGTTTTAATTCGCTGAACTATGTCCACGTCTGCGTGCTCATACAGCTCACCATTATATCTTCTTCGGTACTCGCCGTCGCAACTTTTAGGGGTCCATAAATCTTTCGAAGAATTTTTCTCTCAAATACTCCCAGAGCCACCTCATCAGATGCTGTCAGTGTCCATGCTTCTGTACCATATAGCAGGACGGGTACGATAAGTTAATTTAACTTAAAAAAAAAAATACATCAAAATTTGAAACTTTTTTGTCAGAATGCAGATTTTTGAGTATGCAGTTTTGTAGCCCATTCAATTTTACTCTAACAATGTGCAAGTTAAAAATCGCTAAGAATTTTCCCTGAATTTTCAGAATTTTTTTTGTCAAGGGTGTTGGGTATTTTCTTCCACACAAAAGTAAATTTAGTTCATGCGTTGTATGGAAGAAAATACCCAACACCCAATTCTGACAAAAAAGTTTCAAATTTTGATGCATTTTATTTAAAGTTAAATTAACTACTATGAACTTTGTGCAATCTTTTAAATTTATTTTTTAGTGGCTTCCGCTAGAGAATTCGCTATACTAAAAATGAAAATTATTAAAAACACAGCTTCTTCTTGATTCATCGAACGATATCAAATCTAATTTCAGTGCTATTATTTTGACCCATACTGTATATCATGATTGCGAACTCCTCCACAATGAGCGATGTCGATCGTGAATACTTGTTGCAACGGTTTATTCCGTACATGAATTTTTGTGTAAATTTTGGTAAGTCAATAATTTTATTTAGCGTTTCGGTAATTTTCTTTTGTTTAAAAGCTTTATTTAAATCATAGTAAATCATTTAAAGCAACAAAATATTTGCACAATTATAATATCATTGGGTTTGGTGCATTATGCATGCGGTAAGGGAACACTGCAAAATAAATGCATATTAGTTGTGTAAAAATTCGTATTCGAATAGTAATAAATATAACAAAATTAAACTTAAACCAAATTTACAAATACACTTTAACTTAAAATAAGCTACAAAAACTGCGCTTAGCCAAAGTGAATACTGTTTCAATAACGGCGTGCGGTGGTCGGACGTGGCACACCCGATGTACGAGGACGCGCAGACTTTGTGCGCATCGGATTAGTAACACCATCAGTATTATAACTCAAGTAGACATGCGAAAGATCGATGAATTCCTGCTTATTTGTATTCTCTTGCGGCTCCGCAATGTGCTTGCGCATATTATTGCCGGTATAGGCGACACATTTCAGCTGCCATTCACCAATGTCTTCATTCCAGTGCGTGTACTGATTGATCATTGACTGATACTCTTTTGGTATGTATGAATTTAACACCAACTCACACAGTGCCAGCTCACGTGATAGGCTACGTATATTTTCGTAAATACCCTCCTTTTCGCGCTGATGTTCTTGCTGTTGATCGGCCAACTCTGACTTGACGCCCATTAACATTTGCATGACACGATGTATCTTCTTCGTGCTGCCAGTACTGGCTTCCTGTAGCGAGGAGTAACGTTCCTCAATGTCTATGCGTTCGGTTTCTTTCTGTTGCAATGTCTGCTGCAATGCTTTTTCGGCCTGCTCGCGTTCCTCTAGCTCTGCAAGCGATTGCTCTAGCAGCTTCTCTTGCGTTTGGGCTTTTTCCAACAAATTCTCACCACCAACAAGTATTTTACCTTCGAGTGACATCAATTTGTTGCGTAATTGTTCTTGCTCTGATTTAGCATGTTCGATTTCACGTTGATGCTCCTGTGCACGCCTTTCCTTCTCCTCTTTTTCTGCATCGGTTTTTTCGCGTTTCTTCGACTTCTTGCCATTTACAGTTGGTGGCTCTTCGGTTTCAATTTCGATATCTGCGTCGTCCTCCTCAACATCTTCCTCTTCCTCCTCAGATATTGGTTCTTCATGATTAGTCTCTTCAAGCTGCTTGCGCAAACGTGCAATCTCTTCTTGAAAATGACGTAGTAGCGCATCCTTTGGCTCCTCGTTGACACGCATGCGATTTTGTATGTTCTTGGCACGACTAGCATAACGCAACGTCGAAATTGTTTCCATATAATTAACATCTGCTGGACTTATAGTAGCGCACATCACCGTTTTCGAATTACCACCCAATGAATCTTGCAGCAGACGGGTCAATTTAGAATTGCGATAGGGTATGTGTGTACTTTTGCCATCGACCAAAGCGCTGATCACATTACCCAGCACCGATAGTGATAGGTTAATTTTCGTCGCCTCTTTCAAACGTTGCCCACTTGCTTGTGTGCGGCTCTGCCGCTCTGAACCAGCCAAATCCACTAGCTGTAACTTACCCATACGCACATTGGTCATATCGCCCTGATTCAGTTCACTGCTCTCCACCGTAATCGAGAAGATCGCATGTGAACGTGACGATTCCAGATTCATTTTGGTTGCGCCAACAGCACGATTCTTATTACCCAAACGCATTATGTTCTCCAAATCGTCTGCATTGTGAACTACATAACCGCTAAGATCTTTTACGAACACGCCAATATCAGGTCTTTCTTTGACTTCCAGACTCTTACTAACATCTTTGCCCAACAAGTCACGCACCTCTTCATTGTATATTTCCATATAACTAACGCGCACCAAGAATTTCTGATTTTCTCTAGCCTTTGCAATATGTCCGAATATGTGAGCGAATGCATTTGGTATGATTCCCTTTGTTTGTGGTGAATCAGGATTACCAGACATAGTGTATGTTTTCCCTGTGCCAGTTTGCCCATAAGCGAATATGGTGCCATTATAACCCTCGAGCACCTTTTCTACAATGGGGCGAGCCGTGTCCACATATAAGTCCAGTTGGTTGGAGTCGCTGCCAAATACATTGTCAAAGTAATATGTTTTTGGTGGCTCATTTGCAGTTGCTTGTGGTTTCACCGCTGTGATGGCACGATTGATTTTGTCCACTTGTATAACGTTGGCTGCACCGCAACTTATTTCAGATTTTTCCATTGGCCGCACACGCACCACAACTCGTACATTTTCGATTTCATCTCCTTCCAGTCCAATGTGAGGTAAGTTTGCTTCTTGTGGCATGCTGCTTTTGGTTAGATTTGCTTTTAAATTGAATATTTTTAACTATTTCCTTAAATGAAAAAAATTGCAAAGTTTGGTATATTTGTTTTTGGTTTCCATGGCCTTGTTATTGATTTTCTCAGCAGCTGACTATTGTTTTGTTTGCTTCTACGCCACACAGAGTTGCTTAGGCAGGGTGATGTCACACATTACATCCATAGTGAACATCCATGGATCGCGAATCATATCGATAGGTTGATGGATCGCAAATTGACGCATCACGTTCAATATGGATGTAAGTAATTTTTATGCTTTTTGGCTTAAAATGTTTAAATAAATGGTAATTGTCTAGTTTAGCTGTCAACTGCTAATAAATTAGCTAAAATTATGGGAGGAGGCTTAGCCTCGTGGCCTCAGGATCACGAATCCGGAAGCGCACTTTTAATATTTTACTTCTCTGAAGAGATATATGCAATGAAAGTTGCAAGTTTTCATGCGGTTGTAATTTTATCAGGCTGTACCTAAAAACGTGCGAGAGAATACGTAACCACCCGGACTTGGGATGGCGTAGCCCAGGGTTATTTATAAAAAGCGCGGCCGAAGGTTTTTTGACCATAACTTTTCACTGAAACAAAAAATTAAAAAATCGCTCCCGGAATCGCGATTCTGAGGCCAAACCCCGTCTTTTCAGCCCTCTTCCATAATTTTAACTAATTTATTAGCAGCTGACAGCTAAACTAGACAATTACCCAATAAATGAAATCAAAAACATTAAATCAAAGCTGCTGGAGGACAAAATATAGATGGATCATGGATGGATCACAAATTGGTGCTAAACGTTCAATACGGATGTAACATCCATGGACATTCGGACATTTATATTATAATTTTTATATTTAACTAGTTGACCCCGCAAACTTCGTTCTGAACAAAATAGATTTTTGTTGAATTCATTTCCATAATTCACGAGTGTACCTATATTTTCTTTATTCGAAAAAATCTGTTTGTGTGGTGCCACTTCCCCTTTTCCTAATACTCGAACATTTCTTGTGAAAATGTCATTTATATCGTATATCTCCATGACAATTCCCAGATATCTGCGATACGAATTTGTAGAGATATTCAGCCTTAAAGATTAATAAGTCCCTGACATGAACCCTTTCGAAGGAACTCAGCTTAAAAATTAAGTATGTATTGGTACCAATAACTCGATTTTTTTTCGTGAGTGTAATAGTATCGTATTTCCTTGGACCCTTTTAGAGATACTTAGCATGAAAAGTTATGTTTCATGGGAAGTTCTTCAAGCTACCTCAGAATACAGTTGTCGTAGCAAAACTTGATTTCTAAGGGGACGCTTTTGAATTTTTAAAATACGTAAAGCCTCATTGTATGGTATACGACCAAATGCATGCTGAAAATCTGAGAAGTTATAGGCTTTAGAAACAAACTGATCACGCCATTCGAAAGATCTCGCGAAGCCGGAGGAGGATTGTCCTATCAATAAAATACTTTTAATTTTACTACAGAATATCCTTTCGTATTGCTAATTTGAATTAAAGGTATAATATGAATATTGAAAATTCAAAACAAGAGTTAATTTAAAATGTTTTCCTAAAAGTTTATAAACTGAAAAATGGGTTTCAAGCTGGTTAAAATATTTCTTCTGTTTGACATTATACCCTGGTTCCGATTGAGAGCAACGTCAAATTCAATCACACTTTGTTGAATACATTTTGATCTGTACTGTGATGTTTTCGAACGGTACTAGCTTTTACTGCCAATATAGGAGTATTAAATATATGTCCATGAGGCACCCGAGCAATGATCGACTTTCAAAAAGCTGTAGGTGGTTCGATTTTCAAGCCTCGGTCCATAATTAAAATTTTCTGTTTTAATTACCCCGATCTCAGCTCCACCTAGCGGAATTTTTTGTAGGAAAATATTTATTTTCAATGGTGGTAAGGCCGTGTGCCAAACGGTTTAAAAAAGCAAATTTTGACAGCGATGTTAAATTCTGACAGTTATCGTGGTGAATATGAACGTCAGAATTTGCCCTAGCCCTGGGGGCTAGGTCAAATTTTTACAATCAATAATGTGAGCACAGGGATGCATGTGCTGTTAACACTCATATTATTTCACATAAATTTATGTTCACAGGCGTTATTTAACACTAAAATAAAATATAATGCGAATAATACGCAATATAAATGCATGAAAAACACGTAAATTGAAAATTGATGCACAAAGCATCTGCTTTTGCACGTGCTTTTTCCATACGTCAAAATTTACTACTGTCATAATTTAACTTTTCGTTTGGCACAGCAAAATGGAAAATTTTTGTACACCATAGGAAATTTGTTCACCTCATTTTACGAAAAATGTTTTCAATTAGCACACAGCCTAACGGTTTAAAAAAGCAAATTTTGACAGAGCGATGTTAAATTCCGATAGTTATCGTGGTGAATATGAACGTCAGAATTTGCCCTAGCCCTGGAGGGTAGGTCAAATTTTGACAATCAATAATGTGAGCACAGGGATGCATGTGCTGTTAACATTCATATTATTTCACATAAATTTATGTTCGCATGCGTTATTTAACACTAAAATATAATATAATGCAAATAATACGCAATATAAATGCATGAAAAACACGTAAAATGAAAATGGATTCACAAAGCATCTGCTTTTGCACGTGATTTTTCCAATGTCAAAATTTACTACTGTCATAATTTAACTTTTCGTTTGGCACAGCAAAATGGAAAATTTTTGTACACCATAGGAAATTTGTTCACCTCATTTTACTCTGACGAAAAATGTTTTCGATTGACACACAGCCTAATACATGTTCCGCATTTCAGCCAAATCGGACCATAAATGCGTTTTTTGAAAATATAGCGAACCTCGCGCCACCTATCGGATTTTTTTTCATAATGGCCGTGTTTTTATTTACACGCATATGCGTTTGTGCTTAGATTTTGTTTGGAGAGATAAGCGCTAAACCTTTATTTTCCATACAAAATTTAAGCGCAAACGCATGTGCGCGTAAAAAAAAGGAAGTGTCTATTTGCACATGACCGTATAATTACGGGCACATCCGTATTTATACGGGTAACCCGTATACGGGTGTGAAAAGTCCCGTACTTTTACGGATATTAAAATTTGCGTACTTTTACGGGTAAAAAAATAACCGTACTTTTATGGGTCCGTACTTTTACGGATATTAAAATTTGCGTACTTTTACGGATATTAAAATTTGCGTCCTTTTACGGGTCAGAAAATGCCCGTACTTTTACGGATTTTAAAATTTTCGAATTTTTATTAGACTTTTAAGGGTCAGAAAATGCCCGTACTTTTACGGATTTTAAAATTTTAAGGATCAGAAAATGCCCGTACTTTTACGGATTTTAAAATTTTCGTACTTTTACTAAACTTTTAAGGGTCAGAAAATGCCCGTACTTTTACGGATTTTAAATCAAATCTGCATTCATGCGCTATATCCCAATATTGCAACTCTGGATTCGCTCCTTTATATATATCTTTTTCAGTTATGCGTTTGGAGCTTCTAATACAAAGTTTGTGGCGATTCAGTTTTTCGTAGTTTGCTAAGAAGCGTTCGAACTAAGTGAAGCTCTTAAATGACATGCCAACCATAGGGACTTCGATGGCATTCATGGTAGTTCAGATAATAATTTGGACTGGTCTTGGTGAATGATATGTTTAGTGTGAATGACAGATAATTTTGCAGATTTGTTGTTGCAGATTCTGTGAAAACATTCAAGGATAGTAATAGTTGAAAAAATGGATGTAGAAAACGAGGTTAGATTTGAGGAAAAATTATTAGTTTTTTATTGAGAATCAAGTAGGTTTTCAGACAAGTGGCATTTTGCATAATTCCAAAAAGTCGTATGAGGCTCACTTATGCCCATGCATCTAAAATAAAACCAAATAAGGCAAACGTCACATTGTATCCACATATCCTTTGATGTTGTTTTAAGACATATGCCACAACGACTTTTTTCGCATCTTATTTGTTGTACAAGTTTTCTAAGCTGTTTGAAAGCATTGGCTTCTATATAAGTTTCCAAAATATTTATATCGACACGTTCATCCTGAAAGGATTGTTTCAAAAAGTTTTGATAGCTTCAAAAAGTTTTTCAATAACCATTTTCTCCACATCCAACCACTGTAAAATTGTCGCTATCTTTTCTTTTAGGCTTTTTCTTTCGTAAATGCCGTACGCTGTAAATTCTCCATATTTAATATTCAATATTTCTTCATGTTCCTTTTCATTTTGCCGACAGTAATACGGCTGATACATTAGCGCAAATTCCGAATTAACTGCGCTTTTGGGAGTTAACTTGAGCATAATCTTCATTATAAACTCCCAAAAATGAAGAAGATTTCAGCAGTTTTAAAAAATTTGCACTGGCAACACTCTGTACATAAATAGACAACAACACCAAGAAACACTAGGAAATTAAGGGTAGATGACAGATAGGCGTCGCGCTGGTTTCTAAGACCCGACTTTCGACAACTAGATGTCGCTGAGGTAGGTAAGAATAAAGTGCAATAACAACCAAAGTAGTAATTCTCAATGCTGTTAATCTTCATTTTTGTGTGTATCAGGGTAAAATTTGGATCTGATTAAAGAAGATTTATTGGAGATAATCTCCGTGTGTGTATCCATAGCATAAGCCAAAAGAATCAGATATTGCTGTAGACACTTCTTTATCCTCTTTATATTTATTTCTTCAATAATAAATTGTACTTTCCACTTTGAACTTGAGTATCGGTAATTGATTTGGTTGTTTTTTTTTATAAAATTTGTGTCCTTGTTCGATTTGATATATTTCCAGAGCATGCTCAAAAGCGTCCACACGCGTACAGCAGGCGAATTCCAGAAATCTCCATCCATCTCCATTTCGTAAATGCTAAAATATGCTAAAATGATTAAGCAAATGAATTCTCAGAATTTCAGGAGATGCCGCTTATTTGCGATTCTGATCCACAATCCGCCTAGCTATGATAATAGTGCGTTATCTGCACTATAGATGGCGCGCAGGCATCACTGCAAGATGTCAATTTAGTTGTGATCCTTTACAACTCAGAAAAAGCCAGAAGTAAACCGACAAAACCAAAATTGGCAAGGGATGACGGAAAATCGTTCCAATATACATCTAAACCGAAACACCCGAAGTTACTAGCTTACAAATCCAATTCTACATTAGCTAATCACCCCTATTACGGTTGTCAACATTGTCAAAAATAGTGTCGATGCGTCCGAATTGGTATTGCCGTCGTCAAAGTCGATAACTTTTGGCAGCTCTTGATACTATTTTGGTATTGACGACAACAATAGTGATATTCTATTGACGGTTGTCAACATAAAAATTGTCAACACAGTTTTTGGTGACGACAAGCGCGCAATTAAATATTCTGCTGTAAAAATTTGGTAAAATAATTCAGAATTATACCTTTTTACACACATTATTTGTTTAGTTTTTATTTAATTTAGGAAAATGAAAATAACAAGGAACAACCAATTTGCGCGGCTTGTTTTAGAACTAAAACAAAATCCTGCGCTTACAAAAGGCTTTTCCAAAGGAGCAGTTCCCAATAATTTTAAGTCGCAACAGGGCGTAGAAATTTTCTATAGGGGGGGTTTGAACCTTTGGATGCTCACTATAATATTTATCGGGCACGTACTCCTTGTCATAGGACATCGCAATGTTAATTCTAGCACAATTTTTATATGGAAAATGATTACATTTGGAGTACTCTGATGCTCCAATTTGGTTACTTTTTAGATATCGGACTGAGTACTCTAAATATTTGCAGGTTTAACAGGCAGTTGAGAGATCCGCCCTTAATATAACATACATAAATAAAAGTGAACAAAAAAAAATACAAAACATAAATCGACCAATATTTTAATTAGTTTACGGGAAAATTTCAAGTATCTTTAAAATGGGGGGTTGTGCAGTTTAGGGTCCCCTCCGAAATTTTGTTCAAAAGGGGAAATTGGGGGATCAAAAAACGCATATTCACGATTAAGAATCCGAAAGCGGAAATTATATTCGTTTATCCGTTCAAAAGTTATAGACAGAAATACATTAATTTAGTTAAAATTAAATTTTAAATTTTTAACATACGCGGTTTCGCACCCACAAGAGTGGTACCTCAAATGAAAGCTAACTTAATTACCTATACAATACAAAAAAAAAGTTTTTAAAATCGATTCAATAGTATTCAAGTCATTTTGATTTAAAAAATTCTTTAAATGAACTTTGGCCTTTAATAACTTCTGTTGAGTTGAAAAAAAGTCAATTTGCGCTTTCGGATTCTTAATCTACTCGTGAATATGCGTCTTTTGAGCCCTTACTTGAATTTTTTGCTTCAAATTTCGGACGGGACCGTAAACTGCACCTTTACCAAAATTTGAAATTAGAAACCGGCCCTTAAATTAATTAATTAAATTAAATAAAATAAATATATATATAACATATAATATAAATAACAAAAATCAAATAATTTTCTAAGTTTTAGGGAACTACTACTTGCAACCCTGTCCTGTGCATATGCACATACACATACTCAAAATTTTAAAAACATTTATCAACGTTTTCTTCAGGCGGCGACACATAAATATTGATTTTCTAATATATTTTTTCTTTTCAGGTTGCCCCCATTGTTTAATAATATAAGGTTAAGCAGTCCGAGACGTTTTTGAAGCTTCTCGGCTTCATGCTTCCTTGTCTGAGTGACAGTGCTACTTCTTTTCAAAATCGTATGAAAATGGTAGTAAAAACCAATATTCTTGATACGAACAAAATTACAGCAACACTGAAAGCTTTTGAAGTTTGTTTTATTTTTATTTTGAAAAATTAATTGTCTATTTGGTAAGATTTTTATGAAAATTTATTATTTTAACTAAATAATAGCAATTTTTTCTTTTCCGCAGCCTTTTGTCAGCATACAAATCGTTACTTCATCGTTTGAAGCTAAATTTTTGATCAAGGAAAAAGCTTGTAAGCATTCTTACAAGAAGCTCCATTTCACCAAAATGCAGGTTTTGACCTTGCCCTCCTCGCTAGCTCGAATGAGCTTGAAGCCAATAGTGCCCAATCCGCAGATCCTCGAGCTGTTGAAGCAGGGTTCTTGGATGAGGACCACATCCATGCCGCATTTAGAAAGCCGATTTAGATTTGTGCAGATTTATCTGAAGCACCACCAACAGGAGAGCGCTCAGACTTCCCTGACGTACCCATATCGTCGAGGTCTGCCCCATCCCGGAGGTTGTCTCTCAACGACGAGTTGGCGTAACGGGAGCCCTGCTGACTTGAACATCAGAGATAAAGCGCTAAGGATTGGTTGCTCCCCGTCCAGCAAGCTGTCTTCCATCTCCGAGCTGTTCACGTCACTTTGCGAAAGTGCTGTGGCAGATAACATGCTTTTCGCGTCGGACTCCTCCCTTTCCTCTTGAAGTTCTTCGATATCCGAGACCCACGTTGCAGCGGAGATGGCAGCGCGCTCTGCATAGACACGGTTTACGTGGATAACCATCTGACCTACACTCTAATGCACTAGTCCATTGTAACTTTTAAAGGGCTCGAGTGCCTCCTTATTCATGGTGAAGACCACTTGTCTATCAGGCCCTACCCCATCCCCGACCAGAGTGAAGGTGATGGCCCAATGCACGCTTGCCTTGCTGGCTTTGCTCCGAGAAATGTCAAAATTCTTTTGAACTCTACTGAAATGTATGAAAGTTGGCCCAGTGGAAGCCTTGCTTTGCTTGCTTGAAGCGATTCAAAGCGTCGAATATCCCAAATCTATATTTGACAGCGCTTTACGCGCTTCGCTGTTTGTCTTGTTGTTGTCTTGTTTGTCTCATCCTGTATTTCTGACAGCTTTTGAAGCTTCTATTTCGCCATAGAAGTTTTCAAAGCAAAGCAAGGTAAGCCTAGGCAAGCAAGGCAAGCAAATCAAGCCTGCATTGGAACATCACCTTGACACTTCAGGAGAGGGATTCATTATCCGCAGCATCGTGAGAATTCTCTCAGGCTCTGCAGGGATGGCAGGAATCCATGCCATTGTCCTTGGCCAAGCCGGAATGCTATTCCGGTCGACCAGCTCGATTTTTGCACATTTGTAGACTTCACCAAGTCTTGCAGCTGCTGCCTTGTATAGTGCAACAGTTCATGCGCGGTCACACGCGACTATTTTAATCTGTCCCTGGTGCCAACCCTCATCCGTGACCGCGGCTGTACCGCGCGTTCCGGACGTGTCGCCACTGGTCTTTGGGGATTGCCAAACGGTCGTTCCCTCTGTCAAGAATGCCTATAAGGATCCTGTCCTTAGTTATTTTGGCAAAGCTTGGTTTGTCCACTCCGGGGCGAGGTTTTAACTCCACGTCCGATCTCTTGCGTTTGCAAGGGTTTCCGTTTACCCTCTTTGGCACATAAGTGGTTTGGAAATCCGGTATCAGAGATTGCACTAATTCCACCGACTTCTGGAACTCAGCGACAGCGTTTCCTGAGAGACTCCCTCATATTTCATCAGGGTCCTTGCGGCCAATCGTTTTTCCAAGTACGCAGAGCGGAGGGAAGATATCTCCGGGGAGTCCGGACCCGTAGTTGCCATCGCGGTCGCTGAAAGCTCAGGTGCAGCTTTTTTCTCCTTTGGATCTCCGAGGCAAGCTCCTGAGATCGCTGCCACAGACGTTAAGAGATTGGTTTTCATACCTGCGATTGATGAAAGTTATTAAAAAAGGATCCAATTTTGACGTTTTTTAAGCTTATTTCGTACATGTTTACTGATACCCACAAAAAGGGCATGCTTTTTACAGTTAAGTTTAAAATTAATTTAATTTTGCTAATAATTTTTAAAAACAAATGTTGAAAAGACAGATTTCCGGAAAAAAAATCCTGAAATTTTGCGAACGGCGTTTATTCCTTTTCTACTACAATTTTCCTAAAGGGGGATTTTTTACCCTTTTTTGCATCCTTCGTAAATGCAACTCTATTAAGGAAGCTTTGCCTTGGCAAATGTCAAAATCTGCTTAACCTTATATAATTTAACAATGGTTGCCCCCAAAGGCTTGGATATTGGTAATTGGTAAGTATTTGTACAATTAATTATTTGTGTCCCTAGTGAAAAATGTAAAAAGTTGCCTACACGCAATTTTTGAATGGCGTTTAGACAACTTTCAAACATTCTATGAATTATATAAAGATATTTATACCTTTCATGAACATGAAATGGTATTATAACTTTGGTCCGATGTTTGTAAATATGAGAAGAAGAAGAGATAGACCCATCAATAAGTATACCGAAATGATCAGGATGACGAGATGAGTTGATTTAGCCATGTCCGTCTGTCTGTTTGAACGCAAACTAGTCCCTCAATTTTTGAGATATCTGGCTGAAATTTTGTATGTGGCCACCATTTTGTAATATAGGAATCATTTGTCGGAACTGACAAGATCGGACCAGTATAACATATAGCCCCCATACAACCGATTGTTCAGATATAAGGTTTTTTGGCCAAAACTTCCGCAATTAAAAAGTTAGGAACGTAAAATTTTGCAACTCGAGTAATTTCTATTTATGTAGTGTATATAGTGAAAATCAACGAGATCGGGCAAATGTAACATATAGCCCCCATACAACCGATTGTTCAGATATAAGAATTTTTGGCCAAAACTTCTGCAATTAAAAAGTTAGGAACGTAAAATTTTGCAACTCGAGTACTTTCTATTTATGTAGTGTATATAGTGAAAATCAACAAGATCGGGCAAATGTAACATATAGCCCCCATACAACCGATTGTTCAGATATAAGGTTTTTTGACCAAAACTTCTGCAATTAAAAAGTTAGGAACGTAAAATTTTGCAACTCGAGTACTTTCTATTTATGTAGTGTATATAGTGAAAATCAACAAGATCGGGCAAATGTAACATATAGCCCCCATACAACCGATTGTTCAGATATAAGGTTTCTTGGCCAAAACTTCTGCAATTAAAAAGTTAGGAACGTAAAATTTTTCATCTCGAGTACTTTCTATTTATGTAGTGTATATAGTGAAAATCAAAAAGATCGGGCAAATGTAACATATAGCCCCCATACAACCGATTGTTCAGATATAAGGTTTTTTGGCCAAAACTTCTGCAATTAAAAAGTTAGGAACGTAAAATTTTGCAACTCGAGTAATTTCTATTTATGTAGTGTATATAGTGAAAATCAACAAGATCGGGCAAATGTAACATATAGCCCCCATACAACCGATTGTTCAGATATAAGGTTTTTTGGCCAAAACTTCTGCAATTAAAAAGTTAGGAACGTAAAATTTTGCAACTCGAGTACTTTCTATTTATGTAGTGTATATAGTAAAAATCAAAAAGATCGGGCAAATGTAACATATAGCCCCCATACAACCGATTGTTCAGATATAAGGTTTTTTGGCCAAAACTTCTGCAATTAAAAAGTTAGGAACGTAAAATATTGCACCTTTAGTACTTTCTACATATGTAATGTGTATAGTGTAAGTCAGTACAATTGAACACGTATAATATATAGCCTCCATACAATCGATTGTTCCGATAACTCGGATCCTATTATTTTGTAAGTTTTTTTAAATTATAACAAAGATGTGTAATGTGTATAGTAAATATAGTTAAATTGACACAGGCTGTACTGGGGATCGAACAGTGAAAATCGTGACGCTTATTCATGAAAGGTATATAGCCTTCGGCACAGCCGAAGACAGCTTTCCTTACTTGTTATTTGGTAAATTTGGCGAAAAATTGGAAATTTGGCGCTTTTTTCCATACAAATCTCATTTTCCAAATTTGGAATTCCATCGCATTTGGCCTCATTCGCTGAACAATACAATCCACAATTCCTCAAAATAGCAACCCTGCCTGTGTTCCACATTTAGAATTGCCCAGCAAGAACCTTAATGGGTAATTAACGTGTGAAAACTTTTGCATTATGCACAGTTCTAAAAACAATTTCAACTATGTTTTTTATGATATTGGACCAGTTCCACTAAGAAAAGGGAGAAGCCTTCTTGATTCTTCATTTATTATTACTCTACATGTGTTTAAAACATCAAGTTGGTGCATTTTCTTTCGGTGGCTTTGTATTCTGGCAGAAGGTTCTTGCAGGGAAGGTGAATCCAAATGCAAATTTGCCAGTGTAAAGAGGTTCGAAATGACACATTCAAATTCGCCAAATTTGGTGCAGTATAAATGTACTATAAGTACGGTGACCATCCGTTCTGTTTTTGGCAGAACAGTTCTGTTTTTAAGGAGCTTGTTCTGCGTATTTTTTTTTTCTAAGGAAAATAACAGAAATGTTCTGTTTTTAAGCAAATGTTCTGTTTTTGTTCTGCTTTTTTGTGCCGGCAACCTTTTCTAACAAATGTAATGAGTAGCTCTGTAAAGTTAGTTTGCTCAATAATTTCAAAACTTTATGAAAAATTTAAAATCTTTCAAAATAATTTAGTTTATGTTTAACGCGGTTAAGTGCTTCAGCGAAATCAAAAATTGATTGTTAAAATTGTTTTTTAAAATGCAAAAACGTACCAAAATTGGGAGTTCCGTACCCGGAAAAAAATTCGTACCAAAAATTATACATTTCGGCCAAAACGGAAACCGTGGTTATGGTAGTTTTTAAATTAATAAGGAAATGTCTCTCACCATCAAGAAATACTATTCACAAAAAGGAAAAATATACTTGAAAAATGACTTTCAATTGATGCACTTTGGTTGAAATTATTTGAGATTGCAATTTCAATGTTTCTAGGACGTTGGCAACATTTTTTACTGCAAAGAGATGATTACGTCATGAAAAACACTTTTTTATTCCAAATATTGAGAGTGTAACCCCAAATAGTTTATAGACGGGTAGCGAAATTTTCACGTGAAGGCAATACCAAGCCTTAAGTAAAAAGAGTTCTGTTTTTTCAAAAAAAAATTATGGTCACCGTAACTATAAGTAATTTTATAGTGAAAAAAGTGAATGTGCCGGGGTAAGTGTTTAGTTGCACGTCAACTTGAAAACCATCCCGAAATATGTCAGCAAAGGTACCAAAAGAAGCATTTTGGTCCCAGGAATGTGAATCCGCAAACGGAAAATTAATATCTTCAGTGGTTTGTGAGATATTTGCGATCGAAGTTGTCTCTAAAAATGTGGAAAAAATTTATTATGGTTTTTTTAATTTTCAGATAATGGTGAGACGCTGTTTAGCTGGATGTGGTATGGGAGTACCGCTTTACCCTTTCCCACCAGAGGAAGAAATCGACCGGTAAGTTGTTATTTACACTTTACTTTGGGGTATGCAATTTAGTTTGCACTCGCATGGCTACCCAAAGTTGAGGTTTTATATTCGTGCGAGTTCAAACTACAATTGTTTTTGGCTTCTTTTCATGAGGACTGTTAGGTTGCTAGGGGTTTGATGAAGAAGATAGATGTTTAGTTCCCTACTATAATATGTACATTAGCCTGGGCCAAAAAAAAAAGATTTGGTTTTTTTTTTTTCAAAAATTATATTGATTTTGTTTTTCAGAAAGGTGAAACAAATGGGTGTAAAATCCGAAGTCTTGCGAAGGGCACGGATTGCACGAAAATGCAAGGGATAGGAAAACGAAATGGGACAAGTCATGGGAAAGAGAGAGGGAAATTAAAAAAGGCAGAGCATTTTATGACTGTTTATGATAGTTTTATGAATGAATCGGTTTTAATCGGTTACGGTTGCGGTTGCACTCCTTGGTATAAATATATGTAGTGCTATTTTGGTTTTTTTTTTTTTAATTTTTTTCTAACATTGCATACTACCTTTTAATAATCCCGCTTTTTTGATGGCTTTTTTTATATATTTTTGTTTTACTAGTCGTGCTTATTTTTTCGTTGCATTATTTTTTTTATATCAACCCTACTAATTTTCATTCATATATCTAAATTAAAAAGCATGTGTATGAGCGTGATTTATTTCTTTTTGCTTTTATTAGGCGGCGGTTGGGTGCTAGTGACAATAATTGCAAATATATTTTCGCTTGCCAAAGGCATTTCTCCCTTAAAGTGAGATGGGGTCGGCTCCTCCACCCATCAGCTCTACCTGATGTAAATTTAGTTATTAGTTTAGAGCCCACAGTAAGTGTATCGGATAGTAACTTACCTTTTATTGATGGTAACTTAGCCACTGTTGAGTCCACAGTAACCGTTACTGGAGATAATGACTTCCATAGTTTTGAGGACCATGTCATAACTTTAGGTTTAGAAGATTTTGAACCGGTACTCTTTTCACCCATAGAGGAAGAAAGACCTTCAACCTCATCCATGGTTGAAGTTCCCTTAGATGAGCCCCATCCTCCCCCAGGCCATTTTCCTTCAGGCTGTTCTCTTATTGATACCTGGGCTAATAGTAGACAGGTACAAACCAATAAAAATCTTACGGATGGGACTCCTAGAAAAAGAAAATACAGGGAGATAATTAAAGAAAAATATGGGGAGTCAGGGCAACTAAGGAAAAGAGTGGCCTTTTTAGTGGCCAGGAAATAATATATTTCTTTGATCCCCCGCACCTTATCAAAAGTACCCGAAACTGCTTGGAAAACAAGAAAAATATAGTAAATTTTCAAGACCGCCGTGTAGATTGGATGGATATTGTGCATGTTTATGAACAGGGGTCCCAATATGATATTTCATGCACTTATAAGTTAACTGAGCAACACGTAAGACCCAAAACTTTTGATAAAATGAGCGTACATTTAGCTAGTCAGGTATTAAGTAATTCAGTGGCAAGTGCAATGTTCGCCCGTTCGGTAATGCTATGGATACACACAAGGAGATTACCTCCAATAAATCTTCTTAAATCAGATCCAAATTTTACCCTGATACACACAAAATTGAAGATTAACTGTCATCTAGTGCTTTGTGTTGTATTACTTGCTATTTAAAACTAGATGTAGCTGGGAATTGCTTATTTTATGGTGACTCTTGTATGCAGTAGCGGCAAATCGTAATTTTGGTAGTTGCCCTTACTATTTCTAGCGGCAAATAGCGGTAAACAGCAAGAAATATGCGTTTTCTTGCAGTTTTCGTTTATTTATCTGAAGAGTGTTGCCAGCGAACATTTTGTTATGGCCGCACAAATCCTCTTAATTTTTGCGAGTTTATAATGAAGATTATGCTCAAGTTAACTCCCAAAAGCCAAACAATTTTTTTTTTTTTTGCTAATAGTTACTAATGGATTGCCCAACATCTTACAATAGCGCCATCTGACCACGATGGAGAAGTTGAAAATTGCGAAAAATGTTTGCAAAAATTAGAATCGTCGTTTGGTAGAAGATTAAAAAATTAGCAAAATCCGTTTGACCAATCGTGAGAAAATCATCACAAAGTGGGGAATTTCGAAAAGTGTTGATAGCTATAACTTTGAAAATAATTCGAATTTCGAAAAAAGTGGCTCACTTCACAAAATTCAACTCTTGCTTAAAGTTAACTTTGTTTGATTAAATCAAGTATATTTTAGAAATTTGTCAAATTATTTACTAATTTGAGATTGAGAAATTATTTTTTTAGATTTAAGATTACATATAAATTTTTTTAAGAAAAAATGTACCTTTCAAAAGCACACCCAGTTCGTTTTACCGGTTGTATATTTTTCCATTTTCATATCCGAAAACGGTCCGCATTTTAAGATCGAATGAAGCCTTTTTCAAATGAAGTGAAGCCACCTTTTTCAAGTGAAATGAAACTTTTTTCAAACAAAATTAATCTTTTCTCAAGTCACTTCAATTGAAACGTTACATTTAATTTGAAAAAGGTTTCACATTCTTTGAAAAAAGTTTCATTTGACTTGAAAAAAGTTTCATTCGACCAGTACCTACCATTGTGGTATGAAATGTATGTAGCTTTGACCGAAATGTCAAAACACACTTCCACGTCAAATCACAATTGTCAAAACACACATCCATGTCAAAAATCTGGGTTGCTATTGTTGTTTTCGTTGCGCTCGGCAATGACTCGGCAAAACAGGGTTTTGTGTAGGACCGCAAATTGATCATACAGGGTTCTTGTTTGCACAAAAGTGTTGCTGTGTTGCACAACATTTTCATTTCAATTTGTGGCGAAATTTTCAAGCGTACCTTTAAGTTTTTTCTTTTAGGGCGGGTTTTTGTACTAGCAGTCAACTTAAGCGCTCACTATAATATTTATCGGGCACGTACTCCTTGTCATAATACATCGCAATGTTAATTCTAGCACAATTTTTATATGGAAAATGATTACATTTGGAGTACTCTGAAGCTCCAATTGGATTACTTTTTAGATATCGAACTGAGTACTCTAAATATTTGCAGGTTTAACAGGCAGTTGAGAAATCCGCCCTTAATATAACATACATAAATAAAAGTGAACAAAAAAAATACAAAACATAAATCGACCAATATTTTAATTAGTTTACGGGAAAATTTCAAGTATCTTTAAAATGGGGGGTTGTGCAGTTTAGGGTCCCCTCCGAAATTTTGTTCAAAGGGGAAAGTGGGGGATCAAAAAACGCATATTCACGAGTAGATTAAGAATCCGAAAGCGGAAATTATATTCGTTAATCCGTTCAAAAGTTATAGACAGAAATACATTAATTTAGTTAAAATTAAATTTTAAATTTTTAACATACGCGGTTTCGCACTCACAAGAGTGGTACCTCAAATGAAAGGTAACTTAATTACCTATACAATACAAAAAAAACTTTAAAATCGATTCAATAGTATTCAAGTCATTTTGATTTAAAAAATTCTTTAAATGAACTTTGGCCCTTAATAACTTTTGTTGAGTTGAAAAAAAGTTAATTTCCGCTTTCGGATTCTTAATCTACTCGTGAATATGCGTCTTTTGAGCCCTTACTTGAATTTTTTGCTTCAAATTTCGGACGGGACCGTAAACTGCAACTTTACCAAAATTTGAAATTAGAAACCGGCCCTTAAATTAATTAATTAAATTAATTAAAATAAATTTAATTAATTAAAGCATATACATATATATATAACATATAATATAAATAACAAAAATCAAACAATTTTCTAAGTTTTAGGGAACTACTTTTTTTTGCAACCCTGTCCTGTGCATATGCACATACACATACTCAAAATTTTAAAAACATTTCAAGACATGCATGGATGAAGGGGGTATGTCGCATTTTGAGTGAAACGAGAAAATTGACTTTAAAGTTTTGCTTAAACATTTGAGGTTTTTTCAAATCTTTATGGAAAACTGACAAAAAAATTATGCAAGCCATAAAAGACGTTGCATAATATGCAATAAAAAGCATAAGTTTATGTTTAGTACTTTATATGAAAAAAACGGAACATACCCCCTTCTTCCAAAATTCATATTGAAAAGTTGTGTACATACCCCCTTCATCCATGAATTATCTTCTACAATTTTCACGATAGCCAAATTCTGATAAGACAAAAAAACTATTCACCAATGCCAAAAACAGAAATTGAGCGAGAATGCGACATACCCCCTTCATCCATGCATGTCTTCATTTATCAACGTTTCTTCAAGCGACGACGTGCCCACACGTTTTTTTAATAAATTATCACATAAATATTGATTTTCTAATATATTTTTTCTTTTCAGGTTGCCCCCAAAGGCTTGGATATTGGTAATTGGTAAGTATTTGTACAATTAATTATTTGTGTCCCTAGTGAAAAATGTAAAAAGTTGCCTAAACGCAATTTTTGAATGGCGTTTAGACAACTTTCAAACATTTTATGAATTATATAAAGATATTTAAATATAGGTTTGTTTATTGGGCTGCTCTAGCTTACGCCAGAGTTTAAAGAACAGTTTTCTTGCTCTAGGTTGCTCTATCTTTTGTTTCATGAGTACGCTCAAAACAAAACTAGAGTAATCCAGATCACAAATTTCTGCTCTAACTTTTTTTATGGGGTAAGTTAGAGCAGAGAAGCAATTGTCAGTCAGGAAAAAATAAATTTTTGAAAACTTCAAAAAAATTAGCTTGCAAGAAAATCAATATTTTTGTATACGTGAATTTGCATTAATTTTGAAGATTTAAACAAAAAAACCAAATAAAAAGAAACTATCGAGATTCAAGTGTTTCATGGCATTTCTGCTCTGAGTTGCTCTAAGTTGCTCTATTTCTATTTTGACAGCTGCCCTGCCCTGCTCTGCTCTGACCTGCTCTGAACTTTTTTTTGGTCAGTAAACAAACCTTATATATATTCTAATTGCAATTATAAATTTCTCTTTCCAGATTTCGGCTTTTCACTACAAAGGAGAAGTAAGTTGGTAAGTAATTTTATACTGAAAAAAGTGAATGTGCCGGGGTAAGTATTTAGTTGCACATCAACTTGAAAACCATCCCGAAATATGTCAGGAAAGGTACTAAAAGAAGCATTTTGGTCCCAGGAATGTGAATCCGCAAACGGAAAATTAATATCTTCAGTGGTTTGTGAGATATTTGCGATCGAAGTTGCAAATTTTCATGTTGTGTTAATAAAATTAGGCCGTCCCTAAAAAAGTTATTGTGTTATTGTAAGAAAGATGTTCTGCACATAAACACCGTGGATCCTACCCCTAATTGGGATCGGACCAGGGCAATTTTTCGAGTTGACGTGTGATCCATACAATTACCCATAATATACCGGCGTCTTTGTCTCTGTCAAGTGATATTCCCAATCAAAGTTGCAAATTTATGTGGTTGTTGTAATCACATTCTGCCGTCCCTAAAAATGTGCAAAAAATTTATTATGGTTTTTTTAATTTTCAGATAATGGTGAGACGCTGTATAGCTGGATGTGGTATGGAAGTACCGCTTTACCCTTTCCCACCAGAGGAAGAAATCGACCGGTAAGTTGTTATTTATACTTTACTTTGGGGTATGCAATTTAGTTTGCACTCGCATGGCTACCCAAAGTTGAGGTTTTATATTCGTGCGAGTTCAAACTACAATTGTTTTTGGTTTCTTTTCATGAGGACTGTTTGGTAGAGTTAGGTTGCTAGGGGTTGGATGAAGAAGATAGATGTCTAGTTCCCTACTATATTATGTACATTAGCCTGGGCCAAAAAAAAAAGATTTGGTTTTTTTTTTTTCAAAAATTATATTGATTTTGTTTTTCAGAAAGGTGAAACAAATGGGTGTAAAATCCGAAGTCTTGCGAGGGGCACGGATTGCACGAAAATGCAAGGAATAGGAAAACGAAATGGGACAAGTCATGGGAAAGGGAGAGGGAAATTAAAAAAGGCAGAGCATTTTATGACTGTTTATGATACAGGCCGATTCTAAACAATTTCTCACTTTGCGGATCTCATATAATTTGTGAGCAAAAATGTATGAAAAAGTGAAACTGATGGCTTTTTTTATATATTTTTCTTTTACTAGTCGTGCTTATTTTTTCGTTGCATTATTTTTTTTATACCAACCCTACTAATTTTTATTCATATATCTAAATTAAAAAGCATGTGTATGAGGGTGAGTTATTTCTTTTTGATTTTATTAGGCGGCGTGAATGGTTGCGGCGGTTGGGTGCTAGTGACAATAATTGCAAATATATTTTCGCTTGCCAAAGGCATTTCTCCCTTAAAGTGAGATGGGGTCGGCTCCTCCACCCATCAGCTCTACCTGATGTAAATATAGTTATTAGTTTAGAGCCCACAGTAAGTGTATCGGATAGAAACTTACCTTCTATTGATGGTAACTTAGCCACTGTTGAGTCCACAGTAACCGTTACTGGAGATAATGACTTCCATAGTTCTGAGGACCCTGTCATAACTTTAGTTTTAGAAGATTTTGAACCGGTACTCTTTTCACCCATAGAGGAAGAAAGGCCTTCAACCTCATCCATGGTTGAAGTTCGCTTAGAGGAGCCCCATCCTCCCCCAGGCCATCTTCCTTCAGGCCGTTCTCTTATTGATACCTGGGCTAATAGTAGACAGGTACAAACCAATAAAAATCTTACGGGTGGGACTCCTAGAAAAAGAAAATACAGAAAAGGATGAGGAGTTAGGGCAACTAAGGAAAAGAGTGGCCTTTTTAGAAAAAAAAGTTTTCAGTTTGGAGGCTCATCCTGATTTGCCTCTAGCAAGGCAGGACAGTCAAGTCGAAAAACTATGTTCCCAATTACCTCCACATGTGGCAGTATGTGTGAGGAATTGTCTTAAAAATGCCACTCGCACTCCAAAGGGATTTAGATTTGACAGGGAATTAAAAACATTAGCTCTAGCAGTTAAATTTATCGCCCCATTAGCTTATAGGTACCTAAAGCCCCTTTTCATCTGGCCATCCAGACGAACCCTTGAACAATTTTTTCAGGGTTGGCCACGTAATCCCGGTTGCGACAACAGCAGCCTTAAAGCTCTTGAGTTAAGAAGCCGTGGCTTCACGCAGGCACAAAAGTATGTTTCCATCTGCTGCGACGAAATGTCCTTGAAAGTGCATCTCCAATATGAAAGAAATAGGGATTTAATTATAGGACTGGAGGACTATGGCGATGAAAATCGTACCTCCAGAGTAGCTTCAAGGGTTCTCGCAATTCTTGTCCAAGGCATTGGTGGGGAGGGTTGGACACACCCCTTAGCCTATTTTTTCGTGCACAAAACGTGCTCAGGAATGGTTTTAAAACAGTTTATTTTTCAAATAGTGACCCAGCTTCAGAGCATTGGACTCCATCCATGCCAAATGGTAACTGACCAAAGTTCTAATTTCATTGCTTTCGCCAAAATTGTAGGAGTGTCCCGTGAAAGACCTTTCTTTGAAGTTAACGGCCAGGAAATAATATATTTCTTTGATCCTCCGCACCTTATCAAAAGTACCCAAAACTGCTTGGAAAACAAGAAAAATATAGTAAATTTTCAAGACCGCCGTGTAGATTGGATGGATATTGTGCATGGTTATGAACAGGGGTCCCAATATGATATTTCATGCACTTATAAGTTAACTGAGCAACACGTAAGACCCAAAACTTTTGATAAAATGAGCGTACATTTAGCTAGTCAGGTATTAAGTAATTCAGTGGCAAGTGCAATGTTCGCTATTTACAGTATGGTACCTACCCCGTTCGGTAATGCTATGGATACACACAAGGAGATTACCTCCAAAAAATCTTCTTTAGTCAGATCCAAATTTTACCCTGATACACACAAAATTGAAGATTAACAGTCATCTAGTGCTTTGTGTTGTATTACTTGCTATTTAAAACTAGATGTAGCTGGGAATTGCTTATTTTATGGTGACTCTTGTATGCAGTAGCGGCAAATCGTAATTTTGGTAGTTGCCCTTACTATTTCTAGCGGTAAACAGCAAGAAATATGCGTTTTCTTCCAGTTTTTGTTTATTTATCTGTAGAGTGTTGCCAGCGAACATTTTGTTGTGGCCGCTCAAATCTTCTTCATTTTTGGGAGTTTATAATGAAGATTATGCTCAAGTTAACTCCCAAAAACGGAGTTAATTCGGAATTTGCGCTAATTTATCAGTCGTATAAGAAATCGACAAAATTCTCGATTTTGTTGTCGTCACACTCGACACGATTTAAAATTCAAAAAATTAAAAATGTTGTCACTACCAATAAATCTTCTTTAATCAGATCCAAATTTTACCCTGATACACAGAAAATTGAAGATTAACAATCGCGCCATCTAGTGCTTTGTGTTGTATTACTAGCTATTTAAAACTAGATGTCGTTGGGATTTTTTATTTTATGGTGACTCTTGTATGCAGTAGCGGTAAATCGTAATTTTGGTAGTTGCCCTTACTATTTCTAGCGGTAAACAGCAAGAAATATGCGTTTTCTTCCAGTTTTTGTTTATTTATCTGTAGAGTGTTGCCAGCGAACATTTTGTTGTGGCCGCACAAATCCTCTTAATTTTTGGGAGTTTTAATGAAGATTATGCTCAAGTTAACTCCCAAAAGCGGAGTTAATTCGGAATTTGCGCTAATGTATGTGAGGAAACAAATCGACAAAATTTAATTTCTTACAGAAACAATAAATGTGAGTGTGACGTCATTATGACGCCAAATCGAATATTTCAGTCGAGACGATCGATTGAAAAGAGTTCCAGAAACGGGGTATGAAAATTCTATATCATCGAAACACATGTCGGCTTTTCTGGTTCTCAAAAACACACATTTTCATACAATTTATGCAGTTTTGAAGAGGCTACCATCTTGTATACTACATATGTATTTCATAAAAAAAAAAACTTTAAAATTTCGAAAAGATGTTTATACTTCGGTCTCATTTACACCCACATGGGTAGAAAGGGCGCATAGCTCAACAAAATTACCCACCGTTTTGGGAAAGGCGACCCGGTAATTTCCCAAGATTTTATGCACAGCTGGTTAGCAGGGAAACCTTTTTCCGCTACTAAAAGAACACACATTAAAATAATATAAAAAAAAATCGTAGGTAAATATTTCTAGCATCGAACCTGCGACCTCAGATCCTTAGTGCTGCATCCCACTACTTCCCTTTAGTTCCGCAGGTATGCCACTAGGCTCGAGATTTCTCATATTCGCTGTGGCACGGACTAGTCCCTCGGCTGACCACAATCAATGTATGTTCTCCGCCCTTTTAACATTGGCATGTCATTGCGAGGGGCATCCTGCCACACACTGCAGACTATAGACCTTGAGAATTATCATACCCAAAGGGAGGGACTTTAGGGCAACCTACCACTCAATGCAGATTATAGGCCCTACCAATTGTCACACCCAAAGATTATTCTTTAGGGCAACCTGACCGATACTAGGATTAATGTTAATGAGGGTAACCTTTTTGCAACATTCATGCAGAAAAAGCTTCAACAAATTTCGTGTACAAACATAACTACATATCGTCGGCTTAGGTCGCAATGGTGCTAAGTCCACCTTTTGGATTTTTTCAGGTTTTGATGCAGAATGCTAGAAACAGTTAATATACACTACTTACATCATGAATTGCATAACAATTCTGTTTTTAAATGCGTATTTTGCATTGATTAGAAAAGGTGCTAAGTCCACCAATGAAAGGAAAAGGTGCTAAGTCCAAGCGAATTTGAAAATTATGAAAAAAAGCGGGTCGCTCGAAAAATAAAGCAGCGCTGTAAGTGTAAAGCAAATAATGCATTAAGAAAATGTGCAAAAATCACTAACGAAGAAAGATTGCAACTTTTTGAACAATTTTGGCAAATGGACTGGAAGCAAAAAAAACATACGTTCAAACATTGACACAAAGTGTGGAAATTTCCAGGCCCAGAAATCGAGCTGTAGCAGATCAGACTAGAAGAAGTCGTACTTTGAAATACTATTTTAAAGTTAAGGATAGATATATTCCTGTTTGTCAAACATTTTTCTTAAATACCCTGGACATTGGGAGACATGCCGTGTTGAATTGGGTTAAAGCACCTCTTCTATCTAGCAAACCTTCGAAAATTTTGAAAAATAGTTCGTGCTCCACTGAGCGAGAAAGTTTGAATTCGTTTTTGGATTCCTTGCCAGTAATGGAGTCGCATTATTGTCGTGCAACAACACAAAAAAAGTATATTTTACCTGATTGGAGTACGAAAAAAATGATATACGACTTTTATGTAAGTAATTGGTGTACTGAACACAAAATCACTCCATTATCCATTGCACTTTTTTATGAGGCTTTCGAGAAGAAAAATTTAAAATTGTTTGCTCCTAAAAAGGACCAATGCGAAATTTGTGCGCGATATTCGACAGGAAATATTTCGGTTGATGAATATACTCTTCATCAAGAAAAAAAAAATTAAGCTGGAGAAGGATGAACGTGAAGAACCAATTGTTTTTACTGTCGATCTTCAAGCCGTGCTAATGGCTCCTAAATCGGAAGTTAGTAGTCTATATTATCGCTCAAAGTTGCAAGTGCATAATTTAGTATTTTATAACATAATTATAACGAGCTTAAAGACTTTCAAAAAAGCTATTTGTTTTTGTTAAAAAGAAGTTTTTAGCGGAGAGCTCGCAACGGAAAAATCAGGTCACTCGGTGCAAAGTCAATTTTCACATTTATGGGTTCGACTGCACAAGTAGAAAAGTAAAAAAATGTTAAATGGCTGACCTCACTTCTCCTTTGCAACTGACACTTGACCTTGATTAGTAAAGACAAATGTTTGGGCTATCATATTCAGCCTTCCATCTACATTTACTGGTCGACTTTCACAAAAGTCCATTTTCGTCAAAAGCTGTGCAATAAAATCTGCTCGTGCTTTTCTGCTATGAATCGGCGATAGTAAAACGCTGTTGTGTGATAAAGAGAAACGTCTAGGCTTTCAGAATAATGTATTTTGGTGCAAATATTGCTACTAATTGCAGAGTAACAGAGCTTCAAAAAATAGGTCATTCGAGCTTTAAGCGCGGATTGTGTTAGAACTAGACTTAATATAAGAAATCTTAGACTAGGTAAAAATTCTACGGAAGAACCTCTAAGAACCCTCATACTCAGAAAATTGCTTTGGTTCACTCGCAGGTTTTTTGATTTCGGAAAAGGTGCTAAGTCCAGTGAAAAAAATAAAAAGTAGCTGGCGAAAAGGTGCTAAGTCCCAAAAATGCATATAACTCGGCGAAAATTAGAAATTTTTGTTTTTTTATGAGCGTGCACTTATTGTACTCTAAAATTTAGTAACATGACGTAAAAAACCGAAACTCCTAATTTAAATTTATGTTTTTATATTGTTTTTTGTCTCTCCTGTAAAATTTGAAAAATCTTACTGATATGCCGACTGATCTTGAAAATTTGCCGACATTTTGTATAGGTATAACAATGGATTAAAAAAAAAAAAAAAAAAATAAGTGAAATACACTTGGAAAATGCGCAATATGTTACCGAATGAATTAAAAATTACAGTGTTTGTTTACTCTTTCTTTATTTTCGTCGTATATAATGTTTTACAAAAGTAAATACATACTAAAAAGATACCCTTTTCACAAAAATCAAAATAATTTTACAAACAAAAATTTTTTTGAGAAAAATGGAAGAATTAAATTCAAATTTTGACTCTGCCATGGTATAAGTACTATAAGTAAAACCGTTCTCTCTTGATTTTGTTTTGACGTTTTTAAGCAATATAAAATGTGTCAGTATGTAAGTCAAATAGAAAAAAAAATATTCAAAAAATTTAAAATAAGAAAAATTTGAAAAAAAAAATCAAAAAATATTTTCCAATTTACACTGCACGTTTAGGTGGACGCTTGGACACTATAAAATGGCAGGAAATGAGATGGTAGATTATCCTGCTAGAGGGACACATGTGGACCGCTTTTACAGTCCTTATTTTTAACAATTCTAGCAATAGTTCTATTCGCAAATTGAAGAAAAATTAAAAGAAATTATTTTGATTTGTAATTTATTTAATTGAAAAAACCAAACAGACACGTCGTGGCAAAAAATAAATGAGTATGAGAATTGCTTAAAAATGTCATTAGTGTCATTAACGGTTTTACCTGTAGTATTTATACCATGGACTCTGCGATGTTTTAGTAAGGACCATTTTGAACAACTTCACAAAGGTCAATTTCATCTACTTTATCTTTTGAAGAGAAGAGCAACATCAACGAATTTAAACGATCATCTCCCATTGCTGTGCGCAAATGGTCGAAAACTATTTTCAATTTACTGAAGGAACGTTCACACAAAATATAACGAACCAGTTTATATGCTAAGGGAGTAACTTTTAACTTGAATGCTACCGTGGAAATATCTTCGAATGATTTACAACTTTGACATGAGTCAAAAAGAATTTGTAACTCACAAAGCAAACATTCGACTTCTTCCTTGAAAAATTCGGGTTCCAATTGTACAATAGAGTTTATCAAATCAATCGTAACATTATTTCTGTCTAGTGGAATTCTAAACATTTCCTGAATGGGTTTGACAGTTGACAAACTTTCTTGTAACTTTTCTTGGATGCAACTTGTAAAAACTTGAAGAACAATTTTGAATTCTTTTCTATAAAATCTTTCAAAATCGAAAATTGTAGCAGATTCCGGATTTTCGTCAATTTTTTTTTGGCACTCGTCGCGTTCTGTGATGCTTTGAAAAGTCGTTTTCGGGGCTTATCTCCCACTTCCGAGCAAAGGAAACCGAGCTCGCAATCAAATCGTTTATTTGAATATCATCGTTCATTTGCTGAAATGACTCTGATGTGCTTTGAATCACCAATAAAGCATCGATGATGTTGAGTTCTTCAGCTTCCAATTTTTCGGTCAAATTTTTAACTTCGAACATTATATTTTTGCAAAAAAATAAAGAGATTTTAAAATCGAAGTCCAAGATTTTTTTTTAACAAGCCTGAAGCTTGTGTACGTGAATTGCTGTCAAAATTTTCGGAATCTTTCTTTATAGTTTCAAGAGCATGAATGATGCCTTCGAAAGAAATCCATACAGCTTTGACTGTTTCTGCCCGAGCAGTCCATCGTGTTTTTGACAAATTCTTCAACTGCAATGAATTTTCAATATTACCTAACTCTTCACGCAAACTCAAGAAACGTTTCGTACTTCCAGAAAAAAAAAAACATACAAAGTTTCTAAAACATTAAAAAATTCTTGCTTGCATTGCATGAAGCTACAACAAATATGTTGATTCTATGAGCATGACATGGAATATAGGTACGGTGACCATAAATTTTTTTGGAAAAAACGGAACTCTTTTTACTTAAGGCTTGGTATTGCCTTCACGTGAAAATTTCGCTACCCGGCTATAAACTATTTGGGGTTACACTCTAATTATTTGGAATATAAAAGTGTTTTCATGGCGTAATCATCTCTTTGCATTAAAAAATGTTGCCAACGTCTTAGAAATATTGAAATTGCAATCTCAAATAATTTCAACCAAAGTGCATCAATTGAGAGTAATTTTTTTAAGTATATTTTTCCTTTTTGTGAATAGTATTTCTTGATGGTGAGAGACATTTCCTTGTTAATTTAAAACCTTCCATACCACGGTTGCCGTTTTTGCATTTTAACTCACGTACTCAATTTTTGATTTCGCTAAAGCACTTGACCGCGTTAAACATAAACTAAATTATTTTTAAAATATTTTGAAAGATTTTAAATTTTTCATAAAGTTTTGAAATTATTGAGCAAACTAACTTTACAGAGCGACTCATTACATTTGATAAAAAAAGGTTGCCGGCACAAAAAAGCAGAACAAAAACAGAACATTTGCTTAAAAACAGAACATTTCTGTTATTTTCCTTAGAAAAAAAAATACGCAGAACAAGCTCCTTAAAAACAGAACTAACTGTTCTGCCAAAAAAAGAACGGATGGTCACCGTAAATATAGGGAATACGTTTTTCACATTTTTCCGCTAATTTTTGCTGCGTGCCTCTAAACTTTCCAGACATGTTTTTTGCAAAATCATAAGATTGGAAAACAATGTTTTTTATGGAAATTCCCATCGACTGAAGAGCTGTTACAATTTTTCCAGCCAGCTCTTCTCCTGATTTTTTAGTTAGGACGATACCCATCCTCAAAAGCCGTTCAACAGGTACAATTCCTTCATTTGTTTGATGCGCATACCGAATATTTACAGCTAATCGATCTTGATGTGACAGGTCTGGAGTAGTATCAGCCATTACAGAAAATATTCCCGCTTGGTTAACTTCGCTGACGATGGCCTTTTCAGTTTCATTCCCTATTAAATCGATGAATTCATTTTGAGTCACGGGACTGAGGTAAGTAACATGATATGGTCTTTCGGAGATTTCGTCCAACCATTTTTTAACCAGAGGACAATGCCGGGCAATTAAATGAACAATCTGTCGAAAATTTCCATCATTGTTTACTGGTGAATCTTTGTGACCACGTAAAGCGAGACCTTGCCTTCCCAGAGTCCTCGCAACATCGAACAAGACTCGTAAAACCCTTGAATGATACTCTTTTTCTTGTACTTCTTTAATCTTGTTGTTCCTGATGGATCTATCTATTAATATATCAACATGGGCCCCTTCGTTGATAAAATTGGAGTAATCATATAGAGCTGCCTTGTGAGATTCGGAAGTGAAGTGCTGAAGTAGTTTGCCTTTTTTCTCTCGACCACGACTCTTCATTTTATGCCACTCGCGGACTCCTACTGATACTAGCGAAACATCTTCCTGGCCCTTCAGGAAATAAAATGCAAGCAAGACAAAAAGCTGCATCTTTATGGGGACTATATTCCAAACAAGAAAATTCTCCATACCAAGCTGGATTAAATCGACGTTGTTTGTTCGTGGGAATATTTGTATTGATCGGATAAATGTCAAGTTTAGGTTGATACCTACGGACCGAGAGAACACAAATATTTACGTTCATTACTGGATGATATTTTATTTCGTCGACCGGGGTCATGATCGATTAGAACGTCATTCCCAATAGCCATATTGAAATTGGTAGACGACAGTTTTTCGTATTTTTTTTTTTAGCAAATAACAATAGCTCACCACTTTCTTGGTGAATGTTAACAGTCGATCACATCAACGAACAATGCTTTTAAATTCGGCACTGCCTCGTTTTTTACTCTATCTAAAACGTCATTCGCTCGTTCGAAATTCTTCAGGAATTCAGCAACCTTGCCGGAAATTTCAAAAATACTGACTACATATGAGCCGTTCAGTGCACACAGTGACTAAGTCCATTCGAGCTGAAGTTGAGAAATCCGTTGATTTAATTTACATTGCATTTTAAAATTCCCTGTGTAATTGAAACTAAAATATTAGATGTAGGATGCATAAATACGGATATAGCTTACATTTGACAGTATATTTTGTATTTTTTTTGGTGTTGTTGCGAGCTACAAGGAGCCAGATATTGGCTGCATTAAATCATGGAGTTAATCAGAATGGCTTCTGAAAAAAATTAAAATTTTTTCAGTGGCCAAAAAAAATTTTTAGTTAAATGGTGTTAATACTTGTTGTTCGGTATAGTTACTAAAATCACGAGAAGATATGACTATAACAAGTGCTGCGACACTTAAATCTCAGATTTTGAAAAAAGTGGACTTAGTCACTGTGTGCACTGAAAGGCTCATATAAGAAAATTACTCAAAAATGCCGACTAGTCAAAAATGCCGACTACATGTAAGAAATAAGTCAAAAATGCCTACTACATATAAGAAATTTAGTCAAAAATGCCGACTACATATAAGAAATTTAGTAAAAAATTCCGACTACTCAAAAATGCCGACTGGATGTAAGAAATTTAGTCAAAAATGCCGACTACATGTAAGAAATATAGTCAAAAATGCCGACTACATGTAAGAAATATAGTCAAAAATGCCTACTACATATTAGAAATTCAGTCAAAAATGCCGACTACATATAAGAAATTTAGTCAAAAATGCCGACTACTCAAAAATGCCGACTGCATGTAAGAAATTTAGTCAAAAATGCCGACTACATGTAAGAAATATAGTCAAAAATGCCGACTACATGTAAGAAATATAGTCAAAAATGCCTACCACATATAAGAGATTTAGTCAAAAATGCCGACTACTCAAAAATGCCGACTTCGGCCGTGTGCCAAACGGTTTAAAAAAGCAAATTTTGACAGAGCGATGTTAAATTCTGATAGTTATCGTGCCTCCAGGGCTAGGGCAAATTCTGGCAGTCAATAATGTGAGCACAGGGATGCATGTGCTGTTAACATTCATATTATTTCACATAAATTTATGTTCACATGCATTATTTAACACTAAAATATAATATAATGCGAATAATACGCAATATAAATGCATGAAAAACACGTAAAATGAAAATGGATTCACAAAGCATCTGCTTTTGCACGTGATTTTTCCATATGTCAAAATTTACTACTGTCATAATTTAACATTTCGTTTGGCACAGCAAAATGGAAAATTTTTGTACACCATAGGAAATTTGTTCACCTCATTTTACTCTGACGAAAAATGTTTTCGATTGCCACACAGCCTTCATGTAAGAAATTTAGTCAAAAATGCCGACTACATATAAGAAATTACCGACTTCAAAAAACGTTGGGGGTGTGCCAGCCCCCACAGCTCCCACTCGTGACGCCCCTGGCCAGCCTTAACGATGCTATTCATACATTTTAAGACTGCCCTCTAAAAGATGCGGAATGAGTATACATCATAGTGTATCAATAAAAAGTGTTGGTACACTATGGTATACATATCGCTCATTTGCTGAAACATCGTCATAACTCAAAAAATTTGATATTACAGAAAACACATTTTTAGTTTTTGAATTGATGTATATTTATATGGGATAAGTAATCAATTATATCGCGATGCTGCGTGAAATGTTAAAACCTCGGATATAAAACTTTCCCAGTTGATCAAACATATTATTTCCTATATATTAGTGATGTTAACTCAAAATTTGGGTTTTTTGAGTTATGACAATGTTGCAGCAAAAGAGCGATATGTATGTACTTATGTAAATATGTATATTGGTGAATCATGGGACGAGTCTTTGCATTTCGATTTCCCAGCTACTGCATATTATGTATATGTATATATGTATATTATTTGCTGTTATAAAATCAACCACCATTAAAACCAGCGCATTAGCCGAGAGAATATACTAATACTTTTTACTCGTTGCCATTATAACACCATACAATTCTCAGCCACTTTAGTAAAATTGTTACTGAAATAATTTGTTAATAGCGGATAAAAGCATACTTACCTGGCGTAGAGGTTACCGTGATCATGAAGGCGGTTCCTCCGGAGCGAGGCTCGGCCATTGCACTTCGGCTGAGTTGACCTTCGCGATTATTCCTAATGCGAATAACTCGTGCGTGTAATTTTTGGTAGCCGGGAATGGCGTTCGCGCCGTCCCGACATTTTAGAATACATATTTTTCTGTGTATAGTGTTGGGCACTATCGGATGATTTCAACTATCGATAGTTAGTTACTGAATGATTTTTTCCATTCATTCAAATTTAGTAATAACGCCAAAGCAAATGCTCCCCGTGTAAAGCAATTGTAGTTGTTGGAAAATGAAAACCGATGATTAAAATATCTGTGGACTTTTGGAAAACCCGCTTAAGTCGAGATAAGTAAATTTTCCAATTTCTTTATCATCATAAAAGCACATTTTTCATAACGGTCATTTCTGTCTTATCGGCGTACTGATAGCGTGACTAGCTACGGAGATATTAGTTTTGAAAAAACATCTTAAGCGTTCAGCAGAATCAATCCGTGACGTACGTCACGTACGTCGAAATAACTGACAGCAAAGTAGACTGCGGATGTTTGTATGCGTAACGCCAGATAAGACGGATACGTCAAAGTAGAAATTGCTCTAAAATTGACGTACGTGACGCAGCTGACGTATTGGCGGACTGATTCTGCCGAAAGCTTTAAGTCGATATTTTTTCCTAGTGCATTTGGGAAAACAACTTAAGTCAGATAAGATAGAAAAAACCTTCTAAATAAACCTCTAACTATCGTTTAGAAAACCATATTAAGTCAACTTGATGTGATGTTTTTTTTATTTTGCTTTTGGGAAAACAACTTAACTCGGTGTAAGTGCTTTTTCCCCGGGCAAAACTTGAAGTTAACTTGAACTTAAGTCTAAAATAGGTTAAAAGTTTTGTGAAATTTTTCGTCTCAAGCGATTTTGTAAATTCTCTTACCTGATATAAGCGGATATTTTTTCTAAAATCAGTTTGGAAGAAGCACTTATTTCCTTTAAACTCGGTTTAAAATACAACTGTTGCCGTTAGTCGAAGATAGTTAACTGGAAAATCATAAGAAATCATTACCCTTTTATGTAATGGTCCTATTTCTTTTTAATATGTACCAACAAAAGTTTTGTTAACAGTTAAATGTGTTTTTTCGCTCTCCTATAAAATTTGGTTTTTAGACTTAAGCGGGTTTTCCAAAAGTCCACAGATATATATATATAAAATTACTTTATATTAATAAGTCTGTGGACTTTTTGTCGAGATAAGTAAATTTTCCGATTTCTCTATCATAAAAGCCATAGTGCATACGATGGAAAGAAAATTGAAAAAACTGAGGTATAGGCGGTATATTTTCAGGGGCGTCTCCGAAATTTAAGGATGGGGGTGCGGGGCTAGCGACCCCACGACCCTCGAAAGTTTCTATTGGTCGAATTTTCGATCACAAGCGATACTAGTTCATATAAATCGATGTCATAAATCCATCAGTGACGAGTTTCACACAGTCGAATTAGTTTTCAAAAATGCACCGCCATATTGGATCCACCATTTTTCGCCAATGAAAACAGAATAACAACACACAAAAACCCACATTTTTACTGCACTTAAACATGTTAAAATGAAATTAAAATTGCAAGTATGTCATTTTTTTATAAAAACGAGTAGCGCGACCTCTAAACCACCTTTACATTAAAAAAAAAAAATAGCAGCCTCTTTTTTTATCATAAGGAACAATAATTGGGGGTAGCGTTTTAGAATTTCCAAAAAGTCCATATTTGTGAACCACTCTAATAAACACCTTTTGTTTGATACCCATAATGTACTAAACATTTTTGTGGAAATATTCGTCGATACCTCCGAAACCGGTCGAGCTATCGAAATTTCAAGATATCTCCCAAACCACTTCAGATATTTCAATGAATCACATCGCATATTATAGCACTCATTGACACTTTTCGTTTGACACCCATATTGTACTAAGACATTACGACCACAAACATACAGACACACATGGTCCACATATTGGGCGATTACTCCAAAACCGGTTGAGATATTGAAAAAAGTAATGTCTTAAATTTTAAGTTGAGCGTCGAGCAACCCAACGAAAAAAGTTTCATTCAATTCCACACAAATTTTTAAAATGGTTGATTTAGATTCTACTCGCTTAATAATGCTTCCCCCAATAAATTTTTTGTTGATATCTGCCATGTACAGACATCGACCTGTTACAATTTTATTATACATATGTAGAGATAAATAACTATTTTAAAGAAATTCTGCGGGTATCTTCTGCAAATCGATCCAAAAGTTCCTCTTCAATTTGGTGCATATGAGCACAGACCTAAGAATTAGTTTTTTTTAATTAATATACAATATTCGCCAGTAATGCTCCTCTCGCAAGATCTATGCGAGAATTTAATATTTTGTCTCAAACAATCGTCATTGATTTTTCAATGACCACTGACGCTTTTGTAAATCTTTTTCGCTCATTATCTATAGATATCTAAACTTGTTTTAAATGCTTAGCATATTAATTTCATAAGTTTAGTGTGTAACATACTTGTAATCTTCATATAATAATGTATGTACTTGTTGTTAGTAGTCTGTAAGAAACTTTGTTTCATTGACGGTATTACAATAAATATAAATATTACGAGAACAACATAATTCGTTACATTACCTCACAACTGCTAAAACTCGTCCAAAAATACGAGTTTTAACCTTGATTTTAATAATCTGAAAACGGAAATTTGATTTTTTCTTTCTGTCAAGAGAAATTTGCAAACAAATTGAATTGTTTTTGATTTTTTTTCTCACTCTTGGAAAGAGTTTCCAGAATTTAGGGGAATGCAGCTGCTCAAAATTTTTCTGTAATATAAATAAAAATTACTAGTTTCAAGTTTTTTTATTATGTGTTTTTTTTTTCTTTGATATAAAGTATAATAAAAGTATAAACTGAAAGATTCGCTTAAAAGTTGCCCTAGAAACTGGAGTGAAAAAGTTGTGCAACACAGCAACACTTTTGTGCAAACAAGAACCCTATCTCATTAGCGGCCTTTACACGATCAAATTGTGTGACAAACATGGTGTGATGAAAAAAAAATTGCTTTCGTTTAAACGGTCACACATGTTGTCATACTTCATTTCTCTGTTATTTGTGAACGAAGCAACATAGCAGGCACATTGGTTGCAGCCCTTGTATTTGACATTTTAGAAGAGACGAAATAAAACAAAATAGGCAGCATTATTTTTGTATTCTTCGCTTTTAATTTTCCAGATTTCTGGATAGCTTCGATATACTTCGAAGAACTCCATTCAAATTTCTTTGTTTGCCCGCGATGTCATTACACTCTAATTTTTGCTTATCGACTGAAAAAATACACTACGTGCATGATGCACGCGTTTACACTATCACACATGTGTGTCACACAATCATGTTTTCTAAAATTTTAGAAAACCATCACACATGTGTGACACACACGAATTTCTGATGTTTACACGCTCACACTTCTCATCACATCGCAAATGTTTGTCACACAATTTTATCGTGTAAAGGCCGCTATTGATATTCGGTGCTGCACAAAACCCGAGCGCAACGAAAACAACAATAGCGACCCAGATTTTTGACATGGTAGTGTGTTTTGACAATTGTGATTTGACGTGGACGTGTGTTTTGACATTTCTGTCAAAGCTAGAGTTCACACTTTATGTTGTACACAATGATAAAAGCACATTTTCATAACGGTAATTTCTATCTTATCGGCGTACTGATAGCGTGACTAGATACGGAGATATGAGTTTTGAACTATCTAATACGGCTGATACATTAGCGCAAATTCCGAATTAACTGCGTTTTTGGGAGTTAACTTGGGCATAATCTTCATTATAAACTCCCAAAAATTAAGAAGATTTGAGCAGTTTTAAAAAATTTGCACTGGCAACACTCTGTACATAAATAGACAACAACACCAAGAAACACTAGGAAATTAAGGGTAGCTGACAGATAGGCGTCGCGCTGGTTTCTAAGATCCGACTTTCGACAACTAGATGTCGCTGAGGTAGGTAAGAATATAGTGCAATAACAACCAAAGTAGTAATTCTCAATGCTGTTAATCTTCATTTTTGTGTGTATCAGGGTAAAATTTGGATCTGATTAAAGAAGATTTATTGGAGATAATCTCCGTGTGTGTATCCATAGCATAAACGATAGTTAGAAGTTTATTTAGAAGGCTTTTTCTATCTTATACGGCTGATACATTAGCGCAAATTCCGAATTAACTGCGCTTTTGGGAGTTAACTTGAGCATAATCTTCATTATAAACTCCCAAAAATTAAAAAGATTTGAGCAGTTTTAAAAAAAATTGCACTGGCAACACTCTGTACATAAATAGACAACAACACCAAGAAACACTAGGAAATTAAGGGTAGCTGACAGATAGGCGTCGCGCTGGTTTCTAAGATCCGACTTTCGACAACTAGATGTCGCTGAGGTAGGTAAGAATATAGTGCAATAACAACCAAAGTAGTAATTCTCAATGCTGTTAATCTTCATTTTTGTGTGTATCAGGGTAAAATTTGGATCTGATTAAAGAAGATTTATTGGAGATAATCTCCGTGTGTGTATCCATAGCATTATCTGACTTAATGTTTTCCCAAATGCACTATGAAAAAATATCGACTTATGATGCTTTTTCAAAACTCACACAAAGTCCACAGAAATATATTTACCAAAGTATATGAAACAAAGTAATAGTGAACTTGACAGTTCTCTCTTCTCTGTAGGAGTTTTCCCGTCAAATGAAAAAATATATTAACCCGTTCTGCTTAAGATTTTTTAAATTTTTTCAATAGTGTAAAGAAATAGCAAATTGTTTCATATAAATACATTACCGCTTGCCTCACTTCCTTGCACGTTTAAATTGAGTTTAGAGTTCAGATAAGCTTACGGTGACCATCCGTTCTGTTTTTGGCAGAACAGTTCTGTTTTTAAGGAGCTTGTTCTGCGTATTTTTTTTCTAAGGAAAATAACAGAAATGTTCTGTTTTTGAGCAAATGTTCTGTCTTTGTTCTGCTTTTTTTGTGCCGGCAACCGTTTTTAACAAATGTGATGAGTAGCTCTGTAAAGTGAGTTTGCTCAATAATTTCAAAACGAGTACGTTAAAATGGCAAAAACGTACCAAATTTGAAAGTTCCGTACTCGGAAAAAAATTCGTACCAAAAATGGTACATTTCGGCCAAAACGGCAACCGTGGTTATGGTAGGTTTTAAATTAACAAGGAAATGTCTCACCATTAGGAAATACTATTCACAAAACCGAAAAATATACTTAAAAAATTACTTCCAATTGATGCACTTTGGTTGAAATTATTTGAGATTGCAATTTCAATGTGTCACAGACGTTTTTATTCCAAATATTGAGAGTGCAACCTCAAATAGTTTATAGCCGGGTAGCGAAATTTTCACGTGAAGGCAATACCAAGCCTTAAGTAAAAAGAGTTCTGTTTTTTCAAAAAAAATTTATGGTCACCGTAGATAAGCTAGACTCGTAGCACATCTTAGCTAAGGGCCGTTTGCATAAAAGCCGATAACGCCTAATCGGTGATTAACTTTACAGCTAACCATACAAAAAACGTCAATTAAACTCCGGTTAGTCGTAATCGGCTTTTATGCAAGTGGCCCTAAGATGAATAGGTCTAATCGGCAATTGGAATAGTACCACAAGGTGGTTCGGCAGCTATGAGAGCATAGACTCAATACCGTACAACTCTGTTTGCTGCGCCACGTCTGTCTTACAACAGCAGCAGCGAAACCGATTAATTTCTCGAAACCAAAAACTAAATCGGAAACGTTATTTAAAAAAAAAAAAAACCGTTCCAAACAAGTGTGTACTTTTTTTTATAAATTGATTACTTCATTTCCCGGACACATATTTTCCTTGATAAGACGGTACCCTGGTTTTGACTTCAGTATAAAAAACTCGAATGGAAACCAATCCACCAGTTTCTGCGACGCTCTGGCGACAAACTTGTTGTGATGCAATCGGCGGAAATCGACAAATATTCAATACTCGCCATTTTTATAACGCAAAGGTCCAAAAAGAGGTAGATTCCAAAGGGGCCAAAATTACTCCGCTACTGTTTGGGCTAGCGTATTTCGCGGTATTGATAATTTTTTGGCCTGAGCAAATGCAATCTAATTTTTCAGTAAAACAATTGTATGGGACACAACAACTGTGCTTGGGTGGAAAAGGGTTAATACGCTTGTTTACATTTTTTTGAAGGAAAAACTCCTACAAAAACAAAATATTGCAGTTGTCAATTCTACCTTGTTGAATTTGCCTTGATATTTACTAATAAATTAATGAACATGTTCTAATTGTTTCAGGGGTACAAACAATCACTCGTAAAAACATTCATTCGCCAACTTGTACGAAAATCATTCATTTGTGAAATCATTCGTGTGTGAAAAATTAGTAACGAATGAGAATTTAGTAATTAATAAAAAAATGCTACTAAATTTTTCAGTAGTTGAAAAATCCTTAAATGGGGCTTTAAAAATGCCAAAAATCAGGTAATTTAGTTAGAGGCTTAAAATTTAAAACAAAGTAAAAGGGTGTAAAGAGAGTTTTGCGAAGAAGCTATAGCTTTTTATCGACTCCTAACAGAACAGCAGTTGCGAGGCAGATTAGTTTTTGCGCGAAGCTTTCCATGACAGAAATCCACTTGGAGATAGACAACTAAAAAACAACAATCAATATTAAACATAAAAAATATATTTTAAAAAACTACATAAAAAAATTAAAAAAGATATTTGGTTCCATCCAGGGTCGAACTGGAGACCTTCTGCGTGTAAAGCAGACGTGATAACCGCTACACTATGGAACCACTTGGCAACTCGTTGGCAAAAGCGTAATACAAACTCAAACTCGTCTGAATAAACATTGCTACACTCTGAATCATATGTATGTTCGTATGAATGTGCATACAACATATTTATTAGTGTCCGGCCGAAGGTTCGGCCAAGCTTCAGCATGCTTATTCAATAAGCAGAACATTCGATCAACTTATTTGAAGTGAGATGACTTTAGATATGTATATGTACTTTGGAGTTAACGAATACTTAGATCAACTACATTTTCCGCATTAATGCTTAATGTTCCAGTATAATAGTACATTTACACCGCACCAAATTTGGTGAATTTAAATTAGCTCTTTCTACACCGTTTACACCATAGAGTCAAGAAGGCTTCTGTCTTTTCCTGGTAGAATTGGCCCATTTTCTTAAAAAAAGAAAGAACTAATTGAAATTGTTATTTACAGCTGTGCATTTGCCAAAATCTCTCTTCGTTTTACGTTCCACAAACTTTGTATGAAAGTGGAACCTGCAAAGTTGTATGTAATTGGGGCTTAAGGCTCTTGCTGTGCAATTCTTAATATGGAACGCAGGCAGAGTTGCTATTTTGAGGAACTGTGGATTGTATTGTGCGGCAAATGGGGTCAAATGTGATGGAATTGCAAATTTGGAAAATGAGATTTGTATGGAAAAAAGCGCCAAATTTGCCAAATTACGTTACCTTAATTCACAAAGGCTCTAACTGACATACATTTACAGGAGAAGCAAAAAACAAATCAAGCCGCGCCCCAATATTTCCAAAAAAACCGTAGGAACTTGCCTTCGTGTTGTGACATTTCATTACTGATATCCCTAGCAGCATTTTTTAAAAATTTTGAACAAAAAATATTCAAATATCATTCTACAGAGGATTAAAAATGATCAAATTCAAGTGCATTTTCTGTTCGAATATGATAATACAATGGCAAATTGTGAGTAAAAAATTCTTTATGATTTGTTGAAAAATAAGCGCTTCAGAAACAAACCAAATGTTGCATTTACTTACCGCACCATATGGCGGTTGAATCTCAAAATTGCCCTTCCTGAAAAGGTGTACATATTTTGAAAAGTGCTAATGCAGCAAATGCGCGACCCTGCAAAAATCGTTGGATTTTGTCTTCCAATCTTTTGATATTGGAGTACTCCAATAGTAATTCTTTGTAAACCTCGTCGGACCACCTTCAGCTTTTTGAAAGAGGATCATTGCTCCTGCCTTATCGACGAAAATTACGACACTATCACTGGTAGTATATACTCCAAGGAGTAACAACATTGGAGTACATTGCAAAGTACTCTGACGGTAGGTACTCCATGGAGTAGCAGAAACAAAGCGAAGGTTCGAGTAGGTGGTCCAGTCCTAGGACATCGCAATGTTAATTGGAGCACAACTTTTATATGAAAAAGGATTACATTTGGAGTACTCTGATGTTCCAATTGGAGTACTCTTTGGATAGGAAACAGAGTATAAAATACACATTTCGTCAACTTCTACGATACCATGAAGACCACTAATAATTATTTTTTTGAAATTATATTTTGGGAATCACTCAATACTCACGAGCTACACATTAACCACATTTAAATTGAAAAACAAAACCCAACCCATAGTGTATCAGTACAAGTGTGAACTGTAATTTTGACAGCAAAAACGGGAAAATCTGGGTTGCTATATTTGTTTTCCTTGCACTCGGCAAAACAGGGTTTTGTGCAGGAGCGAATATCAATGAGACAGGGTTCTTGTTTGCACAAAAGTGTTTTTCACTCCAGTTTGTAGGGCAACTTTTAAGCGCATCTTTCGGTTTATACTTTTATTATACTTTGGCCCTTATTATGAGCTGCATTCGATGTTCGATCTTCGTTGGTTATCGAACATCGAAAATCGAACTTCAAATTCATATTATGGCTAGCGCATCGCTGACGAAATTTTCGTTGTGTATCCATTTTTTCAACGAATAGCATTTTGCTTTCGACGCTGTATCGAATTGTTTTAAAATTACTAAAAATGTAAGTTTTTTTGTATTTATCTTCTACTTTTTTGATTTATAGTACTAATTTTAACTTTTTTGTATTAATTTGTAGGTCTAAGGTCGTCAGCACAAAACAACAGCTGGAAACGTTGGTTTCTCTAATGCACCAAAATCCGAGCCTAGCAAGAGGTGTTTATTCAAAATCCCAGGCTGCAAAAAAGTGGGAGGAAATAACTACGCAGCTAAATTGCTTAGGCCCATAAATCTGTTTAAAAACTTTATTATTATCAAACATTAATTAACACTTTTGTAAATGTACATTTATGAATCTTCGAACCATAACTCTGTCGTAGTCATATTTTTGTTTTCTGCATCAATTTTGCTCAAATATTTGCTCGGTAATTTATTTTGTTTGTTTAGAAGATTTATTTTTTTAATCACAGCTGATAAAAGATGTACTACTGTGAACAGTTGAAACGATCGAAATTCACAATAGCGCAAGTATTCACCGAATGCAGCCCATAATACCAAATGAGAATTTTTTCGTTGAGCATTTTCGACCACGGTCGAAGATCGAATTAAACTCATAATAGGCACCTTTATATCAAAGAAAAAAAAAAAAACCAAAAGAAAAATACATAAAAATAAGCAAATTTTATTTATTTTACAGAAAAAATTTGAGGTAAGTATCTTCGAAATGAGAAATTAGACAGAAAATAAAACAAACGTTTTTTTTTCAATATCCCGTTAGCACTAATACATTACACAAATACATTACACAAAATCCTTGCGCAAGTACCGAAAGCATAAATTTGTGCAAATAAGACTTTTTACATACACAACTCAAACAAACTGTGCAATATTCATTTCTGATCAAGCATAGCCGAAGAAACATGTGTGGAAATTGTACAAGAAAATCAAGTGCCGCTTTACTTCTTATAATTGCACTAAGAAGAAAGAAAAGAAAACAAAGGCGCAAACGGATTTGGGCGCAATTGTGGTATAAAAAACGTGATATACTTGGGCAGAAAAAACTACTGCAAGAGCTGGAATTCACCTCGCAACGTGATTTCAAAAATTACGTACGAATGGATAAGGATACATTTGAAGCACTTTTGACGAAAGTAGCGCCTCGAATTTACAAGCGAGACACTCTGATGAGAAAAGCTATTTCAGCGCGTCATCGGTTATCTTTAACATTGCGATTTTTAGCAAGCGGCAATAGTTTTGAGGACCTTAAATTTCTTACAGCCATTTCTCCGCAAGCCATCGGCAAGATTGTAAGTGAGACTTGTGACGCTATCATTGAAGAGCTAAAAGACTACATACAGGTAGATAATCTAATGTTATATCAAAAACTATTTTTAACTTTCTCTCATACTTCAGTTGCCTAGAAATGAAGGTGATTGGAAAATGGAGGCACAGTCATTTAGTCAGCGGTGGAACTTTCCACACTGCATCGGCGCGATTGACGGCAAGCACATAAATATAAAGAAGCCACCTGGATCGGGGTCGTTTTACTTTAATTATAAGAAACATTTTTCAATTATTATGATGGCTGTAGTAAATGCAAATTATGAATTTTTGATGGTTGATGTTGGAGCGAATGGACGAGCTTCTGATGCTGGCTTGTTTGGCCAAACTAAGTTTTTCAAAAGACTTAAAGCAAATGAATTAGGATTGCCAAAACCTGAACCGCTTCCAGGATGTAGTGAAAAAATGCCGTTTGTGTTTGTTGCTGATGATGCATTTCCATTAACAGAAAATATTATGAAGCCTTTCAGTCATAATTCCCTCGAGAAGGGTGATATCATATTTAATTATAGATTATCGCGCGCGCGTGGATTAGTTGAAAATGTTTTCGGAATCTTGGTTTCACGTTTTAGAATTCTTTTGAATACTTTAAACTTCTCACCAGAAAAAGCAACCAAATTTGTCTTGGCTTGTTGTTATTTGCACAACTTTTTACGTAAGTCCAAATGTGACACATATTTTACCAATGTGGAAAACATAGAAATCTCGGAAAACGTTGATACCCAAGGAAAAGCATACCTCTTGGATTCTTTAAGTTCTACATCAATTAAAAATGCATCAGCAAATGCAAAAGACGTGCGAAGTAAATTTAAAAGGTATTTTAGCACTGTGGGAATGGTTTCATGGCAAAACAAGGTTTATGATAAACTGACAAACAAAAATTCAAACAGGTTATAAAGCGCCTAACACAAAACATGTATGTGAATATGTAGTTTAAATAACAATAAAAAATTACTTTGGATTATATCTAAAACTAACATCAAAATTATTTAGGTTAGGTTAGGTTCAAGTGGCTGCCGCAGAGGCACACTCAGCTCAGTTTTGAAAGGCCCGTTGTGATACCACAAACACTAGGAAAGTCAGTCCCGGGACCCGGCCATATGGAAAATCCCGGAGTTTTTGGGATTCTCCACATAGCAGAATCCCGGGACTGACATTCCTAAACCGACACCGTTCGTTTGGAAACGAGCTAGAATCAGTCGGCGTTGTGGGCTGCGCAGCTCGACAACATGGCGCAACGAACGTATTAGTCCATAGATTTCTGTTTGCGGGCCCAGAGCATATGCGCAAGTGACATTGACCAAGGTAGGTGTTGCATTTGACCGATGGCACTCTTGACACATATATTCTGTGCCGACAAACAGTACTTCACACTGCTGGCTTAGTTCAAGTACTCCATGGAATACCCTCAATACTCCAACATACTGAAAATAGCTCGCAAGATTGCAGGAAGTACTCGCGCAAGAACAATAACACCACCGCACTTTACTTCCATTTTCATTTATTGCTTTTGCATTTTATGATAAAACTGGTACACAAAAAAAAAAAATAAATTAAGTATAATTCAACTTGCTAAAAATAAATAAACGGCTTAAAACATATAATTATCTTTGCACTTTTAGTTCATTTTGTACTTTTGATCAATATTAAGTTATTTTGAGTTAATACTCTTCAGTAAAGCTTTCATAAAAGCATTGCAGATCACTGCCACGATGATTGGAGACCGTTTCAGGGCTACTCATTGGTAGCTCTTGGTTTGCGAAGTCAATTATATTGTCTGCTACAACATATTCAGGCAAAGGCGAATTTGAATGATAAGATGGTGGTTGAACAGGAGACGCCAGTAAAAAATTCTGTATTTCTAATGCATGATTTTTCTTGAGAGCGCCCATGCATCCATGGTACAAAATATCGGAAATTAATTTACGTGCAATAACTTTCTGCTGTTCGTTCATTTCTTGATATTGCGAGGCCCATGATTTTCCCAGCATTTCAAGCTCACAGTTGTTGCTACCGTTTGATTGTAGTTTGTTACAAGCCAATTGTATCAGCTGATCTTCATCCGATATCTTTTTTTTCTTTGAACGCGGAGCTATTTTCTAAAATTCAAAGAAAAAATTTCAACATCACCATATTAATTACATTATACTATTTCCTACTTGCTCTTCTTTTCTGTTTTCCATTGTAGATATTCCCTCTATGCACTCCTCCTGATCTTCCAAGAACGACAACCTATCAAAATACCAAAGGGTGGGCTCATATACATCGTCGGTTCCGGCACCTGACTTTTGACTCTCTTTCACTTTCTTTAGTTCTTTTCGATATGTGGTACGGAAGCTGTTAATTTTTTTTACTGCCATTTCCCTATTCGCCTCTGGATAAATTTCTTTCAATTTGTCTATAATTTTTTGGTAGCTGCTGGTTTTTAGCGTTCTGTTGCTGTAATCAACACTTTTGATTTGCCACAACGCTGGTAATTCCCGATATAAGTCCAGGAATTCGCACCAAAAACTTTTGCTATCCATTATTGTGCAGAAAATTAATTTTATTTAATTTAAATGCTATTTTATAGTCGAACTTGGCACAAAGTTTGCCACACACGAAAAAAAAAAGCATGCGCAATGTTCGCAGACTTGCGTTAAAATCTAAATTGTTTTGATTTTAGCACAGTTCTTTGCGCAAATAGCTCAACCAACGCACACACCACACAAGTACTTGTGCAAATGTATGTTTTGCGCATGTAAATCTGTGCTATGTATGGGCCGCCTAACCAACAATTTTTATGATAGATAACAAACGCTTTCTGTACATTGAACTGGCGGCTAGAGTTAATAAGAGATGCCAACAGTTTTAAGTTGGAGCTTTATACCTCAATTCTGTAAGCTGTATCTAGTCACTAATAGAGACATTTCGTGGTCTATTTCATATTTGATACAATTTGGTATTCAGTAAGCTGCCTCACATCTCTAGTCTCAATAAAGAGTCACTAATTTGTCATCTGCTTGTAGGCACTCTGCTAAACAGTGTTTTGACATTCATTCAGCTTTGTAATGTTGCGTTTGGAAACGTGATAGAAAATCGTGATGTAAATATCAGCTGTTTTATATTTACATCACGATTTTTTATCACTTTTTCAAAGGCAACATTACAAAGCTGACTGAATGTCAAAAGACTGTCTAGCAGGGCAGGTAACAAACACAATTAATTAAAGAAAATTTGTTAAAAAATTAAAAAAAGTGAATTTACGAATTAGAAGTACTTAAATGTTAAAAAAAGTTAATTAAATTTGAAAAAATGAAATAAAAAAATAAAAATTTACTGTTCGCGGACTGGCACTTGAACCTGCGACCTCCCGCGTCATAATCCGGACGCTTAACGCCGGGGCTACATCAAGATCTTTACGGCGGGTGTCAAATGCGTTACTTAAAATTTATGCAATTTTTGTATTCACCACACCTTAAAATGAGCGAGAGAGACTGTGCTAAATTTCTTGTGACTTTCATCTCAAGTCACAAAAGTTGTATCTAATGAAATATCTCAAATTTAGTGACTTGATGAGACAGAATTACAGAATACTGGTATTAAACTTATACGGAAATGGTGAAAGTCACACTGAAAAAATCTGGTTACCTTTTTGTATTTGGAAACATGTATGTACGATGTTTTTGGATAGATTTACTATCAAATACATATCTTAACAGTTTGACTTAAATGAATACAACAAGGCTATAACCCTGCAAAAATCATTGGATTATGTGTTCCCATTTTTTGATATTGGAGTACTCCAATAGTAATCCTTTGTATACCTCATCGGACCACCTTCAGCTTTTTGAAAGCCGATCATTGATCGTGCCTTATCGACGAAAATCACGACACTATTGCTCTAAGAGTTCTAACAGTATATACTCCAAGGTGTAATAATATTGGAGTAACAACACTGGAGTACTCTATGGAGTAGCAGAAACAAAGCGAAGGTTGGAGTAGGTGGTCCAGTCTTAGGACATCGCAATGTTAATTGGAGCACAATTTTTATATGAAAAAGGATTACATTTGGAGTACTCTGATGTTCCAATTGGAGTACTCTTTGTATAGGAAATAGAGTACTTTCGATGTTTGCAAGGTAAAATGCCAAATTAAAGTTCCGAAAGATGGTAAACACTTTTGAAAACACCTACCACATAGACCAAAGAAAAATTGGGGATGATCGTTACGTTCACTGTGGCATAAAAAATGTTTTTTTTTTTTTACTTTAGCTGCCAAAGATTGAACTAGATTTTGGAATTGATGATCTACCATTATTTAAAAGTAACTGATTCTTTTAAAAATCGATTACAACCCGAGCATCACATCAGCATTGGAGCTTCTTGGCATTGACATTATTTCCCAATGCTCACTAGATTATATGCACGTTGTAAGCCTAGGTGTAATCCGTACTCTTTTAAGGGCATGGATAAAGATAAAGCGCGAAGACTTTTCTCTACCATCGTGGAAAATTAGTTCTCGAGATAACGAGTTGCTTTGCAATAAAGGCAATATACCAAAAGAATTTAACAGAAAGCCCTGAAAATTGGTATAACTAGATAGATGGAAGGCCACAGAACTGCGACAATTTCTACTTTATACCGGACCTTTTATATTAAAAAATATTTTAAGCCCAGCGAGATATTGGGATAAATTAATAAAGAAACTAAATTGCTTTTTCTCAAATTTTACGTCAATTTGAATGAAGAAACTTTCAAAATTTGAGAAAACGCATCGAAAAAGCAATTCCTTTTTTATTAATTCATCCCTTTGCCATTTTTTAAATTATATTGGCTATAAGAAAATAACGTGGCTGCCGAATATTTTTTAAAATCATTTTTACAGGACGTGTCAAAAAGCTGACGTAAACTTTATCCTCAATTCATACTAAGATATGATCTAACTTAACTCTGGACGCAAATATGAAAGATGTCCACACAAAATAATGGAAAAGCGAAGCCCTGAAGCATCAAATAGTTACTTTTACATGTCCATCAAGTTAGCATTGCCTACCACTTTAAAATTTCAAGCTCACTCCTAGTGGATTAATTGTCGTTAATTCAATTAAATTCAATTCAATTGTACTGTGCGACGATTCGAAGATATTATTCCCGTCGAAGAAACATGGCCAGCTTGTGCTCTTCAACAGTTCCCTACCGACGACTACAAATGCATTTTGTGCGGAAAGAATGTGCGCAACACGGAACTGTGCTCATCATCAATTCTCGAAGGACAGGAAGAGCGAAGAATTTGAACCAAATGTTCCTAAAACAGCAGAAGGTCCGAAAGACTTGCCCTTCAGGAAATTGAAAACTGGAAAGGATTAGTATCGGACGTTCCGAAAAAATTTCGAACTGCCATGTATTTGGGGAAAAACAAACAGGCTGTGAATGAAGCAATGAGGTTTGATAAACATTACAAAATTCCTATTTTGAAAAATGGAAGTAACGGCATCTGAAGCGTTACAAGGTGGCCAAGTATCAGTTTCAAATACTTGTGCATTTGATAGTTTCCCAATAATACTTGCAGCGGCGACCGAGAATATGTCACTCAAGAAAAAGAAAACAATAGATTGTTACGCCTTGTTGAGGATTATATCAACTTAAATATTCAATAAATAGTTGATATATAAATTTTGATTTGACATAATTGAATCATAATAAAATTTTTAAAAATACATCTACTCCCCCTCCAGAGTAAAGGCTGATTTACATGGGTCAATTTTCTGGTCGATTTTTGTCGTTCCACTGCTTTATATTTTCAAATACAAGGTGTAGATCGATCGAATTGCTATTTACACGGTGGAACGACAAAAATCTACTAGAAAAATCGACCAGTGGAAACGAGGCTTGACGATAATTGTAAAAAAAAAAATGAATTCAGTTTCTGGTTTTTGTTGAAGTTGAAAATGGTTTGAAGTTAAGATATACTAAAGTGACAGGGACATTACATCGCGCTGTAGACTGCTGATACCTGCTTGGTAAACCATTCATGTATAGAAGAAAGGAGGGGTAACCTGTGCAATTGTTTCAAATTTATGCTGGAATTCTGTAAGGTGTATCTAGTCACTAATAGAGACATTTCGTGGTCAAATTCAATTTTGAGACAAAATTAAAAACATTGCAAAAAATGGAGGAAGAACAATTGGCAATTTATTTAATTATGAAAAAGCAATGTTAATAAATAATAAAAGTACTGAAAATGTGTTTTTTAGTTACTGTTTACAAATATTTTTACTTGTTTATTGTACAGAATTCTTCGCAGGCAAAATCTTGCAAGTTTAAGGGACAAGCAGGACCCATTTTTGTTGGAGGAGGAAATTTTCCGGAGTTTTTTAAGGTTTCCCAAGACGCTTTGTTGGGACCTTATGCAGGAGCTGAAGCCGCACGACAACTATGTCAGGAAGTCGAGGATTCCGTTTGAGCTTCGGGTAAGAATAGTGGTTTTGTAAAAGGTATGCTCATCCATTTTATCTTCTATGGTTTTAGTTTATTTCAGTACTTTACTTCCTCGCAAACGAGTCCTATCAAAGCTGCATAGGAAACATTGTGTATGAGTGATAGGAAACAGCCTTTGCAGCTATGAGCCAGCCTTCTGTTTCCAGAAACATAAGTGCAATTTGCAGGCTTGTTGTGGAACACAAAAACGCGGAAATATCGTTTCCGAATACGGCTGAGCAATACCACTGCATAAAAAGAAGGTAATTTGTGTATCTTACTCGCAAACGAGTCCTATCAAAGCTGCATAGGAAACAGCCTTTGCAGCTATGAGCCAGCCTTCTGTTTCCAGAAACATAAGTGCAATTTGCAGGCTTGTTGTGGAACACAAAAACGCGGAAATATCGTTTCCGAATACGGCTGAGCAATACCACTACATAAAAAGAAGGTAATTTGTGTATCTTATTTAAAAGACTCGTTTGATTAAATTTTTTTTCAATTTTCATAACCAATATGACATCAAGGGTGTAATTGGTGCTATTGAATGCACGCATGTGGCCATAAGCTCATGTCACAACGCCGGTATATGGACTACATCCACAGTACGCATAAAATTAATTAGGGACCATGTAACCGGATCTTTCACGTGGCTATTGGGGGACTCGGGTTATCTTTTGGAGCCGTGGCTTCTTACGCCGATAGGAAGCATTTCGACCGAGAATGCAGATTTTTACAACAGGGTGCATGTAAAAGCACGAAATCCAATAGAACGAGGCTTTGGTGGTGTAAAGTCACGTTTCAGGTGCTTATCAAAAGAGCGTGCCCTCAGGTATAGCCACAAAAATGCCGCGTATATAATATACACCTGCTTCATTTTCCATAACATTTTGCAAAAACGAGTTATTATGCCAGAGGAAATTTTAAAAGAAAACTTTACATCTGATGACATAGACACTGCCACTATAATACAATCGTCGGAATATTACTCTGAAGGTAGAAGAGCACGGCAAAGATGTGTGAATGCATTAAGGATATAGTTTCCCTATAACCTAATTTTCACATACAGTGGCGTATGTATTTCCTTTTATTTTATTTCAAATTACTTTGTATTATCCTAACGCAAGTGTAATTTCCTTCCTCTACCCTAGCCCATTCCTAATTTCTATCCTTCACTCTTTTGAAAGAAAGTGTACACCATAAAATGTAAAATGTAGGTGTATTATTTATTGCTTTGAATTTAAGCTTTTATTTTTAAAGTATATTAATTTGTGAGCTTTAATGTTATGGTCATGTTATTGTACAGTAGAAAATTTTTCATGGACTATTTGACCGATCGAATAATTTATTTTCTTAAATTATTCTATTTTTTTGTTATTAAAGAACAAACTGAGCAACAACTCACAAACAAACAATACCAGCTACCGTGATTGCAATTTCGTTCTTGCTTAAGGAACTAGACGTACGGCTTTGTATTTGTTGTTAGAAATTTTTAATTTTTCCCTTTATAGTGGTCATTGAACCGAGGAGAAATTAGGAAATTTGTGTTTTGTTTGTACATAAGTAAGAAATTATATGCTTTTCATTTTGTAAGTTTTATTTCTTCTTTAAAAGCAGGTTCGTTAAATCAGGATCGCCAATATATATCAGCTAAAATATTCAATAAATAGTTGTAATATAAATTTTAATTTATAAAAAATTGCAAACTTTATTTTATAAAAATATTTTGTAGACTGATAAAATTTTAATTTTGATTTGACATGATTGAATCATAAGGGGTATTCATAATAAATAGCATATAGGTTGACAAAATTATGCAATTGTATTAAAATACACCGAACCGTGAGCGCCCTTTGTCAACTCTAGTTGCATAAATTGTCATGTTGTTGCATTGCATTCATACGAACAGCTGTTGACATATGAGTGCTGTCAGACGTTCAATATGTATCGTGATCCGTTTTGATAGATCGGCTTGAATTTAGAATAGCTCCATCTCCTTAATTAAAAAAAAATTACGGGGATCGATAGATATTAAGATGAGTACAAATATATATATTTTTTTGGCGGAAAAAAACAACAACAAGAGTTATTAAGGGTCAAAGTTCATTTAAAGCGTTTTTGAAAATCAAAATTTCTCTCCGATTTTCAAAAATGTGTGCATTAGGTAGGTAATTGAATTACCTTACATTTGATTTACCATTGCTCGGCGTGCAAAACCGCGTAAATTTAAAGCATTTTTTTTTATCAAATTTGTGTGGAGAGCTTAGCAGACATGTTTATAAAACCGTGAAGTCACTGATTTTTTTAAATGCGAGATCTTATTTATTGGATCATGGATTCCATTTTTGCTAAAAAAAATATTCGGGGTCAAAAGTCGAGAAAAATCCACATTTGTGGGTTTTTTTTTGATTTACCTCTAATTTTGACCCGAATAATGCTATCGATGGGGTCTTTTAAAGTTTTCTTTCTGACGGCGAACACAAGCTCTCCCCAAAAATTTGATAAAAAAAATGCTTTAAATTTTGCATATAAGCGGTTTTGCACGCCGAGCAATGGAACATCAAATGACAGCTAATTCAATTAGGTACCTGAAGACCTGTTTACATTGTTCAATTTTGGAATCAATTTTCGTCGCATATGCACTTGATTCCAAATTGAGTTGACTATCCGCTTACATTAATAAATTTTTTTGAAAACTATTTGACGGTTGTTTACGTCGTTCCAATTAATAAGATCTCGCATTTAAAAAAATCAGTGACGTCACGGTTTTATAAACATGTCTGCTAAGCTCTCCACACAAATTTGATAAAAATATGCTTTAAATTTTGCATATACGCGGTTTTGCACGCCGAGCAATGGTACATCAAATGAAAGGTAATTCAATTACCTACCTAATGCACACATTTTTGAAAATCGGAGAGAAATTTTGATTTTCAAAAACGCTTTAAATGAACTTTGACCCTTAATAACTCTTGTTGTTGTTTTTTTCCGCCAAAAGAAATATATATATTTGTACTCATCTTAATAATATCTATCGATCCCCGTCATTTTTTTTAATTTGGGAGATGGAGCTATGGTTTGCTCTTCCCTTGACGTTTATTATTGACACTCCTAATATGAAAACGTTAATGTTTTTTCTCAAGGCAATGGTAGTAGAAAAATCGAAAAAGGAGGATATTTGTACATTAGACTCCTGCATGATTGGATTCAAACTTTGAGTACAATAGAATACAGTAAATTTGAATTTTCCATTTGAAGAACCAAAAAACTTAGCCTTGAATATTTTATATTTTGCCTAAAATTTTCAAAATTAAAAAAAAGAATATGAATGAATGAAAAATAATTTTTATTCATTCTGATTCAAAACAAATATATTGGCTACACAGCTTACAATTCCACATATTTTTTTTTATAAAGGTGTAGAGTATTAGTAAAATTGGCTTTATAGAACATAAATGGGTGTATTTTATTTGTAATAGTAGAGTTATGAGTTTTGTGAGAGTTAGAAATACATCTGGCTAAAAGTTCTTGGTTAAGTTGGCTGCAATAAATACCCTGCTTTTGGTTTTCAATTCTGAAATATTTCAGAAAAATTCTTGAAAAAACCCTAGTAAAAGTATTTATTATAAAATATGGATATCGTCGGTGATTATGCTCAACCACTCATCGGGCATCTAAGAGACCGCGTAAACGACGTTTGTGATAAACACTTTTATAGCCCTTGCAATTAAGACTTGTTCCTTTATTCTCAAGATAACTGCATTTGCGTTGAAAAATCATTAAAAGAATCGATCTTGATCGGAGTTGTCTTAAAATTTTATAATTTGTAGCTGCAAACCCGCCAAACTTAAATATTGCATTCTACTAATGGCGGCGATATACCAACAGGTTATCATAACCTCTAACGAGATTTTTAGCCAAGCTTCTCTTTCCAACTTGTGGTGTGTTGCTTTTTGAGTTTTCCTACAAGTTGGCGGGACCTACAATTTTTTGCCGACTCCGAACGGCACTTGCAAAGCAAATGAATTTTTTGCGGAGAAGCTTCTCATGGCAGAAATACACCCGGATAGTTTGCCAAACTAGTGCCGAGAGGCGACCCCGTTTAGAAAAATAATTTTTCTAAATAATTTTTGATGTTACTTTTGCCGGGCATCGAACCGCTACGACTTGGTGTAGAAGGCCGAACACTTAATCGCTACACCAACGCGGCTGCGAACGCATACACCGTTTTGAAAATGCGCGTTACGTCGCTTTGCAGAATAACCGACGATATGTTTTTTTAACAGAAAAATTAACAACTTTTGTACAGACTGGACTTAAGTCCATTTTGAAGATATATGTATGAAATGCCCATGTAGCGTTCAAATTTACAATCCAACATTCAATTCTACAAACTTTCACAGCATTGTGTATCAATACCAAGTGTGAACTCTTCTTTTGACAACACACATTAAAATGTCGGTTTGTTTACATCCTGCACATATTAAAATGTCGCCAGCACCGAATAACAGAAAAGCAATGGCGTGTTGTTTAACATCCTGCACACATCAACATGGCGGTCTCCTATCTTTTACCTAATGGTAGAAAGAGATGGGAAGATGGAAAGAAGTGAGACAAAAAAGGAAATTAAAAACAGGTGACTAAACTCACTTTGAAGTTTTCACGACTATGTCTATGATATCACACTTGTTATTAACCACAATCTCAAACAGGTGTTAAACTCATTTTGGAATTTTGACGTTTATCGTCAAGTGAATTCACTTGGTATTTATGCACAATGTTTCACAGAAATGATTGTTGGGATATCTTCATGGATTTAAAAAAAAAAAATGTCAAAATATAAATTCAATTTCGTTTGAAATTTTTTGAATATTCAAAGTAGACATTTATTTCAAACAGCCAGATATTCAAATTCAAAGCAAAGCAAAGCCAATTCAATTCAATTCAAATTCAATATGAATGATTCATTTGCCGTTTTGGATGGAGTCATGCAGAGGTCTAATGTACATTATAATGAAAATAAAAAATTCAAAAGTAAACTAACACATTAGACTGGGCCAAAAGAAAAAACGTTGTTTTCAAAAATTATATTGATTTTATTTTTCAGAAAGGTGATAAAATATTACTGTAAAAATTACAGATCTTAATATTAATTTCTAGTGGTCTATCATCTCTAGTTTAGATTTCACAGACTCTACCTCATATTTGGTATAAAAACGACAAACCATTGCTGTGGCGCCGGGTGCGAAATAAAGAAAACGTATTTTCAGTGATGATACAAACGCACTAAAATCTGTAATTTTATTGAATATTAATTTACAACTTGCACTTAATAGCTAGTTTAATAAGCACTTACACTTGTGTTTAGCATTACACCCGATCGCTTGATATGAAATACAATTTAAATTCACTTGCGGTTAGCTTAACACCCGATAGCTTAAGAAGGGAGTACAATTTAAGTTTACTTGATTTTATAGATTTGTTCGAGTACAAGAAACGTAGCGGAACTATTCCTTTAAATGATTTTATATAAATAAAAAACTCTATATGAAATATAACGGAGCTTGCAATCTATACCGTAGGTAGAAATATTGAATAAGAGCGCAATGACTTGACAGCGAATGAGTGGGGATAGCCATTCAAAAAAGCGATGCCGGTTTGATACAATTCGACGGCGGCGTAAAGTTTCTAAGGCGACGCAACACATCCCCCTCCGTAAACTTTGGGCAGCTCACTGTGCAATGTTTACCCCTTTACGTCCAACTTTGCTAGCTTTACAGCGGGTCGAGTGAGCAGACCTGCCTCGGTTTTTACCACCGCACTTCTTACTTGCCCGTCTTTGGATGTGTGAACGTCGATGACTACCCCTTTTGGCCATGTATTCCTCTTTAGGTTATCATCTGCGACTACGACCACATCTCCCACTGCGAGTGGTTTTGGTGTCTGTTCGAACCACTTAGCTCGCCTGGTTAAGCAGGGCAAATATTCACGGATCCATCTCTTCCAAAACTGATCCGAAATTTGACTGGATATTCTAAAATTTTTTCCCAAATCTTTTACGCCTGAGCTAGGACCACCCTTTTCACGGATTCCGCTTGAATCGCCTAAAAGAAAATGATTTGGAGTTAATGCGTCCATCTGAGGAGAATCTATAGGTATATAGGTCAGTGGGCGAGAGTTCAATATATACTCAACGTCCGCCAAAGCTGCTCTGAGCACCTCTTCTCGAATATGCATTTTTGGGAGGATATCCATCAAAATGGATTTAATTGAGCGGACCATGCGCTCCCAAGCGCCGCCCATGTGTGGGCTAACCGGTGGAATAAAGTGCCACTTTATTTCAGGATGGCGTCGTTCTAGGTCACCGGATGTCAGTCGCTCTATCTCCATTTGCAGCACACGGCTCGCACCACGAAAATTAGTGCCATTATCAGACCATATGTTTTTGGGCACACCACGCCGCGAAATAAATTGCTTCAGAACTAGTAAAAATGAATCTGTTGACAACGAGTTTGATATCTCTATGTGGACTGCTCTAATCGTTAAACATGTAAAGACTACACCCCAGCGCTTTTCCCGTCGCCTTCCGACTGTTATTTCAATGGGCCCAAAGAAGTCTATACCAGTATTTGTAAATGGCCTTTCGTACGCTGCAAACCTCTCTGCGGGAATGTTGCCCATTTCCGGGGGTGCTGGAAGTGCCTTACGATTTCGGCATAGTTGACAATTTTTTGCTATTTCTCTGACCAAGGCTCGAAGACCTTTCACACAATAGCGCTGCCTCATTTCGTTAATAACAATTTCGTTGTGGTGATGCTGAAACTTACGGTGGTAATATTCGGTAATGAGATGAGACACACGGTGCTTACGTGGCAATATGATAGGTCTACGAGCATCCCAAGTTGCGTATTTCATGGCATCAACTCTTCCTTTGACTCTTAGTAGGCCAGCTTTGTCTAAATATGGAGAATCTCTGTATATTACACTGTGCTTTGAGAGTACGTTACCTTTTCGGAGAAGTTGTATCTCGTCGGCGAACGCTTCTTCTTGGCAGCAGCGAATAATAAAACATTCAACATCAGCCATATCACTTATCTTAACCAATGTGCTGAGATGTGGCAAATCTACATGTTTAGTGATGCTCTGAAGGAACTTAAAGACATATCTTTGCGCATTTCGCAGTTTTTCCCATTTGCTAAACCTTTGAGGATCCACGCTGATTACGGACCACGGCGAATTTATAAACGTTTTCAAACCAACGTGGCAGACCAGTTCACGATCGTGTTCAGAATTATTACTTATATCAGTGCGTGGCCATTTCTCTTCTGGTTGGGACAAAAAGTATGGTCCTACGTACCACCGCGCTGCTCCATCAAATTCTGGGTTATGCATTCTTTTAGTGCCTTCATCAGCAACATTATCACCAGAGGGCACCCATCTCCATTCATCTGCATTGGAATCTTCCAAGATTTCGCCTATGCGCATCGCCACAAACTGATTAAACCGTCTTGCATCGGATTTAATCCAACACAATACATTTTTGGAGTCTGTCCAGAATACTCGCTTTTCGATGCATATTGACAGTTCGGTAGCAATAAATTTTGCTAGCCGCAAGCCAAGTATTGCGCCCATTAATTCCAGTCTAGGGATAGATAAAGGTTTGAGCGGCGCCACTCGGGTCTTAGACGCAACCAGGCAACAACTAACTTTCGACGATTTCTCTGCGCGCAGGTATACTAAGGCCGCAAACGCGTCTACGCTGGCATCCACAAAGGTGTGCAGCTGGATCCGTTCTCCACCACTTACCAGTGGATAGCACCGCGGGACTTTAATATCAGCGATGGCGGACATACGTTCTACCCAGTGCCACCATTTAGCTTGTTCTTCCGTACGTACAGGCTCATCCCATGCTACGCCGGATCGCCACACTTCCTGCATCAAAATTTTTGCGGAGACAATGTAGAAACCCAACAGTCCTAACGGGTCGAATATCGTCATTACGACCTGTAACATTTGACGCTTAGTTGGAATGTTGTTTTTATTGTAAGTTTCTTTAGGAAAATTTTCGGAAAATGTAAGAACGTCTGCCGCAGGTGACCACCACATACCAAGGATCTTTTCCTGTTGAGAAAGTGGTTCGTCGATGGACTTGTCTTTCTGCGCTGACTGCCCTGTTATAGCTAACAAAACGTTCCTCGAGTTGGACTTCCAACTCCGCATTTCAAAACCCCCATCGGAGTGAATATTACGGACTGTAATAGCCATCTTGATCATTTCGTCCTCAGTTTCCATACTATGTAACCAATCATCCACAAAGGTGTTATCCAGAATCGCTTTGACCGCGTCAGGGTATTGAGTTTCGAATCGTGCAGCATTTTTGTTCTTAACGTAATTAGCCAGCGATGGAGAACACGTTGCTCCGAACGTCATTACTTGCATGACATACACAGCTGGTTGCTTTGATGTTTCTCCTTCACGCCATAAAAATTTCTGGGAAGCCTGGTCCTCCTGCCTAATGCGTATTTGGTGAAACATCTCGCGGATGTCACCGCACAAAGCTATCGGTCTTTCCCGAAACCGAATCAAAATGCCCAAGAGCGATTTCATTAGGTCTGGCCCTTTTAAAAGTAGAGAATTTAAGGCGGTCTTACCAACAGCAGCTGCTGCATCCCACACTAACCTCGTTTTGTTTTTGCTAGGATTATTGACCGTGAATATCGGGATGTACCATGATTTGGGACCTGCCAGCACTTCACCATCAAGCAATTTTCTTACATACCCTTTGCGTTCGTATTCTTTTATGGTGTTTACCAGAAATGAGCTCAAGTTTGGATCCCGTGACATTCTCTTCTCAAGGCATTGAAGTCGTCGCTGTGCCATGGGTAGCGAATCAGGTAGCTGAATACTGTCGTATTTCCAAAGGAGACCAGTTTCCCATCGCTTTTCGCTAGATATATATTTCGTGGTTAAATCCATTATACGCTGTGAACGTTCGTTCTCCTTGGAAAGTAGGGGGGAAACCTCTTTTACTCCAATTGATTCTACGTTGTAATGGGACTTAATCAGTTCCTCCATGCGGCTCTCTGGACTGCATGTGCAAATATGCATTACACGTTGTGTGGACGCACCGTATACGCCGTTACGTCCATAAACGGACCACCCCAATTTACATTCTGCTGCTACTAAGTCGTCACCATCTCGCTCACGAATTTGCAAGGGAACCCCCAGTTTAATGTTATCAAGGCCGATAAGAATACGAGCCTGCGCTTCAAAGTATGGCTCTATTGGCAAATCTTTTAAATGACTTCGGCACATTATGGTCGTGTTATCAAGGGTTTGAACGGGTAAATTAAGTGTAGTTACAGTTCGAATACCTTTTACCAAAAACTTTCTTGACGTTGGATTTCGAGCAGAGATATGAAGTGCAACAGACTTGGAGTTCACCTCGTTTTGAGTAACCTCACCTGTCCATTGCAGACAAAGCTCTTCCATTGGTCCGTCAAGGCCGAGTTCCGTTGCCAACCCATCTTCAATGAGCGTACATGCCGACCCTTCGTCTATAAAGGCATATGTATTTATTGAACCCCGTTTACCATGAAGTGTGACTGCTATGTAACGAAAGATGGCACATTTATTTTCCTTGTCATGAAACAAGACTGTTGTATTACGAGAAAGATCATCTTTTGTTCCAGACTCCGGCGAAGATCTCATATTTCTATGAGGTGAATGAAGAAGTAGGTTGTGAGGCATTTTGCAGCCATCAACGTTACACTTCTTTTTAGAATTACAGCGTCGAATGAAATGCCTTTTGAAGCACCTTATACATAATTTGCTGTCCCTCACAAATTTCCACCTCATGTCTACATTCAACGCTTTAAATTCACCACACTCTGAAAGGCAATGTGGCTTTGAACATTTTGGGCAGATTTCTCCTTCAGCGCGACGCACGTCATGAAGCATAACTCTTTCTTTGGATGGCTTGCGATTTCCCTTTCTTTCCTCACTGGCATAAAGTGGCGTAGTTCTTTGCTCGATGGGTGTAACTTGACTTGCGCAGGTGGCGAGATTAAAAAGCCATGCGTCGAACGTAGTTATATCAACGCGCCCATGAGTCATTCGATGCCTACCCCAATCTAACCTAAGATCGCATGGAAGTCTACACAACAAATCGTTCAAAAGCATTGGGTCGTTTAGGTAGTCCTCAAGGCCAATTGCTTGCATTGTAGCCCTATAATTTTGCACGGCCAGGGCAAAGTTCACTAAGGTATCCAGCTTTTCTGTTTTGACCGCAGGTTGCTGCCTTAATTTATTTTGTAGAGTCTGGTGTATGACGTCTGGACGCCCATACAACATGCGTAGCGTTTCTATAGCAAAAGACACCGTACTAGGCATCATCAACTTTCCCCTAACAGCATCTAAAGCTGGCCCTTTTAAACATTTTTGCAGGCGTATTAAATTTTCTTGGTCTGTAAAACCGCATCTTTGAGTTGACTGTTCAAAATTAGTTATGAAGAGCGGCCACTCTTCGGGGTTGCCAGAAAAAGATGGCAAGTCCTTGGACATGACTTGCCGTGCCGCGACGTGTGACGTGGATAATGTTATATCTGCTAGGGAATTTTGCTGAACGGGAAAACTTGTGCTAGCTACGTGAGCTGATGTTATTGGCGCTGTATAATTAGTCAAATTATTATTGGGTACGGAATTTTGTACGCGCGTTGATGTGAAACCGTGCGGAGACTGACTCTGTACTATAGCTGCAGACGGTGCTAGATTGGGAACTGATACATTAGAAAAGGGGTAGTGAGATGAAAGAATGTTGTTATGCAATGTTGAATTGCCGTAAGACATGGGATTTGGTTGGGTTCCGGTTGGTGCAAATATGTTAGAGTGTTGACGCGTATCGTAACTATCCCTAAAGTGAGTGACATTCGTATAATGATTTTGCGTAGTTAGAAGGGAGTTAGCACCAAATCTAAATAATGTCGATGTCGAGGGTGCGTTGAAGCTATAAGGTTCGCCCTGCGTGCGATGTGAAGCGGTGGTCATAACATTACCGCCCATACCAAGTCCGGAAAACTGCGCACTTAGGTTTGGCACCGTAGTTTCTATTCCTGAACGTGCGTTTGAGTTGATTGGAAGAGCGGTTGCGGATGAGGCCCAGGTCACGTGCGGAGCTCTTTCTGTACTGATATTATTATTTATGGAAATAGCACGAGGAATCCGTGGTCGTTTTTGAGGGTGAGCCAGGCGCAAAAGACCAGAGCGTGTGCGACTTGGTGACACACCAGGGACTGGATTTTGATTTAGCATAGAAAATTGATTATTGTTACCTGTAGAAACTAGTGGCGTTGAAGCGACCACTCGTTGACCACTGGACGTAAGTTGATCCACCATAGTAATGTGTACATCTGTTGGCATATGTGCCTCTGTCATAACGCTGGCAGTTGTTGATACTGGGGCGCTGGTCGTGGCGTTTATACCTGTTGATGCAGCCGACTTGGTGGGAGAAGCGGTATCACCACCTCTCGGAATTGGATCACCTAGTCCTGTTTCTGTTTCAGCCAATAATTCTTCGTTGTCCGACATTTTAACTTCACGTAAATTTTCCAGCCGGTTCTATGGTTCAGTAACCCAATTATTGTGCGTGTTGTCGATGCTCTGTGGCAAATTTGCGAAATTATAAATTTAGCTAAAGTATTTTAGCGTGTGGCGCCGGGTGCGAAATAAAGAAAACGTATTTTCAGTGATGATACAAACGCACTAAAATCTGTAATTTTATTGAATATTAATTTACAACTTGCACTTAATAGCTAGTTTAATAAGCACTTACACTTGTGTTTAGCTTTACACCCGATCGCTTGATATGAAATACAATTTAAATTCACTTGCGGTTAGCTTAACACCCGATAGCTTAAGAAGGGAGTACAATTTAAGTTTACTTGATTTTATAGATTTGTTCGAGTACAAGAAACGTAGCGGAACTATTCCTTTAAATGATTTTATATAAATAAAAAACTCTATATGAAATATAACGGAGCTTGCAATCTATACCGTAGGTAGAAATATTGAATAAGAGCGCAATGACTTGACAGCGAATGAGTGGGGATAGCCATTCAAAAAAGCGATGCCGGTTTGATACAATTCGACGGCGGCGTAAAGTTTCTAAGGCGACGCAACAATTGCTGTAAAACCCCATTTACCTGCACATATATTTGTAAGAACTCGGATTCTGCATAGCCTAAAGTTTTTTCTAAAATAAGAAAAAAAAAAAAACTAATGGCGGCGAAATACCACCAGGTTATCATAACCTCTAACGAGATTTTTAGCCGAGCTTCTCTTTCCAACTTGTGGTGTGTTGCTTTTGAGTTTTCCTACAAGTTGGCGGGACCTACAGTTTTTTGCCGTCTCCGAACGGCACTTGCAAAGCAAATAAATTTTTTGCTGAGAAGCTTCTCATGGCAGAAATACACCCGCAGAGTTTGCCAAACTACTGCCGAGGGGCGACCCCGTTTAGAAAAATTCTTTTTCTAAATAATTTTTGATGTTACTTTTGTCGGGCATCGAACCGCCACGACTTGGTGTAGAAGGCCGAACACTTAACCGCTACACCACGGCGGCCGCCAATAAGAAAACTTCAATTTAAAATCAGATTTATCAGTTGTAAATGAGAAAATATCATTTTAAAATGAGATTTATCAATTTAAAATTAGATAACTTCAACTCAAAATAAGAAAATTTCATTTCAAAATCAGATTAGTCAATTTAAAATAAGAAACTTTCATTTGAAAATCAGAGTAGTCACTTTAAAATAAGTATAATTCAGTTCAAAATAGGAAAACATGATTTGAAAATAAGAAACTTTCGTTTTAAAATGAGAATACTTACACATTGAACAAACGGGGCAAACATTTGTCTAATTTCTGATTTTAATTTGATAGTTTCTTGTTTTTAAATGAAATATTCCTATTTTAAAGTAACTATTCTGATTTTCAAATGATGTTTTCCTATTTTGAATTGAAATATTCTTATATTAAAGCAAGGTATAAAAAGCAAGGCGGTAAAGGAGGCCCAACTCAAGGGGCTTCCGATAGTCTTGGAGCCGACGCCAACGCGCACCACCTCGCATGGGGCTCAACCGACACAAATACAAGAGGTGAGTCTGTTTTTGATTTTATCATAGAAAACAACCTCTGTATCTGTAAGTCTGGGGACAAGCCAACTTTTGTCACCTCGAATAGGAGGGAAGTTCTAGACATTACTCTGGTTTCAGGACCTTCCTCTGAGTTAGTTAAGGAATGGAAAGTTTCCGATGATAACTCCTACTCTGACCATATGTACGTAACTTTTAATCTGCTTTTGCGACCTCCGCCTATGGCGGTTTACAGGAACAGAAGACGTACGGACTGGGACCTTTACAAAGTGGTCCTGTCCTCTACCCTCAAGAAAACGCTTCTCACGGTAGGTCTTGCCTACCGATAAGATCTGATGAAGCGCCTCTCTCAGACATATCGTTTGCTTCTCTCGGTGAGCTAGACTCACCGTCTAAGATAGACGAAGCAGTAGATCTTGTCACCAATTCTTGTAACGCTGCCTTCATAGCAGCCTGCCCGGAGATTAAAAAAAGGGGTAGAAAGAAACCGTACTGGTGGACCCCTGAAATCTCCGAGCAAAGGAAGAACAGCAGAAAACTCTTTAATCAGGCAAAACAGACAGGGATCTGGTCCCCCTACATGGACGCCTTAAAATCTTTTAAGAAGTTAACCAGGAGAGCCAGAAGGGAATCCTGGAAAAACTTCACAAGCAATATTGAGGAAGTCTCGGAGGCAATTCGCCTACGTAAGGTCCTCTCCAAAAACCCTACTCCTCTCAGCTGTATTCGTACAGCTGATGGAGAATGGGCCTCATCTAGTGCCGAAATCCTGGATACCCTGGTCACGGCCCACTTTCCGGGCAGCACCTCTCAACCATACCTACCCTCGAACTCGTAATCTAACCCAAGGCCGTCGCGGCCCTTGGACCACATAGTCAGCAGAAAAGGAGTTAACTGGGCAATCAGGTCCTTCAAACCCTTCAAATCTCCGGGACTAGATGGTATATTTCTCGCCGAACTACAAGCAGCGAGCGATCATATTAATCCGCTGCTAACTCAAATCTACAAGGCATGCCTCACCCTGGCCTATATCCCCACGGAATGGACCAAGGCAAAGGTAGTCTTTATACCGAAAGGAGGCAGGACATCCTGCAATAACCCAAAGGATCTCAGACCTATAAGTCTGACCTCTTTCCTCCTAAAAATTATAGAAAGATTGCTAGATGCCTACATTAGGCGAACGGCAAATCCAGGACTAATCTCCAACAGCCAGCCTGCCTACTCTAAGGGCAAGTCCGTAGAGACGGCTCTACACGCTATCACCTCTGGGATATAGAAGGGACTTGCTTTCAAGGAGTTTACGCTAAGCATTTTTCTTGCATTGAAGGCGCTTTTAAGAACGTTCTTCCAACAGCGGTAACGAGCTCCCTGCGTTTGCTGGGAGTGGAAGAGCCTCTATTGGAGTTCGTTGAACTCCTTCTCCAAAGAAGAACCATTATTTCCGAAATGGGCAATTCTTCACTTACAAGGTATGCCAACAGAGGAACCCCCCAAGGGGGTGTTCTCTCTCCTCTACTTTGGAACCTGACGGTGAACACTCTTTTATCTAGACTAAAGCACACCGGCTGCCAGGTCATTGCCTATGCAGACGACATAGCCCTGACGGCTACTGGCAAGCATCCTTCGGTGCTTAGCGAACTCTTGCAAAATGCGCTGAATCTAACAAAAACCTGGTCTGAGGAATGTGGACTAAGCATCAGCAGTGAAAAAACTGAGATGGTGTTCTTCACCCACAGACGCAATATACCAGATTTCACCGCCCCATCGCTGAATGGGAGGGTGATCAAACTCTCTACCGAGGTTAAATACCTTGGCGTAATTCTTGACAAAAGGCTGGACTGGAGGCGTAATATGGAGGAACGCTCCAGGAAAGCCACAATGGCGCTCTACGCCTGTAGGTCGGCAATCGGAAAAAAGTGGGGTCTTCAGCCCCACATTGTCCACTGGATCTACACGGCAGTGGTGCGACCTATACTATTCTACGCCGTCACCATATGGTGGCCGGCTCTCGAGATCGAATCTAACAAAACCAAAGCCACAAAGGTGCAACGGATGGCAGCAATGCTTATTAGCGGTGCCCTCCCCTCCACTCCCACCAAGCTAGGCTCAACGCACGAGAACCCTGGAGGGACTGCAGGTTTGGGCATACCCAAATCCTGAAGCAGCTCCCCAACTCTTACTTAAAGCTGGACTACGCAATACCAAGGCCTTGCTGGGATAACAAGTTCGAAACGTGGATCCCAGAGAGAAGCGAGTGGAAAAATTGCGTGGAACCGGGAAGTCAAGAAATCTCCGTTTTCACGGACGGCTCTAAACTAGACAACAAAGTCGGCAGTGGAATATTCTCAAGTAAGCTCGACATTAATATGAGCTTACGCCTTCCAGACCACTGCAGTGTCTTTCAGGCTGAGCTTATAGCTATCTGGGAAGCTGCTCGCTATCTGACTAACCTGCCAGTGACTAACTCTATCTCCCTTTTTTTCCGACAGCCAAGCTGCCATAAAATCCCTGCAAAGTAGTAAGACGTCGTCACTAGTGGCGATTAAGTGCAGGGAAGCTCTAAATAAGCTATCCGATAAGTGCAGCCTGAGTATAATATGGGTCCCAGGCCATAGTTTTGTATCGGGTAACTGCGCTGCCGATGAGCTAGCAAGGAAGGGCACCTGCCTACATACAATCACCTCCGGTAGCTGGGTGAGCCCCCCTCTAAATACATGCAAGCACTGGCTGCGTTCCCGGTTCATAGAACAAGCCGCAAGATGAGCCATGGAGCCGACTTGCAGAACGTCCAGGCAAATTTGGCCCAAACTTAACGAAAAAAGGTCGCAATCGGTAATTCATCTGAATCGCCTATTCATTAGCCCACTGTCTTATGGGAACCCATGGCGCTCTCATGGGCCTCTATACTTCTGCCGCAGCTGCAGGGACGAGGAGGAGATAGAAAGTGTAGAACACTATCTATGCCACTGTCCCGCTCTGTCGAAAACCAGGTACCGATGTCTCCGCAAACACTCCTTTGGATGCCTCGTGGAGCTAGAATCTGCAAATATAGATGATATTCTGCGCTACATCAGACAAACGCGCTGGTTTAGCTTCATGGGTGTATGAACTCCGGCCCTAAACACATGGAACCTTGGGGGATCCGTCTGTCTGTCATCACCATATAGAGTTGCAACGTATACGTTGCACTTTGTATGGGGGTAACGGGCGGACGGATCCCTTCAAGGTTTTTATGTGTTTTTGGGGCCTCCTGCCTCGACCCGTCCCAGCGGAGAGGTCGTATGTCAGAAGGTTTCTTACAAAACTTTTTGGGGGATGCGACCTTTCTGCTGGGTTAGGTCGATCTACAGAAAGGGAAATTAGGGCTCCTTTCGTGGTATCACAACGGACCAAACTAAGGCCCACGTGAGCCTCCGCGTGGACTGCGGAGGCAGCCACTTTAACATACATACATACAAGGTATAAAACCGATTAAAATAAAGTTCCGGTTTCAGTTACGGTTTGTAACGTGTTTCGGTTCAGTTCCGGTTTCGTTCTTCAACATTTATTTCGGTTTCGGTTTCCAAATAAAAACACCAACACAAAAAAATTGTGCTACTAATAAACTCAAATATGTAGGTACCTAAATGCAAAATAAGTCTGAATTTTTATAACTTTACTCCGGTTTTCATGAGGAATTTTCTCCAATAAATAATATTAAATATTACTTCCGCTATTTATTGACAAATTTTTTCTTCAATAAAAGTACGTATGTATGTTATAAGTTTGTGGTCATTAATTTGAAAATTTGGTGGTTTTTTGACCGATAAGTTTAAAAAAATTAACTCTACTTTATATATTAGAAAAATGTTAAAATGGAACGTTAATATGATGATGCTTTCTGAGACGGCCACTAAACCCTTTTTTTTCGGATGTCGTAAATTTTTTTTATGGCTTCATTCGCCTATAGTTCAATTCTTTCGAAATTTTGATATTGAGGTCAAAAAGTGTCTTGCTTAATCATCTTCCATGAAAATTATTCAAGGGTAGCCTCATTTAAAATAAAATATGTGTCCACAAAAAAATTCAAACCGTTTGGAACCGGTTCCGGCTTTTGAAATGGTTTCGATTTCGTTCTTTTTCAGAAAAAAATAACGGTTAAGGTTTTGGTTTTGAAAAATGAATCGGTTTTAATCGGTTACGGTTACGGTTTCGATTTCAGTCCTTGTATTAAAGTGACTTCTGATTTTCAAATGAAGGTTTCTCATTTTAAACTGAGGCTTTCTTGTGGTAAATTGACTAATCTGATTTTGAAACGAAGTTTTCTCATTTTAAATTGACTAACCTGATTTTCAAATTATAATGTGAAAATGGTGTAGTATTCTAGCTTCAAAATAAGTGACGATTTCGATTTTTTGTTGTTCCACCGTGTTAATAGTAATTCGACCGATCGACAACTTGCATTTGATGGTTGAATACAGTGAGCCGATTACTCATGTAAATCAGTCTTAACTTAAATATTTACTAAAAGTTCCTTGGAAGTTGTTAAGGTCATAAAGACTATCGGGCAAAGTCTGCCAAAGAGATAGTATTACCACTTTACTAACCAACTTCAACCAGTTCCAAAAAATTATCTTAAATTCTTTCATGTACACTTGGCTGATGATTAAGAAGAATGAATCACAGAAGGAAAAGCTTTAAAGTCAGAGTTGAATTGCAGAGTATATATTAATATTGAGAGTTATTAATGATAAATTCATCCATTGAGAGAAATGCATTGAATGTTGTGACAATATCGCTATTGATAGCGACGAGTTTGATGCAATATTCATTCAGAATGAGCGAGTTATCAAATATTATTTGCTCCCAATAAAAAGTAAAATGACATGTCAACCATTTCGATATGATATACTATTTTTTATATTTATGGATAGAATACTAATATACAGCGCATTAATATATATTGGCGAAATGTAAATTTTTCTGGGACGCATAATCATAATAGTTCAACAATTTTTACTATGGATTTTCTCACAATATTACAACTTGTTGGAGCGTTTTTTTTTTAATTCAAAATTTTTTGAATTTCTTATGATTGAACATTTTTCTAAAAATTTTATAAAATGCCGTAGCCGAATGGTAGAATACTGGGCTAACGTGCCAGAGGAGCAGGGTTCGAATCTTACTGAAACCAGATGTTAAATTATATCAAATTTTGTTTTTTTTTTTAAACTATTTAGAATTTATCAATAGTTTATATGGATACCATTTCAATAGTGATTTATCAAAAAAGCATTGATGAAACATCCATATTCATTGATGGGACAGAATTATCAATTTTTATTTTATGTGATATCAATAATTATGGATGTTCCATCCATAGATTTCCCTCCGTGTCAATTTTCCAAAAGCCAACCACTACTATTTTTCTAACTACTACTATTTTAAACTACTTTTCTAACAACTTTTTTTACATGATTTTGCTAAAAGGCTACCCATAATGTGAATGACAGTTTTTCGGGGAGCAAGATGGCCGCAATTGACAAAATCTGTCAGGAAAGAGCTAACCTGGTAATAATTGAATCATGTGTTAAAGTAGGGTAAATATGTATGTAACCCTACAAGGATACATTAATGTAATGGACATTTAACTCAGAAAAGGAGAAATAAAGGACATCAACTGCGAGATAAATATTGGCAGTTTGTGGCCTAAATTTTTTGCCGATACTCCCAGTTTCGTTCAGACATCCGAATTTTCCGCAGGCTGCAGAAGGGAAATGAAAATTGTAATGCCATCAGTGAGCGACGAATTACTGTTCGGAAATACTTTTCAAGATATGCCCATTGGAATGATAATTCCTAAAAAAGTAAGACCGCGTCCTGGATGCAAGGGAAATTTGAAAATATCCAAACTCGGTAAAAATAAATAAATGTTTCTTTATTACAGGTCAATAATAGAATTTTAATTCAAATCATTCTTTTCAACAGGGAACATCATTGTTTTCGAAAGATACGAAGGGCGCCTTATACCAGACATGCACACAAGACGGTCCAGCGGTCTAGGGCACTGCACAGCCGAGTCTTATAGAAATCGTGGAAAAGTCGTAGAGAACAATGATTTATTAGATAAATCAGAACTTTTAAAAAGGAGAATGGTCCGACTGTCTTATATATACACGTAAGAAAAAGTAAAAGTGAAAATAAAATTTTAAAAATGTAAAATTGTACATTAGAGCGTTTCACCCAAAAAAGTCGGCCGTATATCCCCTCATATGAAATGTTTAAAAAAAAAAATTTTATTTTTTCTTCTGGCAACCCTAGGTGTCGCCCAATTGCATTTTCTTGATATCTTCTGCATTTATTGTCGGATTTTAAAGTGTGATACACCAATTTTTTTTTTGTCTCAGGGGGTGGGGTTTTCCTAAAAAAAAGCTCATTGAACTCATGCGTTTTGTTGTGGAGCTTGCCCACCATATCTCAGTTTCTACCACCCTAAAATAACGACCTAATGTCAGTTAATTGAAGACCGTAAAAGAAAGGAAATTAAAATGCGATTCCAACGACGTATAAAATGTAGGGGTCAAACCATCGCTGAGCAATAACTGGCCAAAGTCGAAATTTTGTCGAATTTTTACGATTTTTAAAAAAGTTTTCATTTTAAAAATGTTTTTTTTTTTTTCATGCGAAGTTGTAAAAATCAGGAACTTTTTATTTTTTATAAAATTAGTGTGTATAATTGCAAACACTTCAAGCGTAATATTACCAAGATCTAGGAAAAACTGTATTTTTGGCGATTTTTTTTTGGATCTTTCAACATTGTAAAAGGTCGATGTATGTGTATTGTAGATATTCAAAAAAATATTCATAGTATTAATCATTACTAAGCCAATAAAGTCCAAATCAACCATTTTTAGAACTTTTGTCTGTCTGTATGTTTGTGGTCGTATCACTCAAAAACTGCTAAATGGATTTTGATGAAACTTTCACCATTGTATTAATAGACGTTCACGTTAAAATTTAACACAAAACTTATTTCGATAACTCGACCGGTTTCAGAGTTATCGACCAATACGTGGAGCAGGGGTGACCAAATATGAGTTCCTTCATTTCAGCTCCTCAACCTTCGTCCCGTCCACTCCACCTTCATCATGCTTTTCTGTTTTCATATTGTTTTTCTAATTGCCATCCATTCCCTTTCTCAATCCCACTCCCAAAATGACTCCCCTTTAAAACGCTCATCAACATCTTTAATTTAGACCCATTTTTTACAAAAACCGTCTAGCTCCACTTCCGGTCCGGTTTATATATGGCGTCGAAGAATAATAATTCGATTTTATATTATTTATGCTTTCTTTTCGGTCTTTGGTAAAAATAAAGCTTGGATATTTGGCAAAACACCACCTTGAGCAATTGTTACTCCAGACAATAGTTTATTCAATTCTTCGTCATTGCGAATAGGCAGCTGTAAATGACGTGGAATAATTCTTGTTTTTCTTGTTATCACGAGCAGCATTTCCAGCCAAGTCAAGTACTTCCGCTGCCAAATATTCCATAACAGCAGCTAAAAATACTGGAGCACCGGCACCAACACGTTCAGCATAATTGCCTTTACGTAGCAAACGATGAATACGACCGACGGGAAATTGAAGAGCAGCACGGTTTGAACGTGTGATCAATATCAATAATATTATATGGGAAAAATACTAAAACATCTTATTTCACTTGTCACCACCTTTCATTTAATGCTCATATCGCAATATCATTAGATACCAATTTTGTGGGAGTATTTCAAAGTTTACCCGAAACCACATTTTGACCGATCACTCTGTTATCGATAAATATATCGAAATGAACCAAAGTCCAAATGAAAGATGTGATCTCCCCAATTCGTTTGATACCAATTTTGTGCGAATATTCCAAAGTTTACCCGAAACCACATTTTGACCGATAACTCTGTTATCGATAAATATATCGAAATTTCGTGATGCCTGTTGCAGAATTTATACTCCTAAGGATTTGTGTGCAAAATTTCGTAAAGATATGGGCATTGGTTCAGACGTTAAAGAACCACAAACATTAACTGTCAGTCACAAACTTACGTTTTTATATATTAGTAAGATAAGATAAGATGATCAATATTATAACCAAAAATATACATTTCTCATATACGTTCAAAAATATTCTTGCAGTCTTCAAATGGCGCAGCCGCAAAAAAAACAAAAAGTTGACGAATCTGTGAACTCAATACATTAGATTTCATGTATCAGAATTAGCCTAACAGGTCGCAGTTCTTCTCCAACCTAACAAAACCCTCACAAAATAATATTGGATTTTTTGCAAGGTTAGGGCCGAACCTTGGGCCAGTTGTTAAATTCTGATATCGAATTCGGAGTCAGCAGCCAATTTCCCTAAAGAATATGTATTTAGCTTTATTCGATGTTGATTTTTTCATGTTTCGCAAATTTTCAAACCAAAATCGGGTAATCCAAAAAAACATGCCAATGTTTGGGGCTAGAATACTAGAAAACGGTTAGTCTGAGAAAATTTCAGTCTAGGCAGCTTTTGTAGGGAATACAATTTCCTACAAAAATATGTTCAGATAAATGGCGGATCGCCGAAACCGGTTTGTTACAAAACCAAAATTGACACGGGCTGACGAAAAATCGTTCCAATATACATCTTTGTAAACCTCATAAAGCTTATAAACCTCATAAATATGCCACTTTTCATAGAAGCTTACTAGGATTATACATTTTATAAGCTTTACTTACAATGCTTTTGTAGTTTTAAATGAATCCCCTGAGTAATTTTTTCACCTTCCTTAAAAAGAAAATCAATTTAATTTTTGAAAAAAAGCGATTTTTTTTTATTTTGGCCCAGTCTAGTATAGAAATTAAATTCATCCAAAATTCAATGAAAAGTTCAAATGTATGAGTTGAGGCTCATTTACACGGGTCGATTTTCTGGTCGATTTTTTACGAACCACTTGTGTTCAACCCTTAAATACAAGGTGAAGATCGATCGAATTGCTTTTTACACGGTCGATTGAAAAAGAAGGTTGGAAAAATCGACACGTGTAATATTTTTATTTATTCTTTTGCAGACAAAAAACACATCACCCGAAGCTTTTACGACGAATTTAAGTTATAATTTTTGAATTATGGAAAGAACAAACAAATACAATTCACAATAAAAACTACTTTCTAATACCTTGTTTTGATATGGTTTTCGAAATATTCCATTTTGAACGTTACCGAATTATGTCAACTTAGGTGATTTTCGAACTTTTCGATATCGAAAGTAGGCGTGGCTGTAGGGATTTTATCCAATTTCATCAGGTACACTCCCAACGATACTAGTATTCTTTGTGCCAAATTTCATCGTTCTATCGTAATCAATTTAAAAGTTACGACCAGTCGAATTTTCAAAAATGCCTTCCATAAAAGTGGACGGTGCCACGCCCACTTTAAAAAATGTATGGAAAACTCATAAGAGATTGACCAGGGGGATTCACCTATAAAATTATCATTTTAGCCATTTAAGCTACCTAGATATGTCAATTTGTGATTTGCGAAATTTTCGATATCGAAAAAGGGGGCGTGGTTATCATCCGATTTTGCCCATTTTCAATAAAAACCTACCTTGGCCAAAAAGTAACCTGTTTACAAAATTTCATGCAAATATCTAAATTTTTAGTCAAGTTATTGTGTATTAGACAGACAGAGAGACGGACGGACATGCCTTAATGAACTCCTCTTTTCAACCTAAGAACTTTCATATATCTATCTCGGATTATTTTGTGCCGTTACGTAGTACCGTTATGTGAATAAAATTTATATATCCTTGTACTAGTACTAGTACGCTGGGTCTAAAAACGCATTTACTGAGGACACAAATTTATCAGGTGTTAATACAAACGGACCTAAATCGACAGAAAAGAAATCGTCTTGAACTGGCAGTTCGAACCAGTGAATGAGAAATGAAGAAACAACTGATTTTTAAAACGCTTTGAACAAAATTTGTATTTATACAATCCTTCAAACCGTCTCACAGTGGTCGGAATGAGAATTCTAGGTGGACAAAATTATTTCTTTCGTCCAAATGGTCACAAATGTCCTTTCCAACAGAAAATTATTTCAAGTATTTTTATCTGAGTTAGAAATACATATTTATGTAAAATATGAAATCAATTAACAGAATACTAAATTACTGAATAGTAAGTAACACATTTTATTATAATTAAAAATAATATACATATTAATATAACTTTTAGCTCCAAATTCACATTTTATTTTATTTGAGAACAAGGAAAGATAATGAAAATAAAAATTCACAGGTATTGCATCAAGCAAATGTCTGAGTCAAGCCATGATTTATACTTGGTTAAAAACTTGGACCTAATGCCACGCACACCATTATCTTTCCACCTCAAAGATAGTTGAGAGCAGAATGTAACTATCTTCTTTCTGACTTCTGCCATAAACTACTCATCATCAACCCATTGGTTTCCTTTTTTTCCTTTCACATACTTAATAAGAAATTCTACTGCATGATTCGAAGATCTCTCACCGGGTAAAAACGATATTTCCAACTCCTTAAACAAATCACACTTTTTCAAGGTTATTTTTGTGTTTGCTGAGTTCATTGTTCTAAAACAAACCATATAAAACAAGGGGAAAAATAAAAAATCATACCTTAGTTCCATTATATAAACTAAAATATCTGGCAAAGTAAGAAAAAGTAATGCTCAAGATTTAGTACACGTTTAGTAGATATATTTCTTGATTGGGAAAAATAATTTTCTTACTGGACGAGTCTGGCACTAAATTTTGGCACACTGTTAAATGCTAAAAATAATTTTTTTTTTATACTTACTTAAATTGGTATTTTGACTGACCTTATTGAACAATTTATAAGCTTCTAATGGCCTCAATACAATATCTCAATTTTAAAAATAGTTCGAAAAAGAAAAAAATAGTTACACTAAAACTCTGGCCTGCTACGCATAGATTATTCAAACTCTTTGTTTTAAGAAAAAATTATATATGTAAGGTAGGCAACTTTTGATGACGCGTAAATACCAGGTAGAGTCATAGAATGAGTTACGGATTGGACAGTATTGTCACTGGGCATTCTATAATAGCTGGGTGACAGAATTAGGCCGGTTTTCTAAGTTCGAGTTTGGGACTTTTGTCCACCTAGAATTCTCATTCCGACCACTGTGCGTCTGGAGATAAAAGGGCCGATTTGCACACGGAACTCGATGTCAGAGCTAGTTATTGACATTTTGCACTATTGAAAAATATTTCAAGTACCCTCATATCTAGCCATATCTCTATATTAAGGATTGATAACACCTCGTTCTATGCATCCGAAGCAAATCTGTATCGCAGGAGAGCTGTCTACCAAAGATTGTGGTGGTTAAACGCATTAACAACACGGATGGCATTTATGTCTGTCTGGCTGTGCAGGAGAAACTAACAAAGGTTCGGTTATTAAATGTGATTGTGTTCTGTTTATACATATGTACATACCTATATCTCGAAGTTTTATTAAGTTTTTCCAACAAAAAGGGATGGAACGTACGTTGGATAAGTAGTGGCGCCAAACAATGCATAATAACGTCCACGTATAAGCTACCTTATCATGGTTAGAGAGGGATTCTTATCTAACTCTAAACAGAAGAGTGAGACGTGATTTCACAACAATTGAATCTTCTGCAGAATGTCTCGAGGAAGATCAAGGATTTGGTACAGATCTGTCAGAATTGTGTCGGATGTGCTTGGTCTAAACGCGAGACATGTGGTGAGCTTTGCACAAAGGCCAATATTTCCCGGTGATAAATTGAAAAAGAACCTTCTGAGCGAAACCTTCTGAAATTGGAAAAGAAATAAAGTTTGCGTGTGCTCAATGTACAGTAGAGCGTATAACCAAAAAAAAGGGCCGTACCTCCCTTCATATGAAGTGTTTTTGAAAAACATAAAAAAAAAATTGATTTTTTTTCTGGCAACCCTAGATGTCGCCCAATTGCATTTTTCTTCATATCTTCCGAATCCTACAATAAATGCCGAAGATATGAAGAAAAATGCAATTGGGCGACATCTAGGGTTGCCAGAAAAAAAAGTGTTTTTCAAAAATACTTCATATGAGTCGGAGGCCGACTTTTGTTTTTTTTTTTTGCCTGTAAAGCGAGACGTCCTAATGTACATCCTCCCGGAATTTGCGAGCAGCAGATGCAATGTTTAAAAACAGTAATTGACAATGCTAAAACTATAGACAGAGAAAGTTTGTGCAAGTCCTGTAGAGCACATGAACACTTCTTCCGAACGTGCTCTACCTTAAAGATATGCCCGTCGTCGTATTTAAATAAGGCTTAAAACTAGGATGGCTACATTAACTCTTAAAAGTATTAAATTATCTAAATATGTACCTCATTAAATTTATGTTATATTATGGTCATTTGGGGTATCTACTATAGTAACTCCAATGTGAGTTTCGATAGGTATGTGGAGTTTGTCTTTGACATTAAAAACCATAAAACTAACGAACAGTTATAAGTCTCACTTTTTACTTTTTTCGTATCGTATTTAAAAATGCGTGAGAGACTTTTGTAGTATAGAATCTATACCAAGGATGACTTGATGCGAAACTCTCTCGCGCGCCACCTATCGGGGGTACTGATTATGTGTTGCGACTTGGCAGCACTGCATAATCGAGGAACATCTGCCAGCAGAAGCAGCGAAAAATCTGGTTACCAGATGAAATATATTGACAGAAAACAGTAGGTTTTTTATTTGTGATTTTAGTTAAAAAGGCGGTAAGAACGTTATAAATAAGAGTATAAAATCCTAATCACAAGGAAATGTGTCGTAGGATTTGCTGGTGGCCAAAGTTTACTTTAATTTCCCTATTAGCGCGAATAATATCGTTTTGAAGTTGAGCAGGTATTTCAATGGTAAATTGGTTATTTGCTTCAAATATCAACATTTATTAAGAAAAAAGCTGTGAAATAGTACGTTGTAAGAAAAACCATTCATAAAGTAAACCTTTTCTTGGCACATTGACATGACTTGGTGAGAAAAAGGCAAAATAACCCAAGATTAAATCAAAATGCCCAATTATTATCTTTGCAATACTGGCACCACTGGACACTGTTATAAAAAATGACACATTTAGAGCACTCTCAGAGAGCGATAAGTTCCGGATCAAGTCATCTTTGATCTATACTATAGATGATACTAAATTGAGAACTTCTCAGGCATAGTGAACTTGTACCCAATAAACATGTTTGTTCAACCTTTGAGAACTACCTAACATTATAACGGGTATAATAATGTGTGAGTGACGTCTGAGTGGAAGGTCACCCTATTGAAAAATGTTTATCAAAAACGATAAATCTTATATATATTTTTTTCAATAACTATCTATGTGCTCATAAGTACATACTGCATATTTAGTAGCATATTCTATAAAAATCGATATATATTTGTTTGACAGAAGCTATTTATAAATATTTTAAATTGTGACCCGTGGGCCATGTTTTTGTGGATCGTAGAAAAGTATTCCTATTTGTTCAAGACAAATAAATAATAAAAGTGATTTCGATAATCGAGTATACTTATTACATATGTATTTCGCACGAGTCGCAAAGATATGTCCCACGAGTCACAAATTTAAACATTTGTAAATAGCTACTTCAACAAATAATTTTCCCTTTCTTTGTATCCATATTCATCTTCTCGATGTTTCCTTATCCTCTCTTATATAGCGTTCACGTTGGGCCATAAACTCGAGTTAAAGGGGCACTTTTTGAGTTTATTCATATTGTTTTTGTCAATAAACTCGAGTTTATTGTCAACTTGAATGCCTTCTTAAGCATTAATCTGAATAATCTCTATATGAGTGTGAATGTGACTCGTGCGATACATTTCAAAGTTGTCTAGAAATCACAATGTGGCCCTTTTAAATTAAAAATGTATTTAGACGGTGAAAAACCTTTTAATTCTTATTTCATATCTGAAGCTAGTAGAAAAATGTATATAATTTTTCGCGTGACCCGTGGGATACCCCCTATACATTTTTTAACTTTTTGTTATGGATTTTTTTTTTAATTTTTCTCTGCTTTGTTTGAAATACTTGAAAGATATCATCATGCATAATCGAATTTAAATTATGAACACTGCACGGAGGGAAATCTATGGATGGAACATCCATAATTATTGATATCACATTAAATAAAAATTGATAATTCTGTCCCATCAATGAATATGGATGTTTCATCAATGCTTTTTTGATAAATCACTATTGAAATGGTATCCATATAAACTATTGATAAATTCTAAATAGTTTAAAAAAAACAAAATTTTATATAAAATTCCATTCGGCTACGGCATTTTATAAAATTTTTAGAAAAATGTTCAATCATAAGAAATTCAAAAAATTTTGAATTAAAAAAAAAAACGCTCCAACAAGTTGTAATATTAGGTTTGTTTATTGTTTTTGTATACGTGAATTTGCATTAATTTTGAAGATTTAAACAAATAAACCAAATAAAAAGAAACTATCGAGATTCAAGTGTTTCATGGCATTTCTGCTCTGAGTTGCTCTAAGTTGCTCTATTTCTATTTTGACAGCTGCCCTGCTCTGCTCTGCTCTAACCTGCTCTGAACTTTTTTTTGGTCAGTAAACAAACCTAATTCAAATTCACGTATACACAAACATTGATATTCTTGCAAGCTAATTTTTTTGAAGTTTTCAAAAATTTATTTTTTCCTGACTGACAATTGCTTCTCTGCTCTAACTTACTCCATAAGAAATGCTAGAGCAGAAATTTGTGATCTGGATTACTCTAGTTTTGTTTTGAGCGTACTCATGAAACAAAAGATAGAGCAACCTAGAGCAAGAAAAGTGTTCGTTAAACACTATTTTGTGAAATATCTCAATCTGGCGTAAGCTAGAGCAGCCCAATAAACAAACCTATTAATTTTGAAGATTTAAACAAAAAAACCAAATAGAAAGAAACTATCGAGATTCAAGTGTTTCATGGCATTTCTGCTCCGAGTTGCTCTATTTCTACTATGACAGCTGCCCTGCTCTGCTCTGCTCTAACCTGCTCTGAACCTTTTTTAGGTCAGTAAACAAACCTATTGTTAGAAAATCCATAGTAAAAATTGTTGAACTCTTATGATTATGCGTCCCAGAAAAATTTACATTTCGCCAATATATATTAATGCGCTGTCTCTACCATTATTACTATGCAGTAAATATGGATATGGTATACCGACAATAGAAATTCATATCACGACCATATATATTGACGTGCCGTATATTAGCATTCTATCCATAAATATATAAAATAGTACATAATTTCGAAATGGTTGACATGTCATTTTACTTTTTATTGGGAGCAAATAATATTTGATAACTCGCTCATTCTGAATGAATATTGCATCAAACTCGTCGCTATCAATAGCGATATTGTCACAACATTCAATGCATTTCTCTCAGTGTGCTGAAAATTAAATTGAGAATTGAAATGTTTTCTACTTTTAGCATACAGTTTCTTACTTGTTTACTGGGTACAAATCATATCAGTGATCGCTGAGAAACAGTGGAAAATAATTGTTCGAAGCAATGGTAGGTATACTAAGAAAACGAACAAGCTGGCGACAATAGTCTAATCATCAACGCCACAGTATAGACAGTAGTTGCACTCACTAACACAAACGTACTTATATTCACCTCCATAGAGAACTTCGGGTTGCAGTCAACTATTTTCAGCCATTTCAGGGTGTTGTGTTGCAAATTTTATGAGGTAATAAATTACTTTAAAAGAGGAGAAATAGTCAAATTTAGGATTTTGCGTTTTAAGTAAAACTATATATGTATATATTAGATTATATTTCTAAAAAAAAAGAAATTACTATTTTACAACTCAACCAAGAACCAATGCACAGCGTTTTTTCTCACGCATAGGAGTATTCAGTCGAAAACAAATACAGCTTTATTGCGTTGCGTGACATTTATAACTTTGACAAATACGCACAAAACCAAAAAATATACAAGGAAAAATCAGCTGATTATGTCATCGTACCCAAAAAGATAAAAATAGATCAAGTCTGCGTTAACGCGTGTTAAAACGCGGTTATAAGACAGGTTGCCTTTGTCTACGTGCATTTATGTCAGCTGTCAAAATTAAATGTCACAACGAGACGCTACAGTTGTTTCTGTTTTCAGAGTACTTTGCAATGTATTCCAATGTTGTTACTCCTTGGAGTATCTATTTTCAGAGCGATCGTGTCGTGATTTTGGTCAATAAAGCATGAGCAATGATCGGCTTTCAATAAGCTGAAGGTGGTCCGCTGAGGTATTAGAAAGTATTACAATTGAAGTACTCCAATATCACAAAATTGAAACACATGATCCAATGATTTTTGCAAAATTTTACGCAAAACAAATTTCGAAATTTGAGAATTTTTCGACAAAAAGCTTATCGTGCCAATCTAAATAAATTTCACTAGTGAACCTTTTTCATACATTTTCGCTCACAAATTATATGAGAGGGAGAAAATCCGCAAAGTAAGAAATTATTTAGAATCTGCCTGTGTATTTTATTGTGGGTTAGAGTGTAAAATGTACTTTAAAAAACGTGTTAATATTCGCAAAATTTGCTACGAAGAAGCCCATTGTATTCGAGAAACTGTAAAACCTATTCCAGAAAAATCAAATGTACTTCAGAAACATCTTCTGGATTGGAATTTGTTGTTTCTGAAGTAGAACTGATTATTTTGGAGTACATTTTTAAGCTTCTGAAGTCTAATTTACGGTCTCGAGTACAAATTACAGTTTATGAAGTACAATTTATAGTTTTTGGAGTACAGTTGATTATTCTAAAGCATATTTTACAGTTTTTAAGATACCATTGACTATTCTGAAAATAATTGTATGGGTCTTGGACTACCATTCACTATTCTTAAATGCATTTAATTTATAATAGTTCTATTATAAATTTAGTTTTTTGATTATTATGTGTTATCCGTCATAATTTGTAGGATGTTCTTGAGCAAGCCCATTTAGTCTTGTATATTTATCTGTCTCTGTCCAACAATCTGAACGAAATAAAGTAGGTACTAAATTTAGCGTCAGATAGACCCTTGGAAAGGGTATCAAAGGGTTGACGCTAACTTAAGTACCTACTTTATATCGATTATGAACATGCCTAAATTGTTTTAACCGTTTTAAACTGAAAGGAAAACCAGTTTGCAGGTCAACGTGAAGTATTAGAGAAAAAATCACTATCTAACAAATACTTCAACAAAATGCAGCCCTGAGTGATTAAACACAACCCTATCACGCGTGGTGAAAATCAAATGGAAATAAAAAAAGTTGTGCAAATGATGAAAATTTATATTAATTTGTTTCATTTATAACAGATTTGATTTTAGCCTCCCCAAAAAGGAGCATAAACGCAGAGGGTATCAGTTTCCTTTAGGGGTCAACTGCTAATATATTAGCTAAAATTATGGGAGATAGCTCAAAAGACGGGTTTTGGACTCAGGATCACGAATCCAGAAGCGCTTTTTTTAATTTTTTGTTTTAGTGAAAAGTTATGGTCAAAAAACCGAAAAATGACCCGGGTCCAATACCAAAAATGGGGCGCAATCCATGGTATTTATGTACGAAACACTTTTCTGACGCTTATAAAAAATAACCCTGGGCTACGCCATCCAAGTCCGGACGTGTGACATAACCGTGGCTACCGCCACGTCCCGGCGGGACTTTTTTTGCACGTTTTTAGGGACAGTCTAATAAAATTACAACAACCACATGAAAACTTGAAACTTTGATTGCAAATATCTCTGCAGAGAAGCAAAATATTAAAAAAGCGCTTCCGGATTCGAGATCCTGAGGCCGAACGCCGTCTTTTGAGCTATATCACATAATTTTAGCTAATTTATTAGAAGTTGACCCCTAAAGGAAACTAATACCACGCAGAGTGCATAAGATTAATTCATTCATTCAAGATGCAACAAAAAAGGCCTTGGGTAGCAACTGCCGTATGGGCGACTGTTATGGTACCCCCTGGGACATTGTATAGATGGAATAAAAAGGCCTCCGGCGGCAGCCACGATTACGTGCAGCTTGCAATGCTCCATCGCAACTTGTAGTTCATGGTTTTTGTTCACAATAACAATAGTCCTCATTTGCCAGGTACTGGAAATACTTATCCGGTTAGTAATAAGTATTTCAACTTCACATTAGTTTTTATATATAAGATGACTCATAGTTCATTAACACCGTACCTTGACATTAAAGCTACCAGATAATCGTATATTACTATTAAATAAATAGTATAAATAAATATAAAACTGCAAGCAAAATATTTTCTTTATTTTGTTTTGGAAAATTTCTAAGAATTTCAAATTCACCTCAATGTCCTCAACTAACAGGGGTGCTCTTTTGCGCAAAACTACTATTTAATAGCATCGTTCATAAAGAGCCGATCATCAATATGAATTTGTACGAAATTTTACAATATGGCCTTTAATATACATTTTTTATACTTCTTGTAGTGCAGTAAATTCATGATATTATATTAATTCATGGAATATATACATTAAATACATTTTTTTTCTTGAAATATTTCTAAAGTTTTTTTTGTTACTGAAATGCAACCATGCGTCCGCGAAATTCCATCCTACCATGGATTTCAACTCTGAAAAATTCACCTCCTTGGAGAACTTTCACCTCAGTGCAAATACTGGTTATACTGTGATCAACGCTGATCGTTTAACAACGTAAAACGCGTAGAGCAAAGTGAAAATAAAAATCTAACAAAAGAGATCGCCTAGAGTGGAAAAGTGGTGTGAAAAACGCATTACATTTCACGAAGCAGTGCTAAAAATAAAAGCAGAAAAGCAATATACAGCAAGTCAGTCTATTTGTACATACATACATATGTTTAAACAACATATAGTTCAAACAACAAAATCTCTGATGAAGTAAGAAGAAAGTGAAATTTCTCAAAAATATTTTTATACATACATACATACACACATAGTTAGAACAACTTAACTTTTTTGGTGTTTAGCTCAGCATTACCTTGTGTATTTTACGACCTGTACTATTAATGATCATTTTAGCACCTAAATACTACTTCACAGTGCCACAATCAACTTAATTAAGAAATTAAAACGCGAGTAATAAAATAAAAACAAAAAAATCAGAGACAAACCAAAAAGTGTCCTTATAGAAAAGTAGGTAATACGAAATTTTCCAAGTATACCCACAAAAACCACAAAGACTATACTAAATAAAACAAAAGTGCAAATATTAACTGAATAAAATACAAAATTCATACGAAATTTAAAACAAAAACCACAAAAGAAAGCAAATCATAAAGGTTTTAACTGGAACGGAAAGCGTTTACTTCATTAAAATTGTTTGCATTTTCCAATGTAGTCGTTTGGGGAAATTTAACACGAACGTGGCCAAAGTTGATGTTTCGTGTTAAACATAATAAAATTTCCTTCATTAAAACAATCAAAAAGAAAAATTTATAACGTACTGAAAAAGAAAATTTCTTTTGCAATACGAAAATATTCACTACATAAATAATTCCAACATTTAACATACATACATACTACATAAATATTCTAAATAAAAAAAATTTAATATCCGTGTGCACGAACAAAAAGTAATAAAGAAAAAAAAAAGACACGCGCTACAAGTGGTGACATTCAAAATACTTTCAAAGTAAGTAGTACTCTAATCTATACAGTTCTAGCACTTCAGACATTTTAAGAGGGTTCTTAAGTTACTTTCAAGTCATAGGTTTTATATGACTAGATTTATGTCTGGAGATACGAAAAAAAAAAAAAAAAAAATATTTAAGTCATAAGACTGGGCTTGATATTATTGATATGATAGCACCTAAATCGTCCACATGTGTGCCAGTTGTAGTACTAGGCTAGAGTATTTTTTGAACTACAGAAATACACTCAGAGAAAAAATCACAGTTATATCAACAGTCATCTACTGTTATTACTAAAAATGGTTGAATTGACGGAAATCTGGTCAAGTAAACAGATTTATGGGTTAATTTGACGATAACATCTGTTGTTTCAACTGTTGAATGTATATGTTGATTCAACATACCAATACTCTTGATTATTAACAGAAATGCCAGTTGTGTTGCCAACTAGTACTGTTGAATGAACAGATTTGGTTATTTTTAACAGATTTAACAGTTAATTCAACAGCGAAGATACTGTCATAGAAGAAAGCTGCAATTAAACGCCATCAAGCATAAGTACGTGATGGTCTGATGATTAACATTTCCGTTCAGCAGTCAAATCAGTGTGAGCTCGATTCTCGGTGAAGGCAACAAAGCAACGTGGGAAATTGTCATTTGGAACAAAGCTGTAATTAGACGCTGGTTAGACAGTAGATACCTGAGTTAAGCGTTCAAGAGCCCTGAGTTCGATTCTCGGTGAAGTCAAAATATAAACAACAGCATAAACTTACAAATCTGGCAACGAACAGTCCCGCTTGTTAAGAGTTAATAGATCAAAGTTCAAGTGGACAGAAATTCTGTAAATTCAGCAGTAATATCTGTCAAATCAACTGTCACGGTTATTAACACTTAACAGAAAACTTGTTGAAGCAACGAGTTAGTTATAGTTGATTGGACAGAAATTTGTTATATTAAACTGTTAAAATTTAACGAACGAACAGCATCTGTTGTTTCAAGAGATATATCCTGTAATCCAGTTCATTCTACTGTATTTTTTCTCTGAGTGTAGTGAATGATAAAAAAGACGAAGAAGGTGTGTTTTGAGGTAAACGATACAAATTTGAGACTGTGAGAGACTTCGTATATTTGGCAGCCGAGAATAACTTCAGTCAAGAAATCTAACTCACTTGTGCCAACAAATGCTACTTTGGTCTGAGAAGTGAAGTCGTCTCCCGAACTAAAAAGATCACGCCCTATAAGTCTGTCATTATATCTATCCTGATATTCGTCGGAAAGTGTCGAGAGAAGATGAGATGGTCCTTGGAGTATTCGAGGAGAAAGTTCATCGGGAGATTTATGGTCCTTCCCGTGAACCAAACGGCGAGTACCGAAGGAAATTTATCGATGAGCTCTACGAGATTTACACAGATCTGACTAAAGTGAAGCGAATTAAAGCTCAAACATTCTGCTGACTGGGCCATGTTATGCCATATATACCGATCATGACTTAGCTTCCTTAGGGCCGCTTGCATAAAAGCCGATAACGGCCTACTCGCTGATTATACCGGCTACTCGCTGATTAACTTGACAGCTAACCATACAAAATACGTCGATTAACGCCGCTAATCGGGCGATTATCGTTATCAGCTTTTATACAAGCGGCCCTTAATGTTTAAAGTAAATTGTTGTTGTGACGAAGCGTAGCCCTGCCCAAACGTAACGCTTATTGCCCTAAATTGATATCGTGATCTTTTAACGGGAGTCCAAGAAAACCATCCGTTTCAACAGCTTTGGACCACAGTGAGATTGAAGTTAGAAGAGTATGCTCCCTGAAAATATACCGCTTATACCTCAGTTTTTTCAATTTCCTTTCCATCGGTGCATATTTCATTCAAATCGGTCAAACGGTTCGCTCACAGGAGGTTCCTAAAGTTTTTCATGTGGCGTATTTATATATAAATAGATTTGGGGTTTTGTTGATAAAAATGGCACAATTTTAACGAAAATACATTAAGACCACTGAGTCCTAGTCATGGTAACAAAATCGCGATTTTTGAAGTCTTGGTACATACGCCATATGGCTTTTTGCAAATACGCGGTATTGCGCGCCGAGCGACGATTTGCAAAGTGCAGGAAATTAACACTTCAGACTTACGTAGCTACTTCGCATAAATGTAAACATTTTTAAGTTAATTTACACATGTTAAGGCACATGAGTTAGTGTTCAGACGACAAATCCATAAATTGATAGTGATCTCAAACTTTGTTCATCTACTTCAATTGTTAAGAGTGCCTACAACGTTTTCTTCATTATTTATCACACTCACTTCCTGGAAATAGATGCGTCTGTGCTGGCGGATACGAACTCGTATCTTTGAATGCGACAACAACTTTAATATCCAAATTGCATGTGACAGTTATGACTAGGGTTGCTAGATTCTGAAGTGGAAAAGGAAGGACTTTTCTATTTCGATACAAAAAAAGGAAGGACACACGTATAAAAAGAAGGACGGTTTTTTTTGGACAATTTATTAGGGCGATTCGCTAAGTCTTGCCAAATGCACGGATTACACGAAATGTATGAATCCTACGCCAAAATATGCAAGACTACGAGAGCACCCCTCACTGAGTTTGCTGTAACATCGATAACAAACGTCAAAAACTGAGCAAATTTTTACTAGTTTTCTGAAAAAACGTTGGCGCTGACAATTACTTTTACTTTTTGTGAGAAAAATGAGAGGATTTAGAGAAATACAGGATTGCCTTCTTATTTCCTACAATTCTTGCACTAAAATATACATAGTTTAGAGCTTTGTATAAATTGCACGGATTGCATATATTTTTTTGCGTATATTTTGTTGTTGTGACTTTACAATGCGTGCAATCCGTACAATCCGTGCATCGTTTGCAAGACTTGGCGAATCCCCTACTGTTTTAAATTAACAAAAAGCGAACATACATTTATTCTCATATTTGAGATCGTTTTCAAATATATTGTAGGTACAAACAAGGTAATCTACGATACCAAAAGACGAAGGTTAATGGTAGAAATGCATTTGATATTTATGAAATTTTTAAAGACTGAGAAATTCCCAAACAACAACAAATGCGAACATTTTTTCTAACTGCTCTTGTTTGGCCTTTCATATTAAAATCATGGTCGACCAGAAAAGAGAAAGTTCTACATCAAACATATATAGTAGAATGGGCCAAAAAAAAAGAACTTTCGTTTTTTTCAAAAATTAAATTGATTTTCTTTTTAAGAAAGGTGAAAAAAATTTACTGTAATTTTTCAGATTTTTAAATTAAAGTCTAGAGGTCTATCATCACCAGTTTAGATTTTACAGACTTAACGTCCAATTTGGTATAAAAACGACAAATCACTGTTGAAAAATACCATTTACTTGAACATATTTTTGTGGGGAATTGAATTCCCTATAAAAGCTGCTTAGACTGAAATGTTTTTTGGATTTCCCGATTTTGGTTGAAAATTTGCGAAACATGAAAAAATCAACATTGAATAAAACTAAATACATATTCTTGAGGGAAATTGGCTGCTGAATCCGAATTCGATGTCAGAATCCAACAACGGGACTGAGGTTCGGCCCTTACCTTGCAAGAAAGTCCAATATTATTTTGTGATGGTTTTGTTAGGTTAGAGAAGAACTGCGACCTGTTAGGCTAATTCTTATCACGGATTTGGATTTAGCTCGCCAAACTACATGAAAATTAATGTATTGAGTTCACAGGTCTGTCGCCTTTTTGTGTTTTTTGCGGCTGCGCCATTTGAAGACTGTAAAACTACACCTTCGAAGAGAATGCCTTTATTATGCAAAAATATGTTTGAACGTATATGAGAAATGTATATTTTTGGTTATAATATTGATCATATAATGATAAATAATCTGTAGAATATCTATTAAAAAAATCGGATCAAAAACACCAAAAAAATACGGATATATGATTTTTTTTTCTTTCTATTTAATACTAAACAAGTTTTGAAAAAGTAACAAAGAAAGTTGTTTTGCCTTTTTTGTAGCCCACTCTATTTCCTTTAAGAATCTGTATATCTCCCTGTTGTACATGGATATTTGCATTTTTGATAATTTTTGAAAGAATAAATGGGAAATCGAAAAAACATGCTAATATTTGAGGGTAGAATACTAGAAAACGGCTAGTCTGAGAAAATTTTGGTCAATGCAAATTTTGTAGGGAATTCGATTTCCTTCAAAAGTATGTTCAGATAAATGATGTTTTACAACAATGGTTTGTCGTTTTTATACCAAATGTCTGTAAAATCTAAACTAGCGATGATAGACCTCTAGACTTTAATTTAAAAATCTGAAAAAATTACAGTAATTTTTTTCACCTTTCTTAAAAAGAAAATCAATATAATCTTTGGAAAAAAAAGAAATTTTTAATTTTTGGCCCAGTCTAATATATACATATATTTACCACGTATTCACATTTAAATGCAAAGAAAAAAAATAAATGCATAGATAATACAACACTAAAAATTTCTATAATTGTCCATGAAAATATAGATGAAAATACATTAAAATTTTGCACTTAAAATTTTGAGCAAAACTCCAAAAAAATTCGCGAAACTCGACGAATCTCATCAAAAAAAAAATTTTTAGATTTTTTCGAGTATGCAGTTTTGTAGCTCATTTCATTTTAGAATAACTAGATACTAATCTCAAGACCCTAGCAAAAAAAAAAGGAAAAAGAAGGACATAAGAAGGACACAACTTAAAAAGAAGGACATTTCTACACTTTTTCTTTTGGAAGGACAGGGAAGGACGTTGCAATAAAATGAAGGACATGTCCTTCCGAAAGAAGGACGTCTGGCAACCCTAGTTATGACTCAGACGAAGTTTGTCTCCTTACAAAATAAAAACACTTTAATTTGTTAAATTGGTTGCTTAATTGATTATGTCAATACACTTGCCGGACTATTACAATATATGCATGGGACCATGTATGATGGGAGTTGTTAAATATTTTACATACTTTTTGCGGTTATGCTGGTTTATGAAAGTCAATCCAGATAACCCAAATCTTTCCGAATATCTATTTTATTTATAGAGTAAGGGCTTAATTATACATCGTCATCGCTGAAGCCATACCCATAACGCTGTTGTTGTTGTTGTTGTTAACCGTAAAACGACAGTTCTTGGAAGGATATGAACCCGGTACGCTGCGGTACTACCCGACTGTCGTGGTAACGATTTGGTATGACCAGTGGAACTTTCTAGGTCATGTCACTCCTCCATCCCTGAGGAAGGAGAAGATGGGTAATGAGAGGTGAAAGACATCATATCCGTAGATCACCATTAATTTTTGATCTCGTATATCAGTTTTTGCACAGACCCCTATCCCATAAAGAATCCCTTGATACGGCTGTGTAAAAAACTGGACCGCTAAATATTCGAATGTTTATTTGCATGTGTACCAGCGCTTGCCTTGAATTGTTTGTTTTGCAAGCGTTTTCGGTATAGCCAATTATTTGTTGACATAAATGATGACTTGTTTTTATTGAGTGGATACACGATTTGGTCAAAAAATCTGTAAACTATCAGACAAATATTACTGAGAAACTCTTGGGTTTATAGCACTTTGAATAAACACATTCAAGGGAATGCAAATATGTTGGGGAATCCCCGTCGACTTTATTAAATTTCTGTTCTATTGAGATTTGTAAATGATGCAAATAAGGTGTTAACGCTCCTCAAACATGTTCGCAGCATTCACGGTAAATGTAATCTACAGGACTCATAAAGAGCGTAAACGCTGCTATACAGGACCTCACCTCCTTCTGACTCATATTTTTTTGGTGGTTAGGCTGTGTGCTAATTGAAAACATTTTTCGTCAGAGTAAAATGAGGTGAACAAATTTCCTATGGTGAACGAATTTTTGCCATTTTGCTGTGCCAAACGAAACGTTAAATTATGACAGTAGTAAATTTTGACGTATGGAAAAAGCACGTGCAAAAGCAGATGCTTTGTGAATCAATTCTCATTTTACGTGTTTTTCATGCATTTATATTGCGTATCATTCGCATTATATTATATTTTAGTGTTAAATAACGCATGTGAACATAAATTTATGTGAAATAATATGTTAACAGCACATGCATCCCTGTGCTCACATTATTGATTGTCAAAATTTGACCTAGCCCCCAGGGCTAGGGCAAATTCTGACGTTCATATTCACCACGATAACTGTCAGAATTTAACATCGCTCTGTCAAAATTTGCTTTTTTAAACCGTTTGGCACACAGCCTTAGATTCAAAATACTCTCCAAAAAATTTAAAAGCAGGCCTTTGACCCCACCAAAATAGTTTAACATTTATAAACTTTTCTTTAAAAGACGTTTAAAGTCAACAGAGCCTTCAAACTTGAAGAAAACATTATATTGATGCACCCTGCAAAAATCGTTGGATTATGTGTTCCAATTTTTTGATATTGTAGTACTCCAATAGTAATTCTTTGTATACCTCATCGGACCACCTTCAGTTTTTTGCAAGCCGATCATTGCGCGTGCCTTATCGACGAAAATCGCGACACTATCGCTCTGACAGTATATACTCCAAGGAGGTAACAACATTGGAGTAGTTTGCAAGGTGCTCTGACAGTAGATACAGTGTAGATGCAGTGTACTCTGACTGTAGGTACTCCATGGAGTAGCAGAAACAAAGCAAAGGGCATCGCAATGTTAATTGGAGCACAATTTTTATATGAAAAAAGGATTACATTTGGAGTACTCTTTGGATAGGAAATAGAGTACTCTCGATTTTTGCCGGGTAATAAGTGAAAGATAGTATAGCTTAGCCATGGATTTGCACATCACTACCTATCGACACAATTGTCTAGCTCTTTTCAATTTTCATGGAATTTTTTACAAGTGATACGCATATTTATGTATATCTAGAAAATTAGTAGCTGTCACATTTTATACTGCCATAATTTTACTTGCTGATAACAAATCGACATCAAAGTCGACAACGAAATTATCTTAAAAAAGGCGTCTAACAGCTTATAAGCAACTCCCAACATAATTCCCAGAATGCCTAGAAACTGTATTGCAATTTATGATCGCAGACAGACAGTTGAATGGCACGACATTTTTTTAAATTAATTTCAGCTGATAAAATTAAATGGTTTACTTGAGAAAGATAAGAATTTATTTGTGCCTTTCAAGCTAATTTGTCTACTCATAAATGCGCAGATCTGGTTATTCATACGTAGATTAAAAATCTCCTAGCCAAGTTATATATCTAATCTAATCTTGGCTTGCCTCATTTATTGACGCTTAACCGCCTAGGCGATTTTGGCCGTTTCGTATCAAAATAGTCCTTCCTTTTTAGCGATAACTGAAGCCAATTGGAAACCCCAAGGGAATTCAAGTCATCCTCAGCTTGTTGTTTCCATCTCAACCGAGGTCTCCCTCTTCCTCAGCAGCCGAATTCGGGTGTCGATAGGAAAAGCTTCTGTGCTGGAGCTTCTTTGGACATTCGCATAATATAGCGCAGCCAGCGAAGCCTTTGGGCTTTAATTCGCTGTACTATGGTCAGGTCTGCGTAAAGTTCGTACAGGTCATCGTTAAATTTTCCTTCGATACTTGCCATTGGCATCACGGGAAGAACCAAAAATTCTCTGGAGAACTTTTCTCTTAAATACTCCATGGGCTATCTCATCTTCTCTTGACATTGTACACGAATCTGAGCCATACATGAGGTCAGGTATGATGGGGGACTTCCATACTTATTCCAAAGTAACACTTGATGGCAAGAGTGATTTTCCGTTGGATTTCTAGACTGCTATTTTTTTCGGTGTTAATGCTGGTTCCTAAATAGCTATCAACGGTGACTTGGCTGCCAAAGCGCAGGTGCGCCGATTCTTTCTTTGATGACAGCAAATACTTCGTGTTATCCTCGTTGACCGCAAGACCCACTTTTTTCGCTTCCTTATCCAGTCCAGAGACGGCAGCGCTTGCGGTTGCTAAGGCCAATGATATCAATGTCGTTGGCATACGCCAGCAATTGCACGCTGTTGTAAAAGATTGTACCATTGCGGTTTAGCTCTGCTGCTCGAATTACACTGGATCACAAATTCCAACTTTTTTTCTGCACCAGAGACGCCATAGTGAAATTCCTATGTAAAATCACCTCCTAATTCCGAAAATCAAAGTTATTTTTACTTGAATGGTACCGTTTTTGAGATATTTACGATTTACCGTTATTTCAAAAAACAAAAAAGATGGCTCCACTTAATCGTGTATATCTCAAGAACAAATTGAGCTATTCGAAAACGGTTTGAAAAATTTGAAAGCTTATAAAATTTACTATAATCAGTACATACAACACTTTTTGCTAGGTCCTGCAGATTCAAAAATATTGAACAATCATTACGGATTTTTTAAATTTTTTTTGTAAAAATATAAAAAAATTTGTACTTTGCGAGGAAGCATCTCGAAAACTTTTTGTTTTTTAGCAGATATTTTCCCCTCCCTCTAAGCTCTGTTTTATTACAAAAAAAACAAGCTATCAGTGAACAAAATCGATGAACTAATACAAAAGTTATAAGCATTCAAGTAAATATATCCATTTAATACTTAAGTGTACCCTACAAATAATAGCATATGTACATATGGTTCTGTCTTAACTCTATGATCTTATTTTATAATTGAAAAAGTTGTGTGTCTTGTTTTGACGCTTATTTAGATTAGGATCGGTTTCTCTTATGAGAAACCAACAGTAGTCGCCCATCATAGCGACATCCCAGAATCCTTGATACCGACTTTCGCCATGCTCGTCACTTTCGTCGCCAAGATTTTGCGGGAAAAAATTTAAGTGGGAGTGTAAGAAATGAATTTTTAAAGACATATTTACTCCTGAAAGAAAATAAAAAAGTAAATTAGATAAATACATAAGTGACACATTAGTATATAATTTTCTTAGGCTGGTTTTATCTTTCAATTCAGAACAAATTTTTTGTTTATATTTTTCCCGTTCTTGTTTGTTCGGAACTGGACGATGAATTCAGATTTATGGCTATATATTCTCATGTAAATTTATGTAATATATAATTTATTATAATATGTTTTTTTATTTACCCATTTCCGCATAGTTTTTGATTAAGTCATTCATTATCATCTCGTAGTTAGGACTTTTGTGTTTGCCTAAAAAAGAAGTAACGACCTTTTCAAAAGAATCCCACGCTGCTGCCTCCACTGGTGACAATAGTTCTTTGAAATGGTTATTGGTCATCATTTTCCTTATTTGCGGTCCCACAAAAATCCCTTCCTTTATTTTTGCTTCTGAAATCTCTGGGAAGATTGTCTTCAAATGATGAAAAGCTTCGCCTTCTTTGTCCAAAGCCTTCACAAAGTTTTTGATAAGGCCGAGCTTGATATGGAGCGGAGGTAGAATTATTTTTTCCTTCTTTATAAGTGGAGAGTATTTTATGTTCTACCCCAACTTGAAACTCTATTCGTTCTGGCCAATCCTTTATGATGTAGTGGTCTTGACGAGCTCGGCTATCCCATTTGCATAGAAAGCAACAGTATTTTGTGTATCCACTTTGTAGACCACATAGCATTCCAACGACTTTAAGATCGGCACATATTTTCCAATCATGTTCTTCGTATTTGATTAACTTGAGCAATTTTTGCATTATCTCATATGTTTCCTTCGTGTTTACTGCATGCGCGATCGGGATAGATGGCTTTTGGTTGCCAATATGCAATAATACGGCCTTTAAACTTAATTTATTGCCGTCAATGAACAATCGCCACTCTTTTGAATCATATGGTTCACCAAATTCTTTGAATAGACCAGCAATGTCTTTACAGTAACAAACACTGTCCTCCTTCGTATAGTACTTGGAAAATTCTTCGTGACGAGTTCTATAATATGTTACCTTAACATATGTACCAGTAGGGTACTTAAGCATTAAATGGATATATTTACTTGAATGCTTATAACTTTTGTATTAGTTCATCGATTTTGTTCACTGATAGCTTGTTTTTTTTGTAATAAAACAGAGCTTAGAGGGGGGGGGGGGGGGGAAATATCTGCTAAAAAACAAAAAGTTTTCGAGATGCTTCCTCGCAAAGTACAAATTTTTTTATATTTTTACAAAAAAAATTTAAAAAATCCGTAATGATTGCTCAATATGTTTGAATCTGCAGGACCTAGCAAAAAGTGTTGTATGTACTGATTATAGTAAATTTTATTAGCTTTCAAATTTTTCAAGTGGAGCCATCTTTTTTGTTTTTTGAAATAACGGTAAATCGTAAATATCTCAAAAACGGTACCATTCAAGTAAAAATAACCTTGATTTTCGGAATTAGGAGGTGATTTTACATAGGAATTTCACTATGGCGTCTCTGGTGCATTTTGGCTGTAAACCAGTGTTATCTTCTCCAGCATCAGGTTGAAGACATCGCACGAAAGGGAGTCGCTCTGTCTGAAGCCTCGTTTGGTTTCAAATGCCTCAGAGAGGTCCTCCCCGATTCTGACGGAGCTGTTGGTATTGCTCAGCGTCAGTTGGCAAAGCCTTATAAGCTTGGCAGGGCAGTCAAATTCAGACATGGCGCAGGTAATTTCCTTTTTGCGCTGTCAAAAGCGGCTTTGAAATCCACAAAGAGATGGTGTGTGTCGATTCTTTTATCATGGGTCTTCTCCAGGATTCGTGAAAATCTGGTCGATGGTAGACTTACCAATCAGTTTGTCTACGATGGGCTTCAGTCTTTCACACAATACTCCAGAAAGAACCTTATTCCGGCGTAGTTGGTGCGGTTAGCGGGATCGCCTTTCTTGTGGATTGGACATAGCACACTTGAATTCCAAACCGGAGGCATGCTTTTGACCAGCTCTTCGCCTCCGTGTTTGAACACCTCGGCGAGTAGTCCGTCTTTTCCAGGCGCTTGTTGTTGTTTTTTAGATATAGCTATCCTCACTTCATCATAGTCAGGTGGTGGACGACTTTTCCATCATCAGGGATATGGATATCGGGTTCGACGTCTCCCTCGCAATTTAGCAGTGACGAGAAGTGCTCCCTCCATAATTTAAGTACACTCTGTACGTCGCCTTTATTCTCCTTACAGGAACTTGCCCCGGTCTTAAAACCTTCCGTCATCCGCCGGATGTTTTTATAGAATCATCATTCCAGCATCTCAAGCTCCTCACCCCTTTCGGTCTCAAGTTTCTCTTTTCTGAACAGGCGTCTCTCTTCCTTCTTTGTCTCACGATAGCGTTGCCATACACTGCGGGTTGCGTCCGTTCGCAACGTCTCCCTGCATGCAGCGTCCTTTTTGCCAGAGGCAGTGCTGCATTCCTCATCGTACCAATTGTTCTTGAGGGCTCGCTGAAACCCTATAAAGATGATTGCTGTTAAAAAAAAAAAAAATTTTGCAAAGACGGGATTGCACACAAAAAAGAAACATACTGGTGGTTATTTCAAAACTTCAAGAACGCTTTGAATATGTATACCGCAGACATTTCAAACCAGATAAATGAACTCTATTGTTGATTTCTGCAATCTGACAAGTACGTAAATATACATAACACCGTATTAAATTTTTTGTATCATAAACACGTGAACTGATACTGCTGATAAAGTTAATAAAGTGATAAGTTTAAAAATGAACTGTCACCATTTCTATGAAAAAAAAGACGTGAGACCAGGTACTCATGACGTTTGATGTGTAAACATGTGTATGTACACATAAGTTTAATTAAATTATTGTTTTAAGGCATATTTCCTTCGTAGCAATTGCAAAAATAACGCTGCTTATGCATCGATTTAACTTCAAAACAACAAAAAATATTTTGTTCCCAGTACGACCCCGAAATGATTCTAAAAAAATCACAAATTGATCCCAAAATCACCTCCAAGATGATCCTAAAATGACTCCAAAATGATCTCAATATGAACCCAAAATTACCCCAACACCACCCCAATATGATCCCTTTCCTTGCCTTCTACTGTCCTATCTTTCCCTTTTCTACTTTTCGAATAGTAATTTGCTACGACCATTGGAACCTTCTAGGTCATGCCATCCCTTCATCCGTAAGGAAGGAGAAGATAGGTAATGACAGGTTAGAGGCATCATATCCGTAGATCAACCATCGAGTTGGCACGTCATTACCTATGTGCATATTAGTCGCCTCTTACGACCGGTATGCCTACCTCGAGCATATTCTAAGCCCCTAACCCGAAGGGGTTCTGCCTTTCCTTTCATTTCCTTTCTTTCCCTTTCCTTTCATTTAAATTGCATTCCTTTACTTTAATTTTATTTTGTTTTTTTTTTTATTTTATTTTATAAAAGGTTATATACTAGTTAATACAATTAATATATAAACTATAACTAACGCAGCACTAGCAACAGAGGCTTTCGGCTGAACACTTTAATTTTTATTCCTTTCCTTACTTTTATTTTCCTTCCCTTTCCTTTCCATTCCTTTCATTTCCGTTAATTTCCTTTCCATCGCTTTACTCTCCTTCCATTACCTTTCCATTCCATTCCTCGCCTGTCCTTTGAAAAAGTAATATCAGTTTAGAAATACAAGGGAGAATCACTCTTGCCAATAAGTGTTACTTTGGACTTAGTAGGTAATTGAGAAGTAATGTCCTCTCTCGACAAACATGATCACGCTCTCATCATACCAGTCCTGATGTACGGCTCGGAATCATGGACAGTGTCAAGAGAAGATGAGATGGCCCTTGGAGTATTTGAGAGAAAAGTTCTCTGGAAGATTTATGGTCTTTCTGCGTGATGCCAACGACGAGTAATGACGAGATGACCTTTACGCAGACCGGACCATTTTGCAGCGAATTAAAGCCCAAAGGCTTCGCTGGCTGGGTCATGTTATGCGAATGGACAAGGATTCTGCATCGGAAACAACAAGTGGAGTATGACTTGAACTCCCTTGGCTTTGATACGACGCTGCCAAAATCGCATAGGCGGTTAAGCGTCAATAAATGACGCAAGCCAAGATAAGAAGATATTTGTAGGCACTTCTTTTGTTTGATGATCTGCCAGATAAGAACACTTAAAATGCGCGTTAACGAGTTTTGATAAATCAACCCTTTCAGTTAAAATTACTCGAACGATGGTTATGTCAGCTTCTGATGCCACAGAGCGATGGAAGTTATGACATCCCTGTTGCATAAATTTCAGATGTAAAAGGAGTCAGTGAGAAAAGCGGAAAAATTGGGCCTGTTTTGGATTAGGACAACTTTGTCAATCAAACTGAGGACGGTGTAGGTCATTGAAGCCGAGCTTATCTCCGAGAGAAGCTTTTCGTGGCAGAAGTACACTTAAGTTAACGGCACTGCGGAGGAGCATTCTTAGAAAATAATTTTATTTTGCTTTTGATGATACATTCCCCAGACGGGGATCTGGGACTTTCGGCATACATAATTTTAGTTATGTATAATGTACCTGTACGTATGTATGTTCTCATATAAAAACCTAAACCCTTTCCCATGAAACAAATCGACCTTAAAATGTCCGCTCAACCTTTAAGAGCCTTTTTTGCCAAACGTTTGTAGAATCCAATACTGTCCAACGAACACAAGAGCGCTCAAAAATAACTCTACACAATACCGATCGCATTGTCATATAGTTCCCTGCAGCGAAAGTAACTAGTTGGAAACTACTTTACAACTAGTTGCTGCACCGTGCCCAACTAGTCCGGGTTCCGTATTTTTTCCATATAAGCAACTGGTATTTTTTACTCGATATGTCAATTGTCAGATTTCGACCAGAACATACCAGTCATCTACTAGTCATGATATACTTGAATTATACCAGCTGTAAAATACCAGTTCCATACTAATTCAATCTGGACTAGTATGATTTCCAGAAAATGAACTAGTCCCCATACTAACCAAAAAGGTCTAGTATGAGATATACTGGTCCGATACTAGTCCAAAAAGCATTAAACCAGCACTAGTATGATTTCAACCAGAATTTCCCTGACTTACACTTTATTTTATCATTTGCCTTTATTTTCATGTTTATTCCTATCACGAAAAAGCATCTATGAATTATAAGAGAAAAAAGAAGCAAACAAAACGAATGAATTTTGTATTTTTTAACTGGTATGATTTCATCCAGAAAAATCTAGTTGTATACTAATATGAAATGGATATTTCCTGACTAGTATGAATTTAGCCAGAAAATTGTAGTTGTATACTAGCAATTTTCTGACTAGTTTGAGATTTCGCTGCAGGGTTTAAACTGAATGTATGTATGCATGGACATATATGAGTGCAAAGAATAAATATCGCAAGAAATCTAAATAAGAAGAAATATGTAGGTACATATATCCAAAGCGGTGCAATGATCTCGACGAAAGACGGGCTGAAGTTAACGAGACTAAAAGACCATATTGATTAAAGCAGACAATCAGAAATTCTGAGGTCAATATCCTTAAGGTAATTGTCCTTCTTTAAAGAGCATATTATTTATGTGTATATCTATATGTTTGTAGGTAGACATGTATTTGTGTGAACATTGATCTTGAGCTCAGGATTGCTTAGAAATTTCTGAGAAACTAATGAGACTGGAATGTTGTTTTAGGAGGAAGCTGCAGAGACGAGGATATCAAGTTTTCATTTGTATTCAAAATGTGTGCATGTGCATTAAGGAGGATCGGTTTAGTGGTGGACCAATTGATTTTTATAAATGTTTCTGTTTTAGGTTATTGGATTTTTTGGTATTGCCCTCGTAAAATCACTGTACCTCATATTTGCTTGTTAATAGTTCAGTTCACTTTTTGTTCGATCACTTGTTGACTACAACATTTAATTCCACATTTTCAATTACAAATCATTGACTATTTTCTCGTTAATGTTTATTCATATATATGCAATCTTTGTGTGTTTATATTATTTTGCTATACATCCCAACAAACATTTTTAGCTAATCTCAATTTGAGATGCATTTGAGAACCAATCATCTTCCTAAATCTCAAACGTTCGTTTTCAATTTGAGGCGCAATAACCGTTCATAGCGTTCTCAACCTAAAAGGCTCATCTCTACAAATAATAAAATTGTAACAGGTCGAAGTCTGTACATGGCAGATATCAACAAAAAATTGATTGGGGGAAGCATTATTAAGCGAGTAAAATCCAAATCAACCATTTTAAAAATTTTTGTGTGTCTGTCTGCCTGTCTGTCCGTATGTTTGTGGCCGTATCACTCTGAAAGTAATGAATGGAATTGAATTTCGTTGGATTGCTCGACGCTCAACTTAAAATTTAAGATATTACTTTTTTCGATATCTCAACCGGTTTTAGAGTTATCACCCAATATGTGGACCATGACTGTCTGTATGTTTGTGGTCGTAACACTTTAAAAGTACTGAATGGAATTGAATTGTTGGACTGCTAGACGCTCAACTTAAAGTTTAAGATATTATTTTTTGAGATATCTCAACGGGTATTGGGGTTATCGCCCAATATGTGGACCAGGGGTGACCAAAAATGTCTTAGTACAATATGGGTGTCAAACAAAAGTTGTCAATGAGTGCTATAATATGCGATGTGATTCATTGAAATATCTGATATGGTTTGGGAGATATCTTGAAATTTCGATAGGTCGACCGGTTTCGGAGGTATCGACGAATATTTCCACAAAAATATGTTAGTACATTATGGGTATCAAACAAAAGGTGTTTATGAATGCTGTCATAAACCATTTGATTATTTTCAATACCTAAGCTACCCCGGAGATATCTCATAAAATGTGTACCTTCTTAATACCAAAATGCTTAATATGGCTATTAAGGGAAATGTACTAATTTAATAATAATTTGTAATTTGGGTAGAACTTTAAATATTGTGTACAAAGAAATTCTATAATTTATGTTCTTTATATTGGAAAAATAAATGGCTTTAGGGTCGTTTTTTATTAAACTTTAAGCTTTATCAGTCCGATGAAAATATTTTTTGTGACCGAAATTTGGGTTTATCGAGCAGACAAACTTTAAAGCTTAAATGACAATACTACCCTTAAGTGCTGAACTCCAGTCTTTTTGTTGGATTTTATTCTTTGCTAACCCAGCTGCCAAAAAAAAAAAGAAATTATACGCATACGAAGTCGCGGGCACCAGCTAGTTTTTAATATGGGATTTTCCCTGATTTTCAAATTGAGAACGGCAGAATTTTCAAACGTTTCTCAAACTGAGCGGAGTGGATCGAAATGGAATCCACATGCTCTCATTGAAATATTTATTCAGAGATGCCAATCATGCAAAACAAATACCCATTTTTAATAAAAAGCGAGTTTCCATTTATGCAGTTAAGTTTTACTTAATACTTTTTTAATTAACATAGTTCAACAAATAATCCTGTCATTTGAGAAAAATTTGAGAATAGATGTTTTCTCAAACTTTGGTGCTCGATGTTTGTTGGGATGTTGTTTTTTTATTTTCATTTGTGTATGTTTGCGATCTTCTGATCTTAAATTTAAATATTTTTGATTGACGTCGCATCATAAAATTTGCTACCTACTATGTACATTGGAGGAACAAAGACATATTCATGCATTCTTCATAAATAAAGGGGGTGGAGCTTTGGACCTGGGCAGGCTGTACTTAAAATCTATTTGTAAAAATTTAAATAAGTGACAACTATATAGATACTTATTATAGACCAAGATCCCAGAGCCTAAAAGCGTCACTTATTTTATAATGGATGAAACCAATACCGATCGATAGTCCTCCCCGAATCTAGAAAGAATGTGAAAATTTTAAAGCTGTACCTATGACAAGGGCCTAGGAATCGGGGGTCAAAGTCGCCAAAAAATGACCCTAACTTCACTTATTTTATAATGGATGATTTTGACATATTTGACGTAGATTACCACCCCGCGTCAGTATCAAGTGTTGTTACACCCATACCAGTGACAAGGCTCCAGCCAGACACCCCCAGTTCGCGGATTTTCCTATGGAAATTAATTCTGTTTTACTAATTTCACGCATTTGGGCCACTTTGGCTGCTTTTAACTACCCAATATTTTCCCATTTTTTGTAGAACACTACCCTCAAGTAGTATCAGGAATTTTTAGACTTCGTCCCATGGAAAAAACTTCAGCCAGACACCTCAAAACTCGGGAAATTTCACTAATTTTTACTGCGCTTTCACATGTTTAAGCGGATTTGACCAACTTTGGCCTCTTTTAAATAACAGATCTTTACGCATGTGTCGTAAAATGCTACCCTTAAGTAGAATCAAGCATTTCTAGACATCATCCCATGGAAAAAACTTCAGCCAGACACCTGAAAGTTCGAGAACTTTTATTTTCCTATTAATTTGCTTTCTCTTGTTTGTCCCACTTTTACTAATTTTAAATGATAGATCTTTTCAAATGTGTCGTAGGACACTACCCTTAAGTAGTTTCAGTAATTTTTAGACCTCGTCCCATGGCAAAAACTTCTGCCAGACACCTCAAAACTCGGGAAATTTCACTAATTTTTACTGCGCTTTCACATGTTTAAGTGGATTTGACAAACTTTGACTACTTTTAAATAGCAGATCTTCACACATGTGTCGTAAAATGCTATCCTTAAGTAGAATCAAGCATTTCCAGACATCATCCCATGGCAAAAACTTCAGCCAGACACCTTAAGGTTCGGGAACTTTTATTTTCCTATTAATTTGCTTTCTCTTGTTTGTCCCACTTTTACAACTTCTAAACGACGGATCTTTTCAGATGTTTCGTAGGACACTACCCTTAAGTAGTTTCAGTCATTTCTATACTTCGCCCCATGACAAAAACTTCAGCCAGACACCTCAAAGCTGAGGAAATTTCATAATTCTTCCTGCGAATTCACATGTTTAACTGCGTTGCTCTAACTTTGGCTGCTTTTAAAGGGCAGATAATTTCACATGTGTCATAGAAGACCACCCTTAAGTGGTATCACGTACTTTTTGACTTCGCCCCATGTCAAAAACTTCAGCCAGACACCTCAAAACTGAGGAATTTTTATAATTCTTACTGCACTTTCACATGTTTAAGCGAGTTTGTCCAACTTTGGTTGTCTTTGAAAGGCAGATCTTTGCACATGTGTCGTGGAACACTATCTCCAAGTAGTATCAGGCATTTTTATACTTCATCCCATGGAAAGAACTTCAGCCAGACACCTCAAGCCTGAGGAATTTTCATAGTTCTTACTGCTTTTTCACATGTTTAATCGGGTTGGTCCAACTTCGGCTGCTCTTAGAGAGCGGATCTTTTCACATGTGTCATAGAAGACCACCCTTAAGTGGTATCAGTTACTTTTAGATTTCGCCTCATGTCAAACACTTCAGCCAGACACCTCAAAACTGAGGAATTTTTATAATTCTTACTGCACTTTCACATGTTTAACCGAGTTTGTCCAACTTTGGCTATTTTTGAAAGGCAGATCTTTACACATGTGTCGTGGAACACTATCTCCAAGTAGTATCAGGTATTTTTAGACTTCATCCCATGGAAAAAACTGCAGCCAGACACCTCAAGGCTGAGGAATTTTCATAGTTCTTACTGCTTGGTCACATGTTTAATCGGGTTGGTCCAACTTCGGCTGCTTTTAAAGAGCAGATCTTTTCACATGTGTCATAGAAGACCCCCTTAAAGAAGTATCGGGTATTTTTATACTTCGCCCCATGTCAAAAACTACAGTCAGACACCTCAAAACTGAGGAATTTTCATAATTCTTACTGCGATTTCACAGGTTTAAGCGAGTTCCCTGCAGCGAAACCTCAAACTAATCAGAAAAATACTAGTATCATCATCATCATTTATTGGCGCTTAACCGCCTAAGCGATTTTGGCCGTCGCCTATCAAAGCACGCCAGTCATTCCTTTTTAGCGATAACTGACGCCAATTGGAAACCCCAAGGGAGTTCAAGTCATCCTCCACCTGTTGTTTCCATCTCAGTCGAGGCCTCCCCCTTCCTCTGCTGCCGAATTCGGGTGACGATTGGAAAACCTTCTGGGCTGGAGCTTCTTTGTCCATTCGCATGACGTGACCCAGCCAGCGGAGCCTTTGGGCTTTAATCCGCTGAACGATGGTCAGATCTGCGTAAAGCTCGTACAGCTCATCGTTAAATCTCCTTCGATACTCGCCGTCGGCATCATGGGAAGGACCATAAATCTTCCGGAGAACTTTTCTCTCAAATACTCCAAGGGCCATCTCATCTTCTCTTGACATTGTCCATGAATCTGAGCCATACATCAGGACAGGTATGATGAGAGACTTATAGAGCGTGATCTTTGTTCTTCGAGAGAGGACTTTACTTCTCAATTGCCTACTCAGTCCAAAGTAGCACTTGTTCGCAAGAGTGATTCTCCGTTGGATTTCTAGACTGATATTATTTTCGGTGTTAATGCTGGTTCCCAAATAGACGAAGTCCCTCACAGTTTCAAATTTGTAACTATCAACAGTGACGTGGCTGCCAAGGCGCAGGTGCGCCGATTCTTTCTTTGATGACAGCAAATACTTCGTCTTGTCCTCGTTGACCGCAAGACCCACTTTTTTCGCTTCTTTATCCAGTCCAGAGAAGGCAGCGCTTACGGCGCGGTTGTTAAGGCCAATGATATCAATATCATCGGCATACGCCAGCAATTGCACGCTCTTGTAATAGATTGTACCATTGCGGTTTAGCTCTGCTGCTCGAATTATCTTCTCCAGCATCAGGTTGAAGAAATCGCACGAAAGGGAGTCGCCCTGTCTGAAGCCTCGTTTGGTTTCAAATGGCTCAGAGAGGTCCTTCCCGACTCTGACGGAGCTGTTAGTATTGCTCAACGTCATTTGGCAAAGCCGTATAAGCTTTGCAGGGAAGTCAAATTCAGACATGGCGGCATACAGGCAACTCCTTTTTGCGCTGTCAAAAGCGGCTTTGAAATCGACAAAGAGATGGTGTGTGTCGATTCTTTTATCATGGGTCTTCTCCAGGATTTGGCGTATCGTGAAAATCTGGTCGATGGTAGACTTACCAGGTCTAAAGCCACACTGATAAGGTCCAATCAGCTTGTCTACGATGGGCTTCAGTCTTTCACACAATACGCTAGAAAGAACCTTATATGCGATATTAAGAAGGCTGATTCCGCGGTAGTTGGTGCGGTTAGCGGGATCGCCTTTCTTGTGGATTGGGCAGAGCACACTTAAATTCCAATCTGGAGGCATGCACTCGTCTGACCATATTCTGCATAAGAGCTGATGCATGCTTTTTACCAGCTCTTCGCCTCCGTGTTTGAACAGCTCGGCGGGTAGTCCGTCTTTTCCAGGCGCTTTGTTGTTTTTGAGCCGGGATATAGCTATCCTCACTTCATCATAGTCAGGTGGTGGGACGACTTTTCCATCGTCAGGGATTGGGGTATCGGGTTCGACGTCTCCCTCGCAATTTAGCAGTGAGGAGAAGTGCTCCCTCCATAATTTAAGTACACTCTGTACGTCGGTTACCAGGTCGCCATTATTGTCTGTTACAGGAACTTGCCCCGGTCTTAAAACCTTCCGTCATCCGCCGGATCTTTTCATAGAATTTTCGGGCATCATTCCTGTCAGCCAGCATCTCAAGCTCCTCACACTCACGCCTTTCGGCCTCACGTTTCTTTTTTCTGAAAAGGCGTCTCTCTTCCTTCTTTGCCTCACGATAGCGTTGCCATACACTGCGGGTTGCGCCCGTTCGCAACGTCTCCCTGTAGGCAGCGTCCTTTTTGTCCGAGGCAGTGCTGCATTCCTCATCGTACCAGTTGTTTTTGCGGGCTCGCTGGAACCCTATAGTGGCCTCAGCGGCGGTACGTAATGAGTGAGAGATACAACTAGAATTTTCCGGCTGAACCCATACTAGTCAGGAAATATCCATTCCATACTAGTATACAACTAGATTTTTCTGGATGAAATTATACCAGTTGAAAAAAACAAAATTCATTCGTTTCGTTTTCTCTTATAATTCATAGATGCTTTTTCGTGATAGGGTAAATACAAATAGCCGCTGCTTTCTTAAGAATAAACATGAAAATAAAGTCAAATGATAAAATAAAGGGTAAGCCAGGAAAATTCTGGTTGAAATCATACTAGTCCAGGTTAAAAGCCTTTTTGACTAGTATATTCCATACTGGTCCTTTTTGGACTAGTTCATTTTTTGGAAATTATACTACTCCAGGATGAACTAGTATGGAACTGGTATCTTACAACTAGCATGAAACTGGTACTTCCTGACTAGTAAATAACTGGTATATTCTGGTCGAAATCTGACAATTGACTTCTTGTAGGACATCAACACGTAAAAAATACCAGTTGCTTATATGGAAAAAAAACAGAACACCGGGCCCAACTAGTCAGTGTTCTGTCTTTGTTCCATATAAGCCCGGTGCACCAACTAGTAGTAAAGTAGTTTTCAACTAGTTGCTTTCGCTGCAGGGTAGCGACATAAGAGTGACATTGTCTGAAATGCAACAAATTCCACATCTGAACACTTTGTATGGGCTGAACTGTTCTAATTTGCTTGATCATGTCCTATGGAGAGATCAATTGCGAAAAAAAACTCGAGCTTTGAGGTGTTTGGATGTAGTTTTTGTCATGGGAAGATCTCCAAAAATGCCTGATACCACTTAAGAGCTGCGTTCTACGACACATGTGTAAATATTCGCCTTTTAAAAATAGTCAAAGTTGGACAAACCTGCTTAAACAATCGAAAGCACAGTAAGAATTATGAAAACTACCCAGATTTAAGGTGTCTGGTTAAAGTATTTGTCATAAGGCGAATTCTAAAAGTACCTGGTACCACGTAAGGGTGGTCCTCTATGACACATTGAAAATATCTGCCCTTTAAAAGCAGCCAGAGGTAGACGAACCATCTCAAACATGTGAAAACGCAGTAAGAATTATAAAAATTTCTCAGTTTTGAGGTGTCTGGCTGTAGTTTTTGACATGGGCGAAGTATAAAAATAACCGATACTTCTTTAAGGTGATCTTCTATGACACATGTGTGAAGATATGCCCTTTACGAATAGCAAAAGTTGGACCAACTCGTTTAAACCTGTGAAATCGCAGTAAGAATTATGAAAATTCCTCAGTTTTGAGGTGTCTGACTGTAGTTTTTGACATGGGGCGAAGTATAAAAATAGCCGATCCTTCTTTAAGGGGGTCTTCTATGACACATGTGAAAAGATCTGCTCTTTAAAAGCAGCCGAAGTTGGACCAACCCGATTAAACATGTGAAAAAGCTGTATGAACTATGAAAATTCCTCAGGCTTGAGGTGTCTGGCTGAAGTTTTTTCCATGGGATGAAGTATAAAAATGCCTGATACTACTTGGAGATAGTGTTCCACGACACATGCGCAAAGATCTGCCTTTCAAAAACAGCCAAAGTTGGACAAATTCGCTTAAACATGTGAAAGTGCAGTAAGAATTATAAAAATTCCTCAGTTTTGAGGTGTCTGGCTGAAGTTTTTGACATGGGGCGAAGTCAAAAAGTACCTGATACCACTTAAGGGTGGTCTTCTATGACACATGTGAAATTATCTGCCCTTTAAAAGCAGCCAAAGTTAGACCAACGCAGTTAAACATGTGAATTCGCAGCAAGAATTATGAAATTTCCTCAGCTTTGAGGTGTCTGGCTGAAGTTTTTGTCATGGGGCGAAGTCTAAAAATGCCTAATATTAGTTAATAGTAGTGTTATACGATACATTTGTAGCGATCCGCCATTTAAAAGCAGCCAAAGTTGGGTAAACCCATTTGACCATGTGAAAGTACAGTAAAAATGATGAAAAGTTCCCGTGCTTTGGGTTGTTTGGCTTGAGTTTTTTTCATGGAATGAAGTCCGGAAATGCCTGATACTGTTTAAGAGTAGTGTTATACGACACTTGTGTAAAGATCCGCCGTTTAAACGTGGACAAAGTTGGAGAAACCTGCTGAAACAAGTGAAATCTCTGTAAAAATTTGTGAAAATCCCGAGCTTTGAGGTGTCTGGCTGAAGTTTTTGCCATGGGGCGAAGTCTAGAAATGACTGAAACTACTTAAGGGTAGTGTCCTACGAAACATCTGAAAAGATCTATCATTTAAAATTAGTAAAAGTGGGACAAACAAGAGAAAGCAAATTAATAGGAAAATAAAAGTTCTCGAACTTTCAGGAGTCTGGTTGAAGTTTTTTCCATGGGATGATGTCTAGAAATGCTTGATTCTACTTAAGGATAGCATTTTACGACACATGTGTAAAGATCTGTTATTTAAAACAGGCCAAAGTTGGTCAAATCCGCTTAAACATGTGAAAGCGCAGTAAAAATTAGTGAAATTTCCCGAGTTTTGAGGTGTCTGGTTGAAGTTTTTGCCATGGGACGAAGTCTAAAAATTCCTGATACTACTTGAGGGTAGTGTTCTACAAAAAATGGGAAAATATTGGGTAGTTAAAAGCAGCCAAAGTGGCCCAAATGCGTGAAATTGGTAAAACAGAAAAAATTTCTATAGGAAAATCCGCGAACTGGGGGTGTCTGGCTGGAGCCTTGTCACTGGTACGGGTCTAACAACACTTGATACTGACGCGGGGTGGTAATCTACGTCAAATATGTCAAAATCATCCATTATAAAATAAGTGAAGTTAGGGTAATTTTTTGGCGACTTTGACCCCCGATTCCTAGGCTCTTGTCATAGGTACAGCTTTAAAATTTTCACATTCTTTCTAGATTCGGGGAGGACTATCGATCGGTATTGGTTTCATCCATTATAAAATAAGTGACGCTTTTAGGCTCTGGGATCTCGCTCTATTAGTGGCAACACCTAGATAGAACAGCTTTGAATGTATCATGTTACCTACATACATATATCCAAAAGTTTAACCAAATCAATTACATAAGTGGTTTTCGAGATAATAGCGAATATGAGCAAAAAATAAATATTGTGAGAGCAGGTGGCAACCCTAGCTGGTAACTCCACATTTGTTTGAAATACGAAGTACATAAAATACATTTCGTTTGATACCCATATCGGTATGCCTCATTAAATTTAAAAAAATGTTTAGAATGAAACGGTCAATCGATTCCCGAGATAGTGGTTGATATACCAACAATAAAAGAAACTTGAAAATATCTTTTTGGTATAAGTACTACCGAAAATAGCTTTTATTTTAATTGGCATATCTGGCTCCCTGTTAACCGCTCTAAGTGGCAACACCAAGGTATACATATGTTGTGTATAAAGAAAAGGAATATCCGCGTAAGTGCCTAATACCATAGTATTTCCATTAAGTTTTACATTTGAAATAAAATGACTTTCGTAAAACCACTTGAACACTATATCTACCTATTTGCTTTGCAATTTTGAAAATTCCGAAAAATTTAACAACTAATCGCTTTCATGCATCATTTTTAAGTATCAAAAGCTTTCCTAGCGGAATTATTGGGAATCTCCATCAATCAATTTTTATTTAGCTTAAATTTTTGGTGTGATATGCTGTAATCGTATTTCTATTGTGGCAATTCGATTTACATTTGTATGTTATTAAGGAAATATTTTTGACACTTGACGTACTGGTACGATAACAAAAAAACAGCTGGACAATTTTATTGCTAAAATGATTGATGTGGGACGCAAAGTTTTTGATAAGTTGGGAGGTGAACGAATAGCTGCAAGAAAAAAGAATCATCATGGGGATAATTTTTTGGAAAAAAGATTGTTGTCATATGTGGGCCGAATACTCAACAGGTGGCGCTGTAGCCATTCCATTTGAATCGGTAGTAATCTCTGAGTACCTATCTCTGTACTGCTTCCTTACCATAAGTAAAATATTTTACCCAGTTTAAGGAAACCCTTTTTCCTTACTACTTGTACTTACTTCTTAGGTTAATATGTTTTGCGAAAGTCAATTTAGAGTCAAAAGTTACTCCCAGATCCTTTATTTCACTAACCCTTGCAAGGGGCGAATTAGATAAATGGTATGAGGTATCAATGACGTTAACGCGTTTGGAAAAATTAATATGTAAACATTTTTTTAAGTTGAGATTTAACCGATTGCTATTACACCAAGAACTTAAATTATCCAAATCTAATTGCATCAGTTCGGAGTCATGCTGACTGTTGAATTACAGGAGTTATCTACCAAAATCCGTTTTTCGGAACAATCGATTGTATGGGGGCTATGTGAAATATTTATCCCATCTCGATGATTTTCAGCATCGATATTTCTTATATGAAATAAGCAATTCTTACAAAATTTCACGTTTCTACCCCTTTAATTACAGGAGTTATAGCCCAAAATCCGTTTATCGGAACAATCGATTGTATGGGGGCTATGTGAAATATTTATCCCATCGCAATGATGTAATATCGGTCCGATCTTGCTGGTTCCGACAAATGATTCCTAAATTAGAAAATGGTGACCGCATACAAAATTTCAGACAGACAGACAGACGGACAGACGGGCATGGCCAAATCAACGCATCTCGTCATCCTGATTATTTCGGTATACTTATTGATGGGTCCATCTCTTCTTCTTCTCATACTTACAAACATCGGACCAAAGTTATAATACCATTTCATGTTCATGAAAGGTATAATTAGTTTTAAAGAGGTGGCAACCTTTCGCTCATGTTCAATACCAAATTATTTTAGGTATAGATAATGCCATATATGTATAAGTAGGACAAAATTTTTTTAAGATTCTATATAAATTTTTCCTCTAGTTAGTGTCATGAAGTCTACTCGAACTTAACTTGTAAAATTAATTGATTGATTAATTGATATAAAGTTTTCAAAAAGTGAGAATTGATGTTGAAAGTTTCATCTCAAATGCGTCTCAGATTGATATCAAACCGAATGGCTTATTGGGCTTCATACTATTCCTTCATTCCATTTCTTTTGGAGTCACTCAGCCAGTGCCTTCCACTCAAATTCGTAAGAAGAAGAAAAGAAGTTGCCAAACTATAGTAGGGATAAACAATGGTGCAAATTCTTCAAAAAATAAAAATGGAAGAGATAATTTGTATATTACGCTTGCAGTTTATCCAACAATAAACTCGTGAGCACAAATTAAAGAAAATTGAGGTATCTATGAGTTAGTATCAGTATTCGACAGATTGAGGCCAATGGCACACAGCGCTTTTGCGTTGTCCAAGTTCAAAACTAAAAGTGTTTTACTAGTGTTAGCCAAAAATGTAGCCAGAAAAGTATGCTCTTGAGTTTGATATGAGGCATCTCTTGTACTCATAAGTATATAATATATATGAGTGTAAATTTAGTTAAATAAATTAATTGAAAATTGTTTTTATTTTTTTATTTTGAGAGCAAACTTATCTCAAAATTTTGAATGCTTGATCGATTGGATAAAGGAATAGACGGTACGTTTGAAATGCGCAGTCCTGACCGATAAGCAGCAACGATCGGTTCGTGGCGGTGCAAACGTTTAATAACTTTGAAAAGATTCAAGATAATTGTAATTGTTTTTTTTTTTTTGTATTACCGCGTTTTTGATAAATTGTGTTAGAAACGTTTGTAAACACAATTTATTAAAAAAAAAAAGCATTAAGAGGAAAATTGTGTTGCTAATAACTTGTGATAAATTTTATAAGTGCGATATAAGAATAATAAGCAAATATAAAAAATATTTTTTGTGATTAAAAAAAATATAAGAAAAAAAACCTAAAAGTTTTAAAATCGTCATTTCGCAATACAAAAATATCATTTGTTGCAGTGTTATGACTGCGTTCTCTCAACAGGTACATATTTGAATTGAAATTAATATGTAAAGTATGGTACGCAGATCGCAAGAAAATCGCAAACTCCATATAAAAAAGCGCTTAAGAAATGTTCGAGGAAGTTTCTTGGCAAATTTTTCTTGGGGTGGTATGCAGTTCGCAAGAAATTATAATTTTTTGCATGAAATTCGAATAAGGCAACACAGGTTTTGCCAAGAAATGTTTGCAATGCCATTTAATTTTTGAAGAAAAGTAAAATTAAGGTTGCTATTATACAAATTCAATAATGGAATGAGCAAATTTCTTGCCTACTACCATTTTTTCACAGCAGAAAGATATGCAATTTTCCTTCAAGGAATTACCTGTGCTCTGTGTACCGCTCTTTAGAAGTAAAATGTTGTGAAATCAAGTATTCGAAGTTTAAGCTTGCTTCAGTACCCCGTTTCTGTAATGATAAAATTCTCGGTTTTAATGACGTCACACTCGACTCGATTCAAGATTGAGAAAAAAATTATGAGAAAATAAATCGACAAAATTAAATTTTTATACAGAAACAAAAAAAAAAATAGTGCGACGTCAAATCAAAATTGAGTTACAAAAACGCAGTACAGTGCATCTATAGTTTTTCTCCTTAAAGTTTACTTGACTGTTGACAACTGCACTCTGTTACTGAGTTGCAAGCATTGTTTATCCTTACTATAGTTTGGCAACTTATTTTCTTCTTCTTACGAATTTGAGTAGAAGGCACTGGCTGAGTGACTCCAAATGAAATGGAATGAAGGAAAAGTGTGAAGCCCAATAAGCCATTTTGTTTGATATCAACCTAAGACGCATTTGAGATGAAACCTTCAACGTCAATTCTCACTTTTTGAAAACTTAATAACAATTAATCAATCAATAATTTTTCGATTCAAAGATAAACTACCAGTAGCAGATCAACTTTTTTGTCAAATGAGTATTAACTTGAGGTATAATTAAATATAAAAATTATAATATAAATGTCCGATAGTTTCTGCCTCCACAGTTTTTATACATACGACACCCCTCTACCATTCCCTAAAATAAATTTTGTCCAAATCGTGGTACATTATTCTAAAATACGACCCTCATTATTTGCCAAACGTTTGAGAATATATTTTTCTGTGCTTATGGGGTATATGCTGTGCGTGTGTATTATTGTGTTTTTTGTGAGTTGCGCTACTATATAAGGTATACTATGGTTGCAAGTCAACTGTCAATACTAATTAAGGTTTAGACAAGGTACATGTGAACATAATTTATTTGCTCAGAATTTATATGGATATGTTTTATTTTTTTAAGTGTGTATGTAATTAGCAATGACATTTCATTATACATACATATTTAGTTGAATTTATGTAAGACAAGAAATAAATATACATATATATACATATTATCGGGTGAAACAGAGCATTATATGCCCAATTGTGGATATTGTGACAGCTCACGCTGTAGTTCGTAATTTTCAAACAATTTGAAAATGTTTGAAGTTAACTTCTTAGGCGAGGATGCAATGTTTTTATGGATAGTGAAATTTGAAGAGGAAATAAAAATTGTTTCGGAAATGAAAACTTTTGGTGTGTCCACCTTCCAGCAGATGTCGCCAGCATATGGAAATATGTACATCATTTTTACATTTCTATTCCATATATTTGTGGAGAAAATTGTATTAATGTTTTCCATGAGAAATCTCATATTGTTGTAGAGAGAATCTTATTAATGTTCAAAGGGAAATCTTCGAAAATTAAGAAGTTTTGTCTCTTTTACTTTTTTCCGCATTTCCACGGAAATCTTGAGAAGAAATTACAAGTTATTCTTCCAAATAAAGCAATTAAAAAGAAATCGCGAACAAAAAAAGAAGAAATGCACTTAGGGCGGATTTCTCAACTAGCCGTCAACTTAACGCTTACTTTAAATTTTGTCGGGCAGTTCATCCTCCTGTTAAATAAAGGGCAAATGAACTGGCTGTTAAACTGACAGTGAATTGACAGTGAACTTTGACGTTAACAGGCAGTCGAGAAATCCGCCCTTAATTTTATCAATGAAAATTTCCACATAAAACCATAGAGATTTCCGTATAGTTTTTTTTTCGTTTCCACCGATTCGACTACACCTTCACCCAAAAACTGGTCATGAAGAAAGCTTTGTGTACCATATCCTTAAAAAATTAAAGTCCCAAAAAATAATTTTACTGTAATTTCACTTCATACGAAGTAGAAATTAATTAAATATCTGCCACATCATAAACAGGATTGAAGAAATAGGTTCCAACGAGTCAAACTGGTTTCCAACCTTGCGGTAAAATTATTAGTTTTTTTCCCACAACTTTTCACTGAATCAAAAATTTGAATTTCAGCTTTCGGATCATTGAAGTCGAAGTAAAAACGCATTTTTGGTATCTCGCCCGAGTGTGACTTATTGTTTACACATCATGGCTAGGTGTCGAAGAAAGTTCCATTTTTTATCTGGTGAAAAAAAAACCAAAAAAATTTTATAAATTTCCAAAATGTTTAAATGCTTGCCTGATCCGGCAAGCTATAAAATAAATTGACAAATTATGCCACTGACAGCTAACACAGTTTATGTCAAAGTGAAAATATCTTGATTTTTTTATGTCAAGGTATCAATGAATGATATTTTCCGCCGTATACCAACGAAGAAATTTTCAGGCATGGTTGCCGCCTATTTTATTTATTCCTTTGTATATTGACGCTATCTCGGGAAGCTATTGACCTTGACACAGCTCTCAGGGTCGACACCTATCCGATTTGTTCAATAATCAGATATATGAATAGCACTATCTAAATAAATTAAAAACAAAAATTAAAAAATGTAAAAAAATTTCCAATTGAATATTTAGTAAAAAATTCACTATGCAGTTTTATAGTTTACAAAATTTTAGTACAATAACGTGTAAGTTTCGAGTACCTGCATGAACTATGTAAAAATTTGAAATTTAATTTTGAACTATAGTTAAATTTGGTAAAACTATAATAATATTTTGAACTAGTTCCTGTTATTATTACGGTGACCATCCGTTCTGTTTTTGGCAGAACAGTTCTGTTTATAAGGAGCTTCTTCTGCGTATTTTTTTTCTGAGGAAAATAACAGAATTGTTCTGTTTTTAAGCAAATGTTCTGTTTTTGTTCTGCTTTTTTGTGCCGGCAACCTTTTTTAACAAATGTAATGAGTAGCTCTGTAAAGTTAGTTTGCTCAATAATTTCAAAACTTTAAGAAAAATTTAAAATCTTTCAAAATATTTTAAAAATAATTTAGTTTATGTTTAACACGGTCAAGTGCTTCAGCGAAATCAAAAATTGAGTACGTTAAAATGGCAAAAACGTACCAAATTTGGAAGTTCCGTACCCGGGAAAAAATTCGTACCAAAATTATACATTTCGGCCAAAACGGCAACCGTGATTATGATAGGTTTTAAATTAACAAGGAAATGTCTCTCACCATCAAGAAATTCACAAAACGGAAAAATATACTTCAAAAAATGACTTTCAATTGATGCACTTTGGTTGAAATTATTAGAGATTGCAACTTCAATGTTTCACAGACGTTGGCAACATTTTTTACTGCAAAGGGAAGATTACGCCATGAAAAATACTTTTTTATTCCAAATATTGAGAGTGTAACCCCAAATAGTTTATAGCCGGGTAGCGAAATTTTCACGTGAAGGCAATACCAAGCCTTAAGTAAAAAGAGTTCTGTTTTTTCAAAAAAAAAAATTATGGTCACCGTAGTTATTATAATAATTACTAGGGCTGCAGAAAAATCAATTATGTACGTTTTTTCTTGTTACATCTCAAAATATTTCATCAAACCAATTTTTCAAAGCGACTGAAAATTAAATCGGCGCAAAATTAACCTTTTTTCACAAACACTCCACTGTGTGACGGAGCAATTCTTTTTCATAGTAGAATTTTATACGAGGGAACAAAAGTTCAGCTTATCGATCAACATTAATATAATTTTTTTTAACTTTTATATCAAACCAGAAATCCATCATCCACCATCATTTGAGCCCTTTAAAGCACAAGTGGTATAAAGCTTTCGGCAGAATCAGTCCGTCACGTACGTGCCGGAAAAGGAAGAAACTGACAGCCGAGTAGGATGTGTGTATTTTGCATGTAACACGCTACATTGACAAAGTATCAGTCAACGGATCCGGTATCCTTCGCCAATTTTCTACTTTGACGGAACGTCTGCTGCGTGACAAATGTCAAAATCAATTTTACCGCCAATTTGACAACGGGATTGTGAAAATTGTGACTATAACAAGTATTACTTGAATATTTTCCATGTTTTTAACCGAAATTTTGCTTTTGTTATGTTTTTTTTAATAATTTTCGTTTTGTGCCAATTACTTTGTTGACATATCTGTGTACTTCAACATGACGTACGTCAATCGCTATGTGCCATCCCTGTGCGGCACGTACGTTTTGTCACGACGTACGTCACGTACGTGACGTATTGACGGACTGATTCTGCCGAAAGCTTAAGTCCACCTTTTCTCGAACTGAGATATTCAAGGTTTTGTGTTGTCAACAAATAGGGAGTACCCTCGATTTCACAAGTTAGTTCTGCTATTTGTTCGGTTGTATGAGAGCTACATAGGAGTTACCACTTTAGCGTGCTATGTAGAACACAATTTCCCCTCCATCATGCCTAACTAAAAAAACCGAAAACCAATACTATTGATAAGCATGAAAGAAAGACATGATAACAACATGTTATCTGCATGCACATATGTGTGCAACAACTTTTAAATTATTATTTTTCACCTGCATTCTAAATCACTCCCTTCCACTCTCCTAAAATGACGCAAGATACCCAAAGTATTTATAATAAGCTCTGAAAGCATTTTAAAATATTTTTGTGTTTCATGTTGATATGAAGTGACTTTAATTTACGGTTTATTAGTCATACACAAGTCAAAAGCAATGGCATTATTAGTCTGAAATTTCCATGAATTATGAATATGTATGTAGTAGAGTGGTTCAAAAATTTTTTTTTTTGGAAAATCTAAAACGCTACCCCGAAATATGGTTCCTTGTGACAAAAAAAGAGGCTGCTATTTTTTTGTTTTTTTTTTAAAGGTCCTTTAGAGGTCGCGCTACTCGTTTTTATAAAAAAAAATGAGATACTTGCAATTTTAATTTCATTTTAACATGTTTAAGTGCAGTAAAAATTTGGGTTTTTGTGTGTTGTTATTCTGTTTTCGTTGGCGAATATTCCTGCAATTCAATAGGCTTCTTGGATGAGTAGAAAGGGTTTAACTCCTGAAAATATGTTTCGAAATTGAAAACGGTGCAACTAAAACGCCTACACTGATCTCATTGCGCATTGGTTTTTTGGATATATTTCGCATCTAGAAGGTTTATGACATCGCTGATTATGAATCCGATGTCAGTTTTTTTTAAATTCAACATGTTAAAATGAAATTAAAATTGCAAGTATCTCATTTTTTTTATAAAAACGAGTAGCGCGACCTCTAAACCACCTTTAAAAAAAAAAAAAAAAATAGCAGCCTCTTTTTTTGTCATAAGGAACAATGATTGGGGGTAGCGTTTTAGAATTTCCAAAAAGTCCATATTTGTGAACCACTCTAGTATGTAGGTACATAGGTATGAATTTCCTTATGCGGGTAGCCGTACGTGTAACTTTGTATGCATTGCAATTTATAATATTTACATATGTACATTAGCCCGGATCGGTCCCCATAAAGAAAAAAAAGTTTTTCCAGTCCACCCCTAGGATTAAAGATATTTTGAAGGCGATCCCAACAAATTTTTATTTTTTTTGCCACGCCCCCCGAAGGGCGTTTTAAGTCCGATTTTAATGAGCCGTTGTCCATGGCTTGGAAGCCGCCACAATTCTTACCTTAATCATTTTTTACTGCGAGTTCAAATTCTAGTAGTGACTATCGGTATTTCGTTTCACATCATATGATGTGATGTGATGATGTGAAAAGAGATACCGACAGTCACTACTAGAATTTGGACTCGGAGTAAACAACGATTAAGATAAGAATTGTAGTGGCTTCCAAATATTGGTATCGTCTTCAAAATATCTTTAATCCTAGGGGTGGAGTGGAAAAACTTGTTTGTCGATCCACCCTAATGTACATATGTACAGACATATTCATATATGGAAAAGTGGAGATGTTGTCAGTGTTTTTGACACGTGCAAATAAACTGGAAATTTGCTGCAGCGCCAAGTTGTTATTGCATTGCCTGATAAGTTGTTAACGACTTCATAATGCTAATTATTGTTCGTGTTTAGTCTAGTAACTTTTCATTTGCTCTGTTGGCTACATTTAATGTGACTTAATAAATTTTGATAATAGAAGCAGGTATATTGGGGTGGTTCAGAATTAATTTTTTTTTCAATTTCATCTAAAAATGCTAAAGAAAAATAGGGGAACAAATTATCTTGGAGGAAATACAGGTATTTGTTTCCTTTAGCACCCAATTACTAAAAAATTAGCTAAAATTATGGGAGATGTCTCAAAAGACGTGTTTTGGCCCCAGAATCACGAATCCGGAAGCGTTTTTTTAATTTTTTGTTTCAGTGAAAAGTTATGATCAAAAACGAAAAAATGACCCGGGTCCGATACCAAAATTGGGGTGGAATCCTTGGTATTTATGTGCAGAACACCTTTTTGAGTTGGCGGCTTTCGTCACGGTACGCATTTTTTCGCACGTTTTTAGGTACAGCCTAAGAAAATGACAAAAACCACATGAAAACTTCCAACTTTCATTGCAAATATCTCTTCAGAGAAGCAAAATATTAAAAAAAGCGCTTCCGGATGCGTGATCCTGAGGCCAAAACCCGTCTTTTGAAAAACCGGGCTTAAATCTTATAAACTTGTATATTTTTATATCCAGACTATCTCGGGAACGCTTGACCGATTTGGATGAAATTTTGAATATAGATAGTATGGTTGATTCTAAGACTACCCACTTGGGGGTTGTCACTTGAGGCAGGTTACAGGGTTGCAACCTATATAAATTTTTTAAAATTATGGGGCAACATATGCCAATATGGGTATCAAATGAAAGGTATTTTCAACCGTATTCCAAATATGACAATTTCAAGCAGGGTACCACCTAGAGTTGCCACCTGACCGCGTTTTATTTATTTTACCTTATATCTCAGGAACCGCCTTTCCGATTTGCATGAAAGTTGGAATATAGATAGATATTATTCGTTCTACTATTAAATAAATGGGTGTTGCCATTTGGGGGTTTACAGAGTTACCACCTATCTCAATTTTTTCAAATTATGAATCAAGATATGCGTATCAAATCAAAGGCATTTTCGGCGACATACCAACTAAAATATTTTCAGTGGGGTTGCTACCTAGGGTTGTCAACTTACTGAAGTCTATTTGTTTATTTTTATATCCGGTACTATCTCGGGAACAGCTTGACCGATTTGGATGAAATTTGGCATATAGATAGTATGAGTGCACAATTGTGGGTCATTTTGGGATAATTTTTGGATAATTTTTTGATAATTTTCGGATAATTTTAGGTTTTTTAGGGTTACTTTGGAATCATTTTGGGGACATTTTGGAATCATTTTTGGATCATTTTGGGATCATTTCTGGGTCATTTTGGGTTCAATTTCGGATTATTTTTGGAACATTTAAGAGTCTTTTTGGGGTCGTTTCGGAATCATGTTAGGATTACTTTAGGGTCATTTTGGGTAAGTAAAGTTAGCGCTAAATTTATAGCACCGAGCAAGCTCGGGTACCCGGATACTATATCTTATCAAGCGTATAAATTTATCAGTAATTTTCAATGGAATAATTAAGTTTCAAAGAAAAATACATATGTATATTCAGGGTATTCCTTCAATGACGTAAATAAATTGAACATTTTTGAAAAATACGAAAATGGTGTTTTCTCATTTTTTTAAAACGATAAGTTTGCGAAATCTCAAAAATTATAGCGAAAAAAAATTAAAAAAATAAAATTAAAATAAAAGACATATAAACTAAAATAAATCGTATAAAATAATATAAAATTAAAATTAAAAATAATAAAGTTTAACTAAATTAAGAAAAAAAAAAAATATTAATTGATATCAACATAAAATTAGATTGAGTACAATTAAAAAAAAAATTATGATTCTACTTAGAATAGAATTAACTGAAAAAAAATAATATAAATAACACGAAATAAAATAAAATGGAACATACCTAATAAAATAAAATAATCTAGAATAAAATAAATCAAAATTTAATTAAACAAAACTTAAATAAACTAAACTAAATTAAATTGAGTGCGATGCGGCTAGCCTACAACTAAATCATTTACTAAAGAAATGCTTTCCACTGTCCGGCGATGTCATTGGCGGTGCAGTACCTTAAAACTCGAGATCTAAGTAGCTTCACTTTGGTTAGTTCTCAACCGGTTCCATATCATATAAATTAGACTTCCTTGAGTTTATTTTAAATAACAGCACTTCATAACCTGCTATCGCTTCTCCGAATAACTGAAGTTAATTTCGATATGTAAATCGTTCAATAAATTTACATACATACGTATGCCTGTATGTATGTAAAAAACTGATCATCGAGTGGCTTGCGACAATCACACATCTACAAAGAACTGAATAACGAACAAATAAATTTACTTTCCAACTAAAAAAAAGTAATCGATAAAATCACATTCGATATCCATAATGTTTGTGTTAGATAACACAACGCTCGAACAGCTGACAGCCGGCATGGCATGCAACTTGTCAACCTTCAGCGAGCGGTACGTTCTCAATATCGACGTCATGATCAGGTTATAAAATATGCATATATTTTCTTACTTACGTACTTTAGGATACAATTGAACATACATATGTATCTACATGTGCTCCTACGACATTATCGAACATAGCCATAACCAATTGACTTGATTACGTAGTGTAGAACTATGTAGAACGAAAATACTCAAATTAAAAATAAAATAAAATAAAAACGTTTAAGACAAATTGGGTATATGTAAAACAAGTAAAAGCAATAGTACACGAGGAACTAAATGTTTTATACCCAGTTGGGGTTTGCTACGTGCCACCAGATTATGTTCTTCTAACAAGCAACAACCGAGCTTCTTGCCTTAAACCATGGTGGTCAAAAACTGCACATTGTGCACTTTGAGTTTATACTCACACGCCAACGCTAAACTTAAACAAATATTTTCTTTTTTTTTCATATTCAAATTGTAGTGGTTATGTGCGTCTTTTATTTCATTCTAAGGCGCTTTCTTGCTAATAACGGAACGTGCACTCTACACATATTTTCACATCAACGCCAACGATCAAATAAATAAATAAATAAAAAAAATACCGAAAAAAGGTAAATTATTATTTGAGTAGTAAATTTCGAGGGTGTGTTAAAGAAACGCCATAAAAAAAAAGAATGAATGAAAAAGATTTAAAAATTTTAATTCCCAAATTGGTACGCCACTGTACCTATGTATGTTTGATTTAGTTTTTTGAAAAACTAATGAATTTTTCTTCGTATTTTTCTTAAAAAAAAAAAATTTCAAAGCTACCTAACTTAAAATTACTATATCTTTTTTGTTTATCGTGCGATTTTGATAAATTTTAGGTCCCTTCCTAAGCTTCAATCTGTCCATCAGAAAAAGTTTCAACAAAAAAATATAAAGCGACTAATGATATTTTATTTGAGGAAAGATACCTATTTTTTATGCGAGAGTTCAATGTACTTGATAAATTTTTATATAACAAATACATTTTGCACTGTGAGAATGAACTGAAAGAAAATCCTAAATCTTTCTGGAACTATGTACGTTCAAAAAAAGGTTCTGGTAATATTCCCACCTGTGTTAAATATAATGGAGTTTCCTCAAATGATTTATCTGATTCAGTAAATCTTTTTGCTGATTTGATGAAGTCTAATTTTGTTGTTGACTCTGATTCCACGGCTATTAGTCCTCTTATTGGTACACCCAAATCCATGGATTTTGGGGCAATGTCTATATCCGAAACAGATATTATTAATGGAATATCGTCCTTACAATCTTCAATGAAAAAGGATATCGATGGTTTGTCTACATTTTTATTCAAAAAATGTAGCTTCTCCCTTAGCATTCCATTATGCCATATCTTCAATGTTTCGCTATCCACCGGAACTTTCATTGATCGGTGGAAATTGGCGTCTATCACTCCAATATTCAAGGCAGGCCACAGAAATGAGATAAAAAATTACAGGCCAATTTCTAAATTGTCTACTTGCTCCAAACTTTTTGAGAAAGTGGTCAAGGAAAAGTTGGCATTTGCGATCAAAGGTTTAATCGATCCATGTCAGCATGGGTTTGTAGGAGGGCGATCGACAGTTACTAATCTTGCTGTATTCTCTCAATTCTGCGTTTCTGCCTTTAAAGACGGTTGTCAAGTTGATACAATTTACACCGATTTCTCTAAAGCGTTTGACACAGTGTCCCACAAAATACTGTTGTCTAAATTGGAAAATTTAGGTTTCCACTCCGTTTTTTTGTTGTGGCTTAAGTCGTATCTTACTGATAGAATCTCTTTCGTCCAAATTGAGTCTGTGAAGTCTTACAATTTTCTTGCAACCTCAGGTGTGCCACAAGGTAGTATTCTTGGTCCCATCTTATTTATAATTTTCATCAATGATGTTGGCTTGCACCTAAAGCATTCAAACTACCTTTTGTATGCAGATGATTTAAAACTGTTCAGTAGAATCTCTTCTGAATCGGACGCCCTACTTTTGCAGGAAGATCTGAATGCTCTTAACGCCTGGGCCATTCAAAATAAATTGTGCCTTAACGGTAGTAAGTGCTGTCACATAACGTTCTCCAAGTCTATGAATGTGCTTGCGTCTACTTATTTGGTTTCTAATGTAGCTCTTGCATCGGTTCGAGAATTTCGTGATTTAGGAGTAATTTTTGACTCTTCCTTCACTTTTGTCAACCATGTCAACCATATTATACCGAAATCTTATTCTAACTTGGCCTTTCTTCGACGCTATGCGAAGGATTTTGAAGATCCCTATACTAGGAAAATTTTGTTTAATTCTTTAGTGCGATCAAAATTAGAGTATGGTTCAGTTATCTGGAATCCCATGTATAAAACGCACTCTGTTAGAATTGAGAGAGTTCAACGTAAATTCACACGATTTGCTGTTCAACCTCTCAATTTTAATTTTCCTTTGCCACCTTATCCTGCGAGGTGTATGCTAATTAATGCTCAGTCGCTCGATATTAGGCGAGCTATTCAAAATCTAATGTTTATCTTTGACATAATTACCGGTGCCATTGATTGTTCAGCTCTTCTTGGACAGATATGTTTTAATATCCCCAATAGAACTCTACGCTCTACTAATATCTTTTATATTGGTATTCTGAGATCGAATTATCTCAAGTTTGCCGCACTTATAAGAGGGCTCAACGAGTTAAATCGTATCTTTGTTGTTGTTGTTGTTGTTGTTGTTAACAACAAAACACTCCCCGAAGGTTTTGGGGAGTGATGCCGAAGTTGACAGTCCTTGGCCGGATATGACCCCGGTACGCTGCGGTACTCCCTTGCGGTACTGCCCGACTGTCGTGGTAGCGATTTGGTATGACCAGTGGAACCTTCTAGGTCATGGCATCCCTCCATCCATGAGGAAGGAGAAGATGGGTAATGAGAGGTGAGAGGCATCATATCCGTAGATCAACCATCGAGTAGCACGTCAATTACCTATGTGCATATTAGTCGCCTCTTACGACCGGTATGCCTACCTCGGGCATATTCTAAACCCCTAACCCGCAGGGTTAAAAAAAAAAAAAAAAAAAAAAAAAAAAAAAAAATCGTATCTTTAGAACTATTGATCTCGATTTCGCAATGTCGAGGTCCCATTTCAAGGCAGATATTGAATCTTACTACCGAGATAATCAGCCTTTGACTTAATTTTTATTAGTCTTAAGTTTAAGTTTAAGAAATTTGTAAATCTAGTCAGTAAGGTTTTTTGCCATTGACTTAATAAATGAATTGAATTGAATTGAATTGAATTGAATTGAATTGAAAAATCCGTTTCTTAGTCTCCGAGATCTTTACGTTCAAACGAACAAACAGAGAGACAGTAATTCTAAAAATGGTTCAGATGGACTCTATCATATGCCCCAGGTCCTCCCCAGTCATTTTTTCAAACAAATTTTCAATGTACAGACACGACTTTTCTAGAGTTTTATTATAGTATAGACAAACAGGTATTCAAATTCAAAGCAAAGCAAAGCCAATTCAATTCTTTTAAATTCAATATGAAAAACTCATTTGCCGTTTTGTATGGATTTATGCAGGGCTCTATTTAAAACTATAACTGCGAAAGAAGTGAGTGATCCTCATCAGGGCTACCTAATCAATTCTTTAACAAATCCGGTTATTTGGTTTGCTGTTAGCTTTCAAATCATTCCACAATGTCTGCCTAAGCGCAACTTGGTATAATAAAGAAACAAATAAAAAAATACAAGCATTTTCCCACCTTTTTACTTGCTCTTTGAGTTCATTTCCTCGTCTCAACGCCCATTTATCTCATTTATTGACTCTCAATGATACTCAATCTGATTTGCTCTAAAAAAAAGCTCTCCATTGTGAGATTATGTGCCTCCAATTGGCCTCTCCAACCACCAACGATCGCCTGCTACTCTGTTGTGGGCCTGAGTCAGTTTTGTATAGCTTTAGTTCTGTACGAATATTCGCTCAGCGTAAACGTTTCTATCGCACATTGCTTTTTATATCGCAGCATTGTAAATATTTTTTATCGAAGGTATTTGGGTTTTTTGCTTGTTTCGGATGTGATTCATTTTTACTAATTTTTAAACGAAATAGAAAATTAACTTTTGTGTTGATTACAAAACCAATATATTATAATTAATTAATCAAGTGATAAGTGACTATGACTTGTGAGTCATTGTGCTAAATCAAGAATTTTCTATCTTATCTTTGACTAAAGTTATATATACTCAAATGTATGTATGTATAGATGTATATCATGTTAGTAATACTCGTTTTAAATGGCTTTATCTAGCCACGGATCAGAGGTTTTGTGTATCACTGGGCTAGCACGTGGTATTCTCTGAACTACTTTCAATGAGTATCACTTCTGTTCACATCAATATATTTATTTAGTGTGTGTATGTTTGTATGAGAATTGTTAAACCTTTAGTTTTCGCTGAATTTAGTTTCGTATATTTATGTTTTAATTTTTTATGCGATCGTCAATGATTTCCCTATATCATATATGTAGTGTGTTGCTAGGCGGCTGTTTCTTTTTTGTTGCTTCTCAGTCGCACCTTCGCACTTTTGGATGTAGTTACGCCACATTCACACCAACTAGTTGTAAAAAACTAACTCACGAATGCAAAGAATGTAAAGTCAAACTAGTTAGCTAACTGGTAGTTTTAATATTGGAATGTTCATTAAATTTTCTTTCGGTACTTGCCGTTGAGATCACGTGAAGGACCATGAATCTTCTGGAGAACTTTTTTCTCGAATGCTCCCAGGACCGTATTCTCTCGACACTGTCTATGATTCCGAGTCATAAAAAATATTTCTGAAGGGGCCAAGGTAGCAGCGTGTAAGTAGTATGGAGGGATATACGATATAAATACTATTCTCAATGAAAAAAGGTAGAGTTATCGGGAAAATGGGCGTGGCATCCTGTATAAAAACTTATGGAAGCGACATACCAAGAGGTTATCATTATAACCTCTAAAGAGATTTTTGTACCCAGCTTATTTTTCCATTTGTGGTGTGCTACTTACTTTTGAATTTTTTTATACAAATTTGGTCGACTTCGCACGGCACCAGCGAAGCAGATGAATTTTTGCTAAGAAGCTTTTAATGGTAGAAATACATTCGGAGAGTTTGCCAGACCACTGCCCAGGGGCGACCCCATTTAGAAAAACCATTTTCTAAAGAATTTTTGATGTGGATTTTACCGATATCCCCACATATTTTGGTGTAGTAGGTAGAGCTGCAAAACTATCGATTGTACTGTCGATAGTTTTTTCTTTGTTGAAACATCGATTCTTTTTTTGCGATAGTCGATAGATAGGGATGTTGACCAAAAATTGTTAGATAACCTTTGAACGTCTTTGTTTTTTTGAAACCTGATCAACACACCGAGCAAAGCAAGATTGTAACTTTTTTGATTTTAAGAACTGCAGTAGGATACCCAAGGGTTTCAAGCGGACATCTTTTGGCAGTGGCCATCTGCCTTGGAGGACGTGCTCGAGTCAGTGCTCGAACGTATATCCAAATAATTGATCTATCCACTGTTTGAGGCTCATTTACACGAGTCGATTTCCTGTCGATTTTTATTATTCCACGGTTCAACGCACAAATACAGGTCTTCGATCGATCGAATTTCTGTTAACACTGCGGAATGACAAAAATCTACCAGAAAATCGACCCGTGTAAATCAGGTTTTAAAGATTTTTCTACAGTCTTTGCTTAATATTTTGGGACGAGGAACTATATTGCTGTGTAAAGACTCAACTACTTTTGCGTTGAAAATTAATTGGAAGAATCGATCATGATCAGAGTTGTTTTAAAAATTCAATAATTTGTAGCTGCAAAACCGCCAAACTGAAATGTTACATACGCCGTTTTCAAAATGTCCATTATGTCGATATGGTAATGACTTTATTTGGATTTAAATAAAAAAACGGAAGCTCATAAGATGTCGAAAACTGAGTATTCAAACTGCAGCTGTTGCTTAAGAAAAAATTTGTATACATTACAAATTCGGACATGCGATGCACTTGCGCGTGCGCAGAAGTAAAAATAAATATGCGCGCTTTGATTGCTTTCATTTATTGCTAAAATCACAATTCATACTGTATATGTACGTCTGTAGGAAAGATTAAGTAACAATAATAATAAAGTTTGAACAACAATTGTATGTATATATTTAAGTTAATACGTATGTACATATTAACTCATAAAAAACGAAATTGATCTCGTCACAATACATACACTTGATTGGGTGGTCGCCACAAGCGTACTTGTTTACTTAGCTGTCTGGTAACGAACGAACAAACATTTGATCCTTTTTTTTCAAGCAAAAGAAAAAGCTTAGCATATTGAGTTTCATATCTGACTTGTAGCTTTTCAATCTATTTCTTTTGCATATGGATTGCTGTGGTAGTGGGAAATAAATATACAATTACTATTTTTATGACTTTTAAACAAATAAATTATAAAATCGTCATTTAAATATAATTTTTTTAATTTCAGTATTTCAATGGGGTGATTTGTGGTACAGTACTCTCCTGAACCCGGGACCAAAAGGTAAGGATACAATTTTTTTTTATAAAAACTTTATTTAACGATTTTTCTTTATAAAAGAGAAATTAAACAAGTAACGAAGTATAAGTTCGGGTAAACCGAACATTAAACACCCAGCGGTAGATTTCATATGTTTTTCGAAATTTTCCATTTCGGAAGTGGGCGTGGTTGGGAAGCCATTTCGTCCAATTACATCAGGTATACTCCAGGCGGTGCCACGCCTACTTTTAAAAATTTATCAAAAAATCATAATAGAATGACTAGGGGATTCATCCTACCAAACTATACCATGTTAGCCATTTCCGTTAGCGAATCACGTCAATTTAGGTGATTTTGAAAGTTTTCGATATCGAAAGTGGGCGTGGCTGGAGGGCGATTTTATCCAATTTCATCAGGTATACTCCAAACGATACTACTATGCTTTGTGCCAAATTCCATCGCTCTATCTAACTCAGTTTAAAAGTTACGACCAGTCGAATTTTCAAAAATGCCTTCTTTAAAAAACAATTTTTGTCAATAAATATATGTATACATACATTCTTTACATTTTCGATTTTTTATTAAAGTTTTAGCTGGAAGCTTATACTAGTTATGTTCGAAAAAAACTAAATTAAGACTTCGAATATTACATAATTTTAATATTTTGTCCATTTATAAATGACAGTGTAACAATTCTTAATTTTTGAATTCTTATAAGGACAACAGGAACCTCTACAAGGATATTTAAAAAGCACATTCAGGAGAAAAGGACATTGGAGTTTCAGATGTATTTTAGTAGATTGCTTAAAAATAAGTTTTCCAATAAAAATAATTGTGTATATCTTGAAAATTTGCAATTATAGGGCACTTTTTATAGGTCATACTACATGGCGTAAAAGTAACATTTAGTTATTTAATTAAGAAAAAATCAGGTAAATTGTATTAATCCGAAACGGATTGAGATATCGAAATAAACGTTGAAGCCCTAAATAAAAATATTTTGAAATCGAGTGATCTTCCACTCAGCATTCGATATGCACTTAATTTGTTTATTTTAATATTTTTCCACTTTTCAAACAAAATGTAAGTAAGACTCTAACACTCTAAACTTACAATGATCTCCTCTGCAACTTTTACACCTGCCAAACTGAAATAATTCTCACTTAATTACCGAGTTAATAAAAAAAGCAAATATCTCATTAAAAAAGATAATAGATTAATTATTGCATATACATATATGTATTTAGAAAACACCTACACGGCCTATTATTTTCGAACATGTGTCAAGTTGAATTGACTGATCGATCTAAGTGAGCTTATTTCCGTTGTAAAGATTTGTAAACAGTCGTCATGGAACTAGAAATTCTGTAATTGTTCTGATGGAAATACAAATCATTATACAATTTTCAACAATTATTATGTGTTACATACATACATTAGACTGTCCAAAAAACAGAGCCAACAGATTTTTTTTTTTTTTTTTGAAATTATACTGATATATAAAGTCTTGCGTTGTTGAAAAAAATTTCAAAACGAAGCACAAGTTCAAAAGCATTCAACCTGGACTAGTATGCTTTCCACAAAATACATATACTAGTCCCCATACTAGTTCAAAAAGCATTGAACCTGGACAAGTATGATTTCAACCAGAAATCAATAGTCGCATTATTTTCATAACTTAACCTTCATTTCATCATTTGCCGTCATTTTCAAGTATATTCTTTAGAAAGCAGCGACTATTTGTATTTATCCAAACAAGAGAAAGCATCTGTGACTTATAAGAGAAAAAAGAAGCAAACGAAACATTTCAAATGATTTTTGAATTCTCCTGATATCATTTAACGAAATTCTGTATAAAAAAATATTTTTTTTTTATTGATTTGTAAAGTAATGACGCATATTCATAGTCGGTGTAAAGTTGGCACTAAAGTTAGCATCAGCTTTTTCACACAATTTCTAACGGCCTATCTGTCAAAAATGCTGACGCTATCTTTAGTGCCTACTTTATTTCGACTATGAATATGCCCCAATATTTTTAAATTTGTTCATCTAATTTCACTCTGACGAGAAAAAATATCAATTGACACACAGCCTAGCTACAATAAAAAAAAAAAAATTATTTCAATAAAAAATAAAAGTTATAACAATAAAAATAAAGTTATAACAAAACAAAAATTTCAGTATATGCCATTCGCACGGACTTCCGGAAATTCATTGAATTTTTTTTCATTTTGAATTGTTTTTATATCTACTTGTACTTTTTTGATTAGCAACAGTTAATACTGCCTTTTCAATTTTGAATATCGCTCTGCTTAAACGCATTTCCATTCAAGTTTGTTTACTTAAAAATTTACATTTGTCTTACATTTTATTAGCATTTCGCAATAAATCTCAACAACAAAAGTTTTGTTTACCAATAAAAGCTCATAATTTTTGGTAAAGATATTTACATTTAGATTTTGAGCGATTTGTATGGTTTATTGATCGATTTGCGCTATTGATTGAAGTTTTTGGATTGCAAATTGCTTAAATTTGTAAGATCTACTTATTTTCAAAAATTTAGTTCGATTTCTTACCTGTTGGGTTTTTGTGTTCTACCTTTGATCTACCTTTTTTTCTTTGAACAATCAATCGAAGGGTCTATTCGTTTAGTAGGAGAACTGATTTAGAGCCTCTATTCTTATTTCAATGCCAAACATGCCATCCAGCTTATTAACCCTCACTGGCCATGACCTTATACGCAACATTATTCGCACATGGTAAGCCTTCAAACTTTAATAAAAACAAGAATTGGTGCGGAAAATCTATAGTACTTAAAGATGTACTTGGTCTTGCAAAGCTTGCAATCACCGCATGCTTTTTTTTATTATAAACAATTAGCCGCGTACGCAACAAGTCAAGATCAAATTAAAAACAAAACAAAAAAAAAACGATTGCGAATTATTTTATGTTGTAGTAATTATGGTAAATGAAAGCAGACGCGTGCGTATTCTGGGTTGATGTTTACATGAATGCTATTTAAAGCTAGGGTGACCAAAAAGTTTACCTTGATATGTAGTTCCTAAAAAAAGAGATGTAAACTAAAATGTTCGTTTTTTGGGATTTTATGATAAACGTAAACAAGCGGCTGGTAAGATTTTGCTCTAAATTGCAAAATAATGAAATGTACGAAAATTGCGTTCATGAATGCCTTTGACGAAAAAAAAAAAGTCGTGAGTACCAAGTACTCGTGATGTTTGATGTGTAAACATGTGTATCCGCACATAAGTTTAATTAAATTAATATTTTTGGGCGTATTTCGTTTTGACCAAATGCGAAAAGATTGCTAGCTTATGCATCGAATTACCAGGACCCCAATATTACCCTAAAATGATCGCAAAGTGAGCCATGATGACCCCAAAATGATCCAAAATTGATAACGAAATAACCCTAAAATAACCTAAAAATAGCCAGAATACGACTCCAAAAATATCCAAATACGACCCCAATATGATCTCAAAATAACCTCAATATGACCCCAAAATGATCCCAAAACACCCCTTTCCTTTCCCTACCTTTTCTATCGTTTTCCTACCTTTCCTTCTCTTTTCTTTCCTTTTCTTTTCTTTCCGTTACTCTCCTTTCCTTTGCTTTCTTTTCCTTTCTTCTCTTTTCCTATCCTTTCTTTTCCTTTCCTTTCCTTTCTATTCCTTGCCTTTCCTTTACTTTCCTCTCCTTTCCTTTTCTATTCTTTTTTTCCTTTCCTTTTCTTTCTTACCTTTAATTTACTTTTCTTTTCTTGCCATTCCTTTCCATTCCTTACCATTCCTTTTCTATCATTTCCTCTACTTTTCTTTCCTTTCCTTTCCATTTTTCTCCTTTCCTTCCCTTTACTTTTTCTGGATGACACCCTGCACATCAAAAACTTTGAAAGCGTCTTTCCAAAAAATTTATATATTGAATTAAATCTGTTTATAATAGAACGTGAGATGTGCTTGCATTATTTAAAAAAAAAAAATTAATATGAGCATGTAAGAAATATAAAAAAAAAAAACAATTTCATCTGCATAATTTCCTAACAGATAGCTTCTTATTGTTTGCCTTCAACCTTCTTATATTTTTGTACATACATATTTTCGGACATCCCTAACATACGCACATATTTGTATACAGATGTATCTACATATAATCTATACATCTTTAGTAGAAACCAAGTGCCTTGCTCACCGCATGTTGCCTATTAAGCACTTGAAATTCCTCAGGCTTTTTGCTACTGTTTATTTATCTACTTAATTTTTTATAATTGCCCTTTCAAATTTGTTGTAAAAATTTATTTAGGTGTGTTGTTTTTATTACTATTGTTCTCACCGCAAATCTAAAAAATATTTGAAAAAAATTTTCAACATACACGTAAGGAGTGCTGCGAACATTCGCATTAGAATTTGCACACAGAGCCAAAAATGCCTAATAAAATTAATAAGATTGTCTCCATGATCAGCTTTTGGGCAAAGGGGTAGTCGCAACGGTGCAAACGAAGAAAAAACTGTACGGAAATCTTTTTGGTTTTAAGAAGAAATTCTTATTAAAAAAACTATACATTTAGTACAAAGGTGTAGTTAGACGCTGGAAATTATTAGTATACGATGGCCGGATGGTTAGCAGCTGGGTTTATCATTCGAAAAATTGTAAGTTCGATTCTCTCTCTTTTTTTCCTAATTAGAAATGTTAAAAAGAAATCTTCTTAAATATATTTATAAGATTTTCCTTTGAAACATTAACAACTCTACACATATCGGTAATTAGAAGCTGGCAATCAAAAGTGAGCGATGGCCTGATGGTTAACAGCTGGGTTTATCATCAAATTGTAAGTTCGATTCTCGGTGAGGGCGATATCATTTTATTTTTCATTTAAAATATTAAAAAGAAAATCTTCTTAATAAAATTAAAAAGACGGTCTCTACAATAATAAGAAGCACATCTTCTTGAAGAAAATCTATAGAGATATCTTATGACTTTTGTTCTATTTTATTAGGCATTGTTGGCTCTGTGCAGAGGCGGATCTTCGGACTTAATTCGAATGCTAAGAAACTACTTTCCTTGAAATTGATACTTATAAATATGCCGATTACATGGATCTTACTATTTTCTGTGGGTATTATGAGCTCCAGATAGGAGTATTCTAAATATCTCGATTAGCGCCCCACCTAGCGGATTTTCCTTATGCATCTAGAAAACGAATGAATTAAAAATATCCCAAAACCAGAAAGTAATTATTGTACCAATTAGAGTTGTTGATAAGCTTAGTTATTTTTTAAACAATATTCTACTGGCTAAACTATTAGGGTGGTTACAAAAAAAATAAAATTTGGGTTTCTCCACCGCAGCACCCTTGCTATTTTACCTAACTCAATGAGGCGCGTGTTAATATCATCGGTTTGACCTCAAAGTTTTTTAAGTAGCTTTTTGTAGGCTATTTTCACATTTTGGAGGGTGGTCCTAAAATAGCATTTTCCCCCTCATATAGCTTGTAACCACCCTAATGTACATACATATGTATGTATAGCCAAATATGCAAATACTTGAATGGAATTTTTTACGAATCTTTTGCAAAAATATTTTAGTCCATTTTTTTCTCACATCTGTGTTTATACTTCGCCTAGCGTTTAATGTTTTCGATTTTTTTTAGTTGTTTATACAATATTTTGTTAGATGTAAATACAACTATCCATACCACACTTGTGGGTATAAATTTAATTTATTGATGTTTTTATAATGAAACAAGTTTATAAGACCTTTTTTGCAGAGCGTTCAATTCCCTGTAAATACTGATCTTAAAGTGGGCTGTACTATTTTTGGGCTATAAGATATGTTCATTTACATAGAAGCTTTTCACGAAAACCAAAAACGGCGATGATAAAAACTTCATATTTGGTCATTATACTCTATTTATGATCGGGGATTGGGAAGGGTTCTCTCAGGCAAAAATGTGATTATTTAGTAATATTCAGCTATTATTATGGATATACACACGGAGATTATTTCCAATAAATCTTCTTTAATCCGATCCAAATTTTACCCTGACACACTTAAAATTGAAGATTCCAATCGGCGCCATCTAGTGCTTTGGGTTTATTACTTGCTATTTAAAACCAGATGTCGCTGAGGGTTGTTTATTTTTTGGTGACTCTAGTGTACAGTAGCGGTAAAATCGTAATTTTGGTAGTTGCCCTTGCTATTATTATTTATTTATGGGTGACAGTATCGGTCAAATCGGCATGAAATCTGCTCAATTCTTCTTCATTTTTGGGAGCTTATAATGAAGATTATGCCCAAGTTAACCTCCTCGTGAAGGGTGGACACCTTGCCGCGGAACGAGGGCTTAAGTCGATAGCCACAGGGCTACGCTGCCCTTGTGATCATAGCGCCGCCGGTACTACATCACGAGAGAAGCCAAGCCTCTCTGGCGCGACGACTAAGATCTTCCCCCTCCCAATCCAGGGTGTTATGCGACCACGTGCCCATTGGACGTTTGCAGCCGGGAGGTAAATCATGGCTGTAATCGAACGGAGCCTCTCTGATACCGGGCCGCCTCGGAGAGTAACTATGGCCTTACCGCGGTTTGGGGCTCTGCCGCGGCGGACGATACATTCCCCCTTACTCTACCTTTGACCCTAAACTGGCCTTGCCCGGCGAGGGGTCGTACGAACAAGATGAAAGATAGTAACAAAAACCCTAAAACTAAAGATACAACAATGTATACTGACTGCACAGCAGAGGAGGAAAATGCTGGAGCAAGTGAGAACGCAACGTCGGAGGACAAACTCCATTTTTTATCAGCCGAGAGATCGATAGCGATGGCAACTACGAGTCGATTAGCTCTGGATAACAAGGGGGCAATCCCCAAAGGAAGTACCGGTACAAACACGGTGAAGCCAACAGTAAGTGCCGGTACCGAAACCAAGTCTTTAACGTCTGTGGCAGTGGTCTCACGACCTGGCCCCAGAGATCCAAATAAGGGAACAACCGCGATGGCAACTACGGGTCGAAATTTACCCCAAAAGACATCTCCCAGTCGCTCTAAGTACTTGGACAAAAGAGCGACTGCAAGGATCCTGAAGAAATACGAGGGTATTTCACAAGAGACGCTATCGCCGAATACTAGAAAGACGGTGGAGATGGCTGAAGGTATCTTACCGAACTTCCAAAGCGATTACGCGCCAAAGAAGGTTAATGGAAATCCCTTCTAACTCCAGAGATCGGACGTGGATTTGAAACCTCACCCGAAACGGCCCTACGACGCCGAAGAACCTCCGCCACAGAGGGAGGTAAAAGACCTGGTGGCAAATTTTTCCATGGGTCATCTTATTATCGGAACTGACGCCAATGCTCATCACGTCCAGTGGGGAAGCTCCGATATCAATGCTAGAGGAGAGTCGTTGTTTGACTATTTGTTAACAACTAACCTGGTAGTTTGCAACGTGTGTAACGAACCTACGTTTATTACTAAAACCCGTAGGGAGGTCATAGATCTCACTATTTGCAGCGAAGGCGCTTATGAGTGGGTCAGAAAATGGCGCGTTCTCGATGAGCACTCATTCTGTTGAGCAGCCAGTTATGAAACGCAACCCACGTAACACTAACTGGCAGCTACACAATGAAATACTATCTAGGGACTTACCAGCACTGCCCCCACAAGTCCCCTCATCAGTGGGGGAGTTGGAGGATCTGGTAAAGACCTTTACAACGGCGCTCTCGAATGCCCTAGAGCAGGCTTGTCCTACGACCTGGACTCGCTCCGAAAATCATGTAGGACACAATTTAATAAGGCCAAGAGCCTTGGCACGGAGACTCAATGGCTCGAATATAAACTTAAACTCAGGGCCTACAAAAAAGCTCTGAGGCAGGCGAAGAGAGTATCGTGGAGAAATTTCTGCACTGGGGTCGAAAATGTCGACGATACAGCGAGACTTAGACGAGTGCTCTCAAACAGCCACAAGCTATTTGCGCAAACCTGACGGATCCTGGACCAGCACGGATAGGGAAACCCTAGAGCTGCTCTTGAATAGGCACTTCCCAGGGAACTTGCATGAGGAACCCGTAGCACCTACAACAAACTTGGCTGTATACATACCCATCACGGAGGAAAAGGTTAGGTGGGCGGTTAAAAGCTTCGAACCGTTGAAGGCTGCCGGGCCAGACGGGATTATTCCCGCACAACTCATAAACACGCTGGAGACATCAGCCAAATGGCTGGTATTTCTCTATACAGCCTGCCTTTCTCTTAGCTACATTCCGTGCTCCTGGAGAAGTGCCACGGTAGTGTTTATTCCTAAGGCGGGGAAGGCGTCTCATTACGAGCCCAAGGACTACAGGCCGATCAGTCTCTCATCCTTTGTGCTCAAAACCTTCGAGAGGATAACAAATGACTACCTCTCCTCTACTATTGATAGCAACCTGATCTGTAGCTATCAGCATGCATACACCAAAGGGAAATCTACAGAAACTGCGCTTCACAGCCTAGTTACTGTTATTGAAAAATCGCTGTATGAGAAGGAGTACTGTCTTGCGGCCTTTTTAGATATTGAAGGAGCCTCGGTTGACTTATCACGCTATGTCACAAGGGGAACGCCTCAGGGTGGTGTTCTCTCCCCGTTTCTATGGAACCTCACTGTCAACTCAATGCTGCGAGACACAAGCTGGGGGGGGCGGGAAGGTAGTGGCATATGCAGACGACTTAGCTATAGTATATAGGGGCAAATTCCCACAAACCCTGTGCGACTTGATGCAAGTAGCATTGCGAGAGGTTTCCTCATGGTGCTCGCGCTGCGGACTGAGCATCAACCCGGGAAAAGTAGAACTTGTTCTCTTTACCAACCGCTATAAGATACCACCGCTAATACTACCAAAACTGAATGACGTGCACCTAAACTTGGCTGTCAAAGCCAAGTTCTTGGGCACAGTTCTGGATAGGAAACTAACCTGGAAGGAGAATGTTCTTCAGCGGTAGAAGAAAGCGTGTATTGCACTCTACACGTGCAAAAGAGCCATTGGAAAGAAATGGGGGCTCAGCCCCAAAATATGCAAATGGATCTACACTGCAATCATTCGACCAATCATGCTCTATGGAGTTGTGGTATGGTGGCCTGCGCTGAGCAAGGCAACAAACCTTAAACTGCTAGGTAAAGTACACAGATCTTGCATGATCTGTATAAGCGGTGCGTTAAGAACAACGCCCAATGAAGCACTCCAGGCCATTCTTGGCACTTTGCCACTCGATCTGGAAGGGCACCGGGTAGCAGCAGCATCGGCTCTGCGTCTAAGGGAAACGTCCGGCTGGGGCGCAAGCACTACTGGACACCCCTGTATTTTGGGATCCTATAGCTTTCTTCCGCTGAGCACAGATCGTTGTGCGACCACAACAGTCGGAGATAGCGGTTTTAAAATCAACATTCCCAGCAGGGAAGAATGGGACAGCACGGATCGGAGTCCCGCCACTCATGGCGGCACTTCCATTTATACTGATGGCTCGAAGTTAGACGGCAGAGTTGGAGGAGGGGTTTATTCAAAGGATCTGAACCTTGAGCTCTCCTTCAGACTACCTGATCACTGCAGTGTCTTCCAGTCTGAAGTTTCAGCAATCATGGACGCCGCGGCTTGGATAAGCCAACACACGATCGGACAGGACATTTTCATATTCAGCGACAGCCAGGCGGCCATCAAATCCCTTGGCTCTTATTCGTTCAACTCTGAACTGACGCTCAGCTGTCGTCGATCTCTACAAGAGATGGCCCAACAGAATCGCGTGAACCTCACATGGGTCCCGGGGCATAGGGACATTGAGGGAAATTGTAGGGCAGACGAAATTGCGAGGCAGGGCAGGACCAAGCAGGTTCTTCGGGATAAAGAGCGCTTAGGTATGCCGTTTGCCACATGCAAGCTTATGCTGAAGGAGTACACACTCCGCCAAGCCAACGAAAGCTGGCTGCAATCTCCAGGATGCCGGATATCCAAAGAAACCTGGCCGAAATGGGATTATATAGGATCAAGACAAGTTTATGCCCTAAGGAGAAGAGAAATCTCCATATTAATAGGCGTATTAACTGGGCACTGCCTCATTGGTAGGCACGCAGAAAGACTAGGTGTGCCCTACCGACGTTGCTGTAGGAGTTGTAAGGATGATGAGGAGGAGGAAACGGTGGAGCACCTCATCTGCAACTGCCCGGCTTTAAGTGGCGCGAGAATGCGCTTTTTGGGAGTTACCTTCCTGGTTAGCCTACGCCAGGTCACGGAGCTGGATATAAAGGACCTGATGGCCTTCATCAAGTCATCTAAATGGTTCGAGGAGGAGTAACAGTAACGGTGTCGGTATAGGAAGGTCAGTCCCGGGATTCTGCTATGTGGAGAATTCCGTTAATACCGATATTTTCCATATGGCAGGGTCCCGGAACTGACTTTCCTAGTGTTGGTGGTATCACAACGGGCCTCTGCGGCAGCCACTTGAACCTAACCTAACCTAACTCCCAAAGCCGGAGTTAATTCGAAATTAGCGCTAATGTATCAGCCCTATAAGTTTCATAATGCATTTAAAAATAACCGCAGAACATGTTTGAGGCATAAAGTCATTAAATTAGTTCGTAACATTTATTTAACGCTATTATTATTATTACTATTATTAGAAAAAAGTTCACTTATCTCATTCAAAGTCATATCCGCGCTGTTTCCAGTTAACTACCTAATGAATATTCAACGTTAATTTTTTCCGCTTTTTATGAAAGTTGCATTTAAAATTCAAAAGGTTGAAAAATTATTTAATGAAAAAATGCTTTTAAAGAAATTCCAGTCAGACTCTGCCCACACAAAAGTTCGTAATGATTTTGCATTAAACAATCATATAATCAAATTTAATTATTATTTACTCTTTGCTATTAGCTAATTACTTATTTTCTTTAAATAAATCCAGATATGAGTGCGTTAAAAAAATCTCTATCAATATTTTAAAATCTACCTAATTGAGAATTGCGATTTATTTTTAAAGCTTTCCAAATTAAATGTTTGTTTATTTAATTTTTGGTATTCAAAAAAATTAAATTTTGCTATGTATATACAAGTTTCATAACTAATCCACATGACCTATGGAATGGCATATGTATGTATTTGTGGAAATTGCTAAAACGTGCATTAATAAATTATTGAAAAATTTTAAGCAGTAAATTATTTCAAACATATTTTGACAAAGCGAATTTCTAAGGAAATAAACAGAAGAAGAAGAGTTATCGCAATATTAAGTACTCAAGATGTGTAGAGATATTGATCTAGTATAACTCGTGATTGGATAGTGAACAATTATGTAGAAAATTTTCAGGTAAAATCATAATATAATAATTTTGAATATAAATTTAATTTTTTTTATTTTTTTTATTATTTTATTCTCAGGGACCATCCTCATCATCGCACATCATGGGAACCACGTCCACGTCATCCATGATTGTTCCTACTCCAACAATTCATGCAGATGTAAATTTATCGACTGCTTCAAAGAACAAGTCACTCGAAGATTCTTTAGACGAGTTGTTCCAAACTGGAAATTCTCGATCCAGCACTGGATTAATTTGTCAATCTATTTGCAGAAGGATTCCAGGGAGTACCTCTACTATTACATCTCCGGGAGAACATGGTTACCAAGTAGTGAAGCTAGATGTATACGATTTTTCGAAGATCTCCAAGAAGCCGAAAACAGAATGGTGGAAGGAAGCGAATTTTCGCTCAACTTTCCTAACTCAATCTTCTTTGGATCCCAACTATCAGATGGTAATGAAATTATTGGTTTCTGTGACCAACAACCTGACCAAAATACCAGGTGTCAAAAAAGAGGAAAGGGAGACAAAGTAATTGATTTTTTGAAACAACACCCAACTGCTCCAACTGTAAACATCTTAAATTCTTCAATGTGGTTATCTTCAGAATTTCGATTTTTTGATATTAATTCAACTTTAATAAAAAATTGTAAAAAAATTATAAATAATTATATAAATAATTTAAGTTTTCAAGAAATTTTTTTATATTTAAAATCTGTTGAACCACAAAATCTTATTTTTAATTCACCTTTAGGAAATATGTATAATTATTATTATTCTATCTCTGAATCATTAAATGTGTTGGAGGATATTTTAAATTTTCAATTTTATAATGATATTCATAAAATTACTGAATTTTTGCAAAATTTGTATAATATACTTGATAAAAAAATTCCAAAAAAAAAATACAATGTTTATACTATCGCCACCTAATGCTGGAAAAAATTTTTTTTTTGATGCTTTTATACATTATTGTTTAAATTTTGGACAAGTTGGAAATTTTAATAGATATTGCTCTTTTCCATTAATGGAATGTGTTGACAAACGTATAATATTATGGAATAAACCTATATTAGAAGCATCAGCAACAGAAACTTTAAAAATGTTATTTGGAGGAGATACACTATCTGCTAAAGTAAAATATTCCAATGATTCTGTAATAATGAGAACTCCTGTAAATGTTTTGTCAAATAATGATGTATTTCCTCATGATAAAGCTTTTAGATCACGAATGTTTTTATATAAATGGAGATCTTATAAAGGTTTAAAGAAATATAAAAAAAACCATATCCATTAGCTTGTTATCATTTATTTAATAAATATAAAATATTACAATGAAATTATAATACAAGTTTTTGTATTTTATTTATTACTTCATAATCATCATCATTATCATCTTCATCACTTTCATTTTGATTAGCTGAGATTCGACCATTTTCATCATCGGTGACGCCAAACAAAGTTTGACCATCTGTATATGCTCGATCGTAATTTGCACAAAATTCGACTTCTAATGGCCAACTAACGCTTGTTCCCTTTCCAAAAGCAGAAGAAATATTACATTTTATTTCAATCGAACATTCTATTTTCCAATAACAAGCACTATTTAAATAACTTGCTGAGGAATCTGTTGGTTTTAATTGTGGTGTCGCTATTATTCCAACATGTAATTGTGGTTGTGCTTCATATCCAAATCCACCTCTAACAGGATGATATGTACCATAAGATTCAATAGTTCTGGCATAGGTATCACTAATATTGTTAATGACTATGGGAACTGTTGAAGTTCTTTGTAGACCAACATCTCCAGAAATTGGCTGTTCTCCTATTTTGAAAAATTGTAAAATTTCGCTATGAGGTCTACACCATTTTCACATTATTATGAGAAACCTTCAACTCAAAATGAGAAAATTTCATTTGAAAATCAGAATAGTCAATTTAAAATGAGAAAGTTTGAAAATCAGAATTTACACTTTAAAATAAGAATATTTTATTTAGAAATAAGAAACTATCAATTTAAAATCAGAAAGTTTTATTTGAAAATGAGAAATTTTCAATTTAAAATGAGATCCATTTTTTGTACAAAGTTTATCATATTTAATTGCCTACGGGCATATTTCCTAAAGCTACAGCACTTGCATGAAAAAATGATGAGTGTAATTGTAATTGTCAGTTTAGCCTCGTCCACCAAATTTTCCAAGAACTGCAGTCGTTGTTCAGCTTTTAATTTTATGTGCACAGTGTTCGCCCAGTTTTTGAGTTGTTAAGAATTCTCATTTTAAAACGAAAGTTTCTTATTTTCAAATGATGTTTTCCTATTTTGAATTGAAGTTTTCTCATTTTAAAGTGACTATTCTGATTTTCAAATGAAGGTTTCTTATTATAAACAGAAGTTTTCTCATTTTAAATTGTCTAATCTGATATTGAAATGAAATTTTCTTTTTTTTGAGTTGAACTTTTCTCATTTTCAAGTGAATAATCTTGTTTTGAACTGAAGAATTCTCATTTTAAAATGAAATTTTCTCATTTCAAATTGATAAATCTCATTTTAAAATGATATTTTCTCATTTTCAACTGAAAAATCCGATTTTCAATTGAAAGTTTCTTATTTTAATGTGAAAATGGTGTAGTCATTGAAGAATGAACTTTATATTTTTTTCTTGTATAAGGAATATAATGTTCTTTTCCTTTTTAATAAAACCACTTTTAGGTGAGTATTCATAATTTGCTATAGGTACACCAACACTTTGATTTATTAAAAATTGATGAACTTTTTCATCCATTCTTACACTGCCTTTATTATGAATTATATAATCTGCTTTCACAGGATCAGGAGCTTCTTCTCTGTTCCATTCGTGACAAAAATATTCATCTATTGGAGTTGGAACACATAATGCATTTGAAGGAATATGCTTATAATATTTTTCATACATTTCTTTCACTGTAATTTTTTCTATACCAGTTACTTTCATTGGATTTGTTGGTTCTGATGTATATTTAGCATTTTTACCATAAAAATGTTTATTTAAACCTTCTGCAACCAATCCAATAGGTACATATTCAGAAGTCGCTGTACCTGAAATTGAAGAACCTACATCAAATGCAGTACGAGTCCCCAATGGAGTAACTTGACATCTTACCTTAGTAACTTTTGCTGTTGTTGGTAGCATATCATATTCGGCTTCAGACAAGTAAAACGGAATAAAATCCACTGGAATTAAAGCTAGTGGGGTTGTTATACGTTCAATATTATCACTGGCTCGCGAATTGTAACTTTTTTCGGACTCATTTTCAGAATTATTTTCTTCGGAGTAATTGTATGAACACACACTTAAAGTATCAGAAGACATTTAATAAAATTTCAAAAGTTTACTCGTATTTATATGAAAATTAATAGTATCTTTGTATGTAAGGCATTGAATTATACGCAGTAAAAATAATAAAACATTTGAACGACGACGACGACGACATACTGGCAGCGCTTCAGCAGAGTAGCTGGCAGAAAAATTTTCCTTCGGCAGCTATCGGCCGTAGGCCATGATTTAGCTAAGCCACAAATCATACTTTTTTGCAGCTTTATTCCAGCCGCAGCAGAAATTTTAGTATATGAATTTATTTTCAAATTAGAACAAGTAAGGAAGTCTAAATTCGGGTAAACCGAAGATTAATACTCAGTTTAAAAGTTATGACCCATGAAATTTTCAAATATACCTCCCTGAAAAGTGGGTAGTGCCACGCCTACTTTTAAAAATTTATCAAAAAATCATAACAGAATGACTAGGGGGTTTATTCTACCAAACTAGATCATTTTAGCCATTTCCGTTACCGAATGATATCAATTTAGGTGATTTTCGCAGCTTTCGATTTCGAAAGTGGGAGTGGCTGGAGAGCGATTTTATCCAATTTCATCAGGTATACTCCCAACGATAATAGTATGGTTTGTGCCAAATTCCGTCGTTTTATCGTAATCAGTTTAAAAGTTACGACCAGTCAAATTTTCAAAAATGCATCCCTTAAAAGTGGGCGGTGCCACGCCCACTATAAAAAATTTATTGAAAAATCATAAGAGAATGACCAGGGGGATTCACCTATAAAATTATATCGTTTTATACCATTTCAGCTACCGAGATATGTCAATTTAAGTGATTTTCGAAATTTTCGATGTCGAAAAGGGGGGCGTTTACAAAATTTCATGCAAATATCTGATTTTTTAATCAAGTTATTGTGTATAAGACAGACGGAGAGACAGACGGACATGCCGTAATGAACTCCTCTTTTCAACCTAAGAACTTTTATATATGGAACCCTATATGTATCTCGATTATTTTGTGCCGTTACGTAGTACCGTTATGTGGACAAAATTATAATACCCTTGTACTAGTACGCTGGGTATAAAAAGACATAACCAAAAGTTCTGACTTATGAAAAGGCACACGCATGGCGGCGATATACCAACAGGTTATCATTATAACCTCTAAAGAAATTTTTGTGCCGAACTTCTTCCAGTTGCGGTGGCGGCCGCCGTGGTGTAGCGGTTAAGTTTTCGGCCTTCTACACCAAGTCGTGGCGGTTCGATGACCGGCAAAAGTAACATCAAAAATTATTTATAAAAAGAATTTTTCTAAACGGGGTCGCCCGTCGGCAGTAGTTTGGCAAACTCTCCGGGTGTATTTCTACCATGAGAAGCTTCTCAGCAAAAAATTCATTTGCTTTGCAAGTGCCGTTTGGAGCCGGCAAAAAACTGTAGGTCCCGCCATCTTGTAGGAAAAACTCAAAAGCAACACACCAGAAGTTGGAAAGAGAAGCTAGGCAAAAAATCTCATTAGCGGTTATGATAACCTGTTAGTATATCGCCGCCATTAGTTTTTTTTTTTTTTAGTTGCGGAGTGCTGCAAAACAGATGAACTTTTGTGGATAATCTTTTCATTGCAGATTTACACTCGGAGAGTGGGTAGAGATCTCCGAATATTTGGAGTAGTCGAGTACACTACGGCTTCACTCATAGTGTATCAGTACAAGTGTGAATTCTACAGTAAAATGTCGGTTGATTTAGGGTCATTCCACCCAAAAGAGGAAAAGTACCAAATTTTTAAAATGCCTTAAACTCCCACTGCTCTGACAGAACTTTACAATAAAAGTCTTTTTATTATCATGGGTTAGGAGTAACTAGTTGCATAGCTAAATTTTTAGGGAACTGCATCGATAATACTGAACAAACTTAAAAATTGTATCACGAAAAAACAGGAAAATGTCCCAGGAGTCACACTCTTTAACCTTTGTAAAAAGTTTCTAAAAGCTAATACTGATCTTATTTTTAAAGAATATGGTACTATGTAGCATGTACCTTCGATCATATACAAATTGTAGTTCAAAGTTGAATTGTAAAGCTAAAATTCGTTTTCGTGCTCACAAAGGGATTTTTCGGTTTCCCAGGAGTCACACTCACTTACTAAGTAGTTATAAAGCTATTTATTGTTATTTCGCCAATTCTTTTAATGCATTTATTGTATTGGATATTTATCCATGTCGATAAATATATTTCATAGCAATTGAAATCCCAATGTCAGTTTATTAAGTCAAAGTTGACTAGGCTCTCGAGTCAAATGTCCCAGGAGTCACGAGGAATGTCCCTTTACATATTAAAATGTCGCTAGCACCGAATAACAGAAAAACAATCGCGTTGGTTAACATCCTGCACCCATAAAAATGGGAAGATGGAAAGATGTGAGACAAAAAAGGAAATTAAAAACAGGTGCTTAACTCACTTTTAAATTTTCACGCCTATGTCTATTATATCACACCTGTTATTAACCACAATGTCAATCAGGTGTTAAACTCACATTGGGATTTTGACGTCTATGCGGAAGAGTTCGCAGTTGTACTGATACCCCAGCCAGCAAGATACCTCACATTTTACGAACATTGCGTTTTACGATCTCTTCTCGAAACAGCAACAACAAAAACCAGAAGTTTTTTTTTTATATTTTTCAAAAAAAAAAATTAATTTTTAAACTCATGAGAATAAAGTTACTTTGATTTATCTCAATGAAGTCTTAAATTAAGTCTTTTTCAAAGTTAAATAAAATAATTTGCATGAAGTCTTGTTTTAAAGTCAAATTATTATGATTAAATCGAGTTTTTTTAATCAATTAAATGCAATCGTTTTTAAAATCCAACTAATTGATTTAAATTAAACAAATTAATTTATATGAACTTAGTCTTTTTATATACATAAGTCAAATTACTTTTTTTCAAAATGAAATATTTTCTGAAGTAAAAATAAAGTTTATTTCGTTTTTACATCTAGAGAAAAAATTATTTGAATTGCCATCTGAATGATATTTTACTTTAAAATGTTTCAAAAGGGAAAAAGGAACATTTTTAAGTCTCTCATATAAAAAGGGATATTTTAGTTGCAGGACTGTCTATGTATAAATAAAGTTCTCATCTAATCTTGGCTTGCGTCATAATGACGCTTAAACGCCTAGGCGATTTTGGCCGTTTCGTATCAAAGCACGCCAGTCATTCCTTTTTAGCGATAACTGACGCCAATTGGAAACCCCAAGGGAGTTCAAGTCATCCTCCACCTGTTGTTTCCATCTCAGTCGAGGTCTCCCCCTTCTTATGCTGCCGAATTCGGGTGTCGATAGGAAAACTTTCTGTGCTGGTGCTTCTTTGTCCATTCGCATAACATGACCCAGCCAGCGGAGCCTTTGGGCTTTAATCCGCTGAACTATGGTCCGGTCTGCGTAAAGCTCGTACAGCTCATCGTTAAATTTCCTTCGATACTCGCCGTTGGCATCACAGGAAGGACCAAATCTTTCGGAGAACTTTTCTCTCAAATACTCCAAGGGCCATCTCATCTTCTATTCACACTGTCCATGATTCCGAGTCGTACATCAGGACTGGTATGATGAGAGACTTATAGAGCGTGATCTTTGTTTGTCGATAGAGGACTTTACTTCTCAATTGCCTACTTAGTTCAGAGTAACACTTGTTGGCAAGGGTCGGTGTTAATGCTAGTTCCCAAATATACGAAGTCTCTCACCGTTTCAAACTTGTAGCTATCCACGGTGACTTGGCTGCCAAGGCGCATGTGCGCCGATTCTTTCTTTGATGACAGCAGATACTTCGTCTTGTCCTCGTTCACCGCAAGACCCACCTTTTTCGCTTCCTTATCCAACCCAGAGAAAGCAGCGCTTACGGCGCGGCTGTTAAGGCCAATGATATCAATATCATCGGCATACGCCAGCAATTGCACGCGTTGGTTTTGCTCAACGTCATTTTGCAAAGCCGTATAAGCATTGCAGGGAAGTTAAATTCAGACATGGCGGCATACAGGCAATTCCTTTTTGCGCTGTCAAAAGCGGCTTTAACATCGACAAAGAGATGGTGAGTGTCGATTCTTTTATCATGGGTCTTCTCGCCCGGTCTTTAAAGTTTAAACCTTCCGTCATCCGTCGGATCCTTTCATAGAATTTTCGGACATCATTCCTGTCAGCCAGCATCTCAAGCTCCTCACACTCACGCCTTTCGGCTTCACGCCTCACTATAGCGTTGCCATACACTGCGGGTTGCGCTCGTTCCCAACGTCTCCCTGTATGCAGCGTCCTTTTTGTCCGAGGCAGTGCTACATTCCTCATCGTACCAGTTGTTCTGGCGGGCTCGCTGAAACTACCAAAAATCGCGTGACGTCATATATGCACGACCCCTTGGCAGCAACAAGATATCCGATTTGATATTGGGACCACGTAGGGTACGCATAAAGTTCTCATGCTGAACGTAAAATGACAAATGGACTACTAAGTCGAAGATCACTTATTTTAAAATATTATCAGAATTTTATTCAATCGCACTCTATTTATGAATTCTGTTAAAGAACGGTCTACCTCAGAATTTGTTTCAATAAATCCCTTTTTCAAAATTTTTATTGAAAAACACCCTATCTCAGCTGAAATATATTAAATTTTCAATAAGATATGATGTTTCTCAAACTCATTCTCTGATAGGGCGTTCTTGAAGCGAATTTTGAAATAGGGCGTGTTTAAAAAACATCAGAAATAGAGCGTTCTTCAAATTTAGATTTAGCATACACAAAAGCTTGAGAAACCGATGAGAACCCCTCTGGGATTTTTGGCTGTTGTACAGTGTTGTTTTGGAGCAGAGCGATCTTCCACTCAGCAGTCGAAATGCGATACCTCCAATAAATAGTGACTTAAATTCTGTGGGATTTTTTATTTAAGATATTGGAAACTGAGGGGAAATTTGCGGAGATTATCTGGCATCACTGCTCTAGATATACTGTGAAGATCAGATGACATCAGAAGGCACTCCAAACCCAAATAACGGCGTCTTACAAAAGGATCCATCCCTACTTGTTTAAAGCCGTTTGCCTTTCTCTCATATATCTATTAGTAAAAATTTATTAGTTCCAATTTTTTTAATTTATTTTAATATTTGCTCTTCTTCTTTTCAGGGACTTAACTATCTCCGGCCTTTATAACTATACCCAAACACAATACAACAAAAACAAAAAAAGACAACACTTTCATCAAAAGCTTTCTAAAAAGGCCAAACTTGGAAAACTCAAGCACATTTTAAAAGAACTGAAATTCATAGTCTTTGTGGAACTCACAATATCAAACAAAAAAAGAAGAAATTTGCACAACCCACCAATTGCATTTACTAAAAAAAAAAATACCCCAACCAAAAAATATTAACAAAGAAGCTCAGTCATTATTAAATTTTACATTGTAAACAAACAAATAGCTAGCGATCTTAACGCTTACTCCGATGAGAAACACGGTCGTTTTGCCAGTCAAAGTGGCCACAGAAACCCAATACCTCGGTGCCTTCCATCAAGCCAGTGCCAACGTTGTCGCTGACGCAGCAGCCAAAGTAACAGCCAACAGCTTCATTGGACACTCGTACGCTGCACGCGCCGACCTCAATTATAGCCTTATCTAAATCCCTTTACATCACATTGCGAATCAGTTAAGTTCTTGTGAGATTTAGCGTTATAGCACAGTATTTATCCATCCGTCATATAAAACAACAAACACAAAAAAAAGAAAGAGGCAAATTCATCATATTTAAACGTAAATAAGTTGATATACATATATCTCGCGGCCATAAGAACACAGCAACAACAACAAAAGTAACAGTTTACAACCGACAGCGTTAACTACGCTCCAAAAAAAACTTTTCTTTCGCCACCTTTGTAAACCAAAAGCTTCAAGACGGCGGGAACAATGCTAAAAGTCGTTGGTGCTTCATGGCAGAAAACGCGAATAGGGACGTATATCCTCATTGGTGCGGGTTTACTTGTGATAGGCGCTTTCTTTATTAGTTATATGGATCGTCCGAAATATAATGGTACATACTGTGCGACGGCATTTTGGTCGAAGCAAACTGGATTTCACATTGAATACTGGAAACAGCAAAATGATCTTCTTAACATTCCAAAGGGTGCAGCTAGAGTGTGCTATAAGGATTCCATCTACGAAAATGGGTAAGTGTGATATAGATATTTGAATTGATAACTAATTTTTGAGTTTTGGCGACCTTTATATATATAACAATTGTTTGTTAAAGCTGACTCTAGGTCATTTGAAATAAAACACACGTTGTTTTGTTTTTTTTTTCTCCTTTTTCCAATATATTTCGATCTCCAGCGGAAATCGTCATCAGGGAATTACATCAGCTGTTCTATGTACACACAACTGGTCAGTTCGGCATGTTGTTATGTGTTCATACAGCTGATGTAATTCCCTGATGACGATTTCCGCTGGAGATCGAAATATATTGGAAAAAGGAGAAAAAAAACAAAACAACGTGTGTTTTATTTCAAATGACCTAGAGCCAGCTTTAACAAACAATTGATATTTGAATTGTTTAAACGAAAAGGAGGATCAGGTTACCTATTTAGAGCTCTTGATTTGTTTCTAACTCAATTTAGACAGGGACGAAGAATATCATATATTTCTATTGAGTCTCATAGGATGTTTGTCTCATCCAGTCAGAATTGTCGATAAAATCAAGAATTTTTGGAATTGCTATCTTAAAAAATCCTTAGTCCTGCCGTATTTCTATCTTGTACGTACGAATTTAAGCTAAAACCACATTTCTTTGCTCACGAAATTAGTCTTACTATTTCCTTCCATGATTTCGCTTATCACGGAAGGAAAGGGACCCAAGATCAGGATCGCCACGTACACCACAATCTGAGCCCTACCTGCGTTGATTCATGATGAGCCATAGCAGGGGCGTTCAACTTTCAGCTGATTTCGAAATAGGAACGAGACCAAATTCCTTACTGGTTCCTCAAATCCTGCCATTGGTTATTGAAGGCGCTCTCAAGCCTTGCCTTTTCAGAAGGGCTTATTGGCTGGAAATCATTGAACAGTGTATGCCCCTTCTGTCAGTTTTCATCCACTTGGGCGAAGTATAGTGTTAAGATTTATTTTATTTCCTTCACTAAAGATTTAGAGACCATCTCGGCTTTGAAAAGGCATAAAACCTTGTAAACGATGATCTGACAGAGGAAATTTGTGGAAATCAATCGCTATGTTGCTAAAAGGACATTCTCCCACCCTTCGAAGCTCTACATACTCGGAAAGGCAAAGATGGGAGACCTGGCTCTAGTATATACTGATACGGAACTTTTTACGGAGGTTCGGGCTGGTCGGGAGCCATGTACGTCAGCATAATACCTTTGAATTATGTCTGCAGCTCTATTGAGTTAAACAGCAAAATCAGATGCTTCTGTTAACATTGGCCAATCGAGAAAAGCCAGCCAGGTTTCTTTCTTCTATTTGAACCCTTGCATAGTATTTGATCGAGATGAGCAAGGGCACCACATCTCTCTCTCTCTCTCGTAAGTACTAACCCAATTTAAAGCGAAATAATTCCTACCTCACAAGGATTACTATTGGTAGGACTAACTTAGAGAGATGGTTAGACGACCTTTGTCTGTTCCTATATTGAGATTTTTTTGGGAGTTCCTTTAACTTCAAAGATATTTTTTAAATCGGTAGTAATCGAAACGTTTTCTTTATTTTACAGCTGGGCCCAAATCGAGGTGGAAACTCAACGTACCTATCCGGACTGGGTACAGGCATTTGGTGCTGGCATACTTGAGGGTTCGCTAACGTGGAATAATATCTACAACCAATGGAAGAAGTAAGTAACTGTGCTGAGCACACTCATTACACATTAAAAATTTACTAAATCTTCATTTTATCCTCCCCCACTTCTAGCACCATTGAGTCCTCATGCGAGCGCGATGAAAACTCGCAAAACTTTTGCGCATGGCTGCGAGAACTGCTGCAAGAGAACTACATACGCATCAAGGAGACGGCAGTACAGCGTGGCGAACACGATCACTACTGGCACCAAATCAGTCTTTACTTCAGTCAAATGGAGGGGCTAGAGACAGGCTACATACGCGGTGCATCACGAGCACGTTCAGATCTTGAAGAGGCAATCCCATTTTCGGATTTCCTACTCTTGAATGCGGCAGCTGACATACAGGATCTTAAAATCTATTTCGAGAATTTCGTCGCGAGCTCCAACAATGAAACAGGCGTCGCGGAGGGAGGAAAGGTCGCCGAGAAGGTTGCGGGAGCTGTTTCAGTGGCACCAACAGCCGAAAACGCACCCGGACAAACAAACTTTTTCTTGCCGAGCGCCACAATGCTTGCGAAAATCTTTCAAACTCCCGACTCTCCCACATGGAGGCTACTCTTCGGGCACAGCACTGCCGCTAGCTATGCCTCCATGCTACGCATACAAAAACGTTATAAGTTCCATTATCACTTCTCACCCAATCAACGTTCGAATACAGTTCCAGGTGTGGACATAACGTTTACTGGCTATCCAGGCATATTAGGTTCCACCGATGATTTTTACATCGTCAAAGGACGTCAAGTGCAATCGATTGTTGGTGGAGTGGGCATCAAAAATGAAAATCTCGATTTGTGGAAGACAGTGAATGTTACCCAGGCACTACCGCTGGCAGCACGCGTCATGGCCGCCAATCGTATTGCACAAAATCGGCGCACATGGGCTAAGGCAATGTCACGTCATCCCTTTACCGGGTGCAAGCAATGGATAACGGTTGATTTGAATAAATTGCGTCCACAAGATAATTTATACACAAGGTTGGCTGAGGATGAGAAGCATGATGATGCCGCTTTGCCGTTAAATGCAGCCGACGAGGCTGCCATCAATGAGCGTCACAACCCTAACAAGGGTTTGGTATGGATCGTGGAACAGCTGCCGGGGCGTATGCATTTGAAAGATGTTTCGGAGAAATTCCTAACAGGTACCAACTCGACATGGATCGCTAATGGTGTGCCCTACTTCGATGAGATGTTGCAAGCGAGCGGTGTGGAAGTCGACGAGAGCAGCGAGCTGGATATGCATCGAGCACTGGGCGAAGATCTGACAAATCTTGAGGCTGTAGATCATTTTATGCGTAAGCATGGTTTTCGTGGGGATTTACTTGGCGAGGAATCGGTTGCCTATGGCAATATTGATATAAAATTATTTTCGTACAATGCTCAAATTGGTATTAGCGACTATCACGCCTTTGCCGGCCCCATTTTCATACGACTGCAGCATGTGCAACCGCGGCAGGCTTTGACGGAGGAGGGTGCGTCGAAGGAGCATACCGCGATTGGCACAGTTGAGCCCAAAGATCTAGCATCACATCTGAAGGATGAAAGACTGAGCGTAAGTATTGATGATGCCGCACAACTGGCCGAGCTGGAACGTATCACCGAGCGTCGTACGGTGCGAAATGACATGCATGCCGTTGTTATGCGTCAACACTCGAGTGGTCCGTTCAAATGGTCGGGCGTTAGCGATTATATAACAGATGTTGAACATCAAGGACATCCCGATTTATTTAATTTTCCCAAAGTAACGCCGAGGTGGGCTTGGTGACAGATAGCCAGTTGGCAGCTATTTTTTCTAGGCAAAGGAACACTTTTCATTTTACTGCTTTTAAAATTTCGGCCTACGGGCTTTGATTCATAAAGTTTGTGTTTATTTTGTTATTTTTTTAACGAGCTCGTTTGTGTACCATACAAAAACCAAAAGCAATTTTGTTTTTCAATTTAGTAAATTTTATCAATTTTAAGTTGTGTCTAGGTAAGAAAAGTTGGTGTAATTTTTCAATTGTTGTATTTTCAAGTATTTGTCTAATGCATTATTAAGAATTTGTATAGATTTTTAAAATGTTGTATTTGTATTCACTTTCGTCCAAAGCTAACAGCAAAGAAATTACGAATTTGTAAAGAAATTATTTATCAAAAACCTAAATAGTCTTCCATAGTCTCATACATTTATAGGATGTGCTCAATCAAGGTTTACAATTTTTATATAGATCAATTGTGAAAATAAAAAAAATAAAAAAATTGTAAATAAACTGTGTTGTGCTATTTGGTTTATCAGTATTAAATCTAGCAGTTTCCTCGAAAGCGGTGTAGCTGTACTTCTGGAGGTTGAAGTGGGATGAGAAGTCCAGGTAAGTGTGGAAAGTGTATGGTTGCGATACAGCTGGGGATACCTAGTCAGAGAGTTTCCTTGACATGCGGGCCGAGCAGCTCTTATTTCAAGTCTGCAGGGGCGTCACGAGTGGGGGGTGGTTTAGTGACTAAATTTCTTACATGCAGTCGGCATTTTTGAGTAGACGGCATTTTTGACTAAATTTCTTATATGTAGTCGGCATTTTTGACTAAATTTCTTATATGTTTTTGAGCCTGGATATAGCTATCCTCACTTCATCATGATGAAGGTGGTGGGACGACTTTTCCATCGTCAGGGATTGGGATATCGCGTTCGACGTCTCCCTCTATATTTAGCAGTGAGGAGAAGTACTCCCTCCATAATTTAAGTACACTCTGTACGTCGGTTGCCAGGTCGCCATTATCGTCCTTACAGGAACTTGCCCCGGTCTTAAAACCTTCCGTCATCCGCCGGATCTTTTCATAGAATTTTCGGGCATCATTGCTGTCAGCCAGCATCTCAAGCTCCTCACACTCACGCCTTTCGGCCTCACTTTTCTTTTTTCTGATACGGCGCCTCTCTTCCTTCTTCGCCTCACGATATCGTTGTCAAACGCAAGGTCTCCCTGTAGGCAGTGTCCTTTTTGTCCGAGGAAGTGCTGCATTCCTCATCGCACCAGTTGTTCTTGCGGGTTCGTTAAAACCATATAGTGGCCTCAGCGACGGTACGTAATGAGTGAGAGATATGCTTCCATTACTCGGTTACATCGTTAGGTCGAGGATTGCTCGCCGATAGCAGGTGTGAGAGTCGACTGGAGAAATTATTAGCTGTCTGTGTCGTGCGCAGCTTCTGGACGTCAAACTTTCCTTCCGTTTCTGTGCGTACTTTGTTCACTGCACAGAGGCGTGTGCGTATCTTGGCTGCAACAAGACCATTGTTTGTCCGAGTCGATATTGGGACCACTTAGTGTACGCACGTCCAGAACGGTGGAGCTGTGTCTGCCGTCGATCATGACATGATCAATCTAGTTTCTTGTTCTTTGATAGGGGTCAGCCAGGTGGCTTGGTGTATTCGTTTATGCTGGAGCCTGGTACAACTGTCGACCATATTGCGAGCAGCGGCGAAGTCAATCAAGCTAGTGCCGTTGGAGAATGTTATATCGTGGAGACTAAATTTTCCAACTGTAGGACCAAAGACTCCTTCCTTGCCCACCTTGGCATTAAAGTCGCCTAGCACGATTTTGATATCATGTTGGGTGCAGTGATCATAAGTCTTTTCAAGTTTATCGTAGAAAGAGTCCTTCTCTGCGTTGCCCGTGTCGTCAGTCGGTGCATAGGCACAGATAAATGTTAATGTGAAACCCCTTTCTTGATGAGGATCGCAGTGATTCGCTCTGAGTCTCACCTTCACCAAAAGTTTAAAATGTTCAATGTTACCACGGGAATGCTGAGCAGACAATATTGTGATGAGTTCCGACACCATCACACTCAGCCGTTTCATCTGCAAAAACAAGGCGGCTCCAAGTGACAATCATACTGAATAGATAGACGACCCGAAGAAGTGTTTTTCTTTTTCAAAGGAGACTCCAGTCCCCCTTTCTTAACTTTATCCATGCTAAACCCCGCTATACCAATTATCTTATCAACTGTCCAAAAGATCAAAGTCTTCAAACTGGCTTGGTTTTTGTCCAAACCTTTTGAAACTGATAATGACTTTCCGAATAATAGTGTCCATTAAGATGGTCGAAGCACAAAAAAGTTCCAATTTTAGCCCATTACCCAAGCAATGCTTTGGACTAGGTATCCATTTTCACATGGTAAAGCCAGCCGTTACGCATTCGGCAGTTCGGGAGAAACTTCGAAGTTATCAACCGGGTCCATTTTCTGAAGGGATGATAAAATCTGTTAATATAAAATCTGCCAAATTTTACTATCACACCCAACGTCCCAGCCACAGGAAATCAGACAATTGCGTCACCTATAGGCGAATAGCGCGATACAGTTATCTTACATCCAGCATTGCCAACAGCATTAACTTTGTTATTTCTCCTTTCACGTTATTCATTTGTTTATTTATTAATTTGCCGCTCTCTCTAGTTGTTCACACATTCGCACTTTTTCGGCTTCGTTGTTTTGTCTTGTCATTCGCTTTTTTCTTATCATCGACGTTGACTACGCTGCTGCCGGATGAGGTGCCGTCTGGCCAGTCTGGCATTGTTTTGATTTGTTCTTTTTGCATGCCAAACAGAGCAACGAGAGAAAGATTTTAGTAGTAGTATTTCTTATTAGTAGTAGATACACAGGTGTGTTGAGTAGTAAATCTAATAAGAATATCAGATATACCGTTATGAATCGTTATGAATAGATAAAGTACTTCCGGTTTACGCTCGTTAATACTACTTTGGAGTATTTTTAATGTACGAAAAATTCTTAAGTGCATTATTATTATTTTTTTTATGAAACACTCCCAATAATTGCTTCTCTCTTGCAACCCTGACCAACATACTTGTTTTTGCACATTTCTTCATTTCTTGGCGTTCTTTGCAAATCTCTTGAACATTCAAGCTCTCTGCTTTTTTAATTAGTTGTGCAAAGTATAAAGCAACAGCAGCAATTTTGCGAATTCATTCAATATTTACTAAAGCAATTTTTTACAAAAATATATCGTGTCCTTAACAAGTATACAAGTGTTTATACATACTTTTAATATTCGTTTTTGTATGGATTTTGTGTGTGCATAACGGAAGTAATAAGTTTCATACCTATTGAAATTGCAATATTGGGCGCATATCGCAAAGCGAAAATTTCATCAAAGTTTAGTGCAAATTTAGTTTCAGCCGAAAACTTCAAAGGCATTGTATAACAAATCTAGAAGGAAGTTGTAAAAGAAAGATAAGAAATTACAGTGTAAAAATTGTAGTGTGCGGAATTGTGTGTGTTTGAGTGCAACTTGCGGCAGCCATCAAGCGACAAGCGAAAGCCAAAAGAATTGTAATTCTAATTGGGGGAAAAAGAGCGCCCATATTTTTGGCGTTAAATATTCTAAGCTGATTACGAGTGCGAAAATAAAAAGTAATTATTATTAGATAAAACCATAGCAAAAATTTGCAAAGTTCATTTTGAGGAAAAAAACATACATATGTAGGTGTCTGTAATCAAAAAGCGGAAGTGTGGTAGGCAGCAGGTGTGAGGTAGACGCGTAAACAAGGTGAAAAATATTTTTGGCACACGAAATGATTTTGCAAGTAAAAAAATTTAGGTATATACCTGCAAAATAATTACATTTAAAAATATTTATTTACTTTTGTCCTTTCCCACATAAAAAAAAAACATAAAAAAACCAAAACAAAAATGGCGTGAGCAAGCATTTTTTTGTTGTTGTTGTCTGTGCTCTCCAATAGCATTATGTGCCGGCTGTCATCGCTGTCTCCATTGCATGAAATAATAAGAAAAAAAAAAAAAATACGCATTCATAGGTATCATACAAAAATGACATACACTGTTGTGTGAAAAAATAGCATCAATTTTTTTTGATGCTACCATTCTTTGCTTTTCGCATAATCTGACCACCAATAAAAACTTTCCACAACTTTAAAAACATATCGAGCACTAACTGCAAAAGCTCCAAAACCGAGAATCAAAAAAATCACATGGTTGGCAACTCTGTAAACTGCACCCAAGCAGAAAATCTTAGAATCCCAATCAGTAAATAGGTTCCCGGGATTGTTGTCGTATACCTAAGATAGAATGAACAAAATGCGGTTAGTTGGCAACTCTACTTGACAGATTTTGCATTTACCTTATATTTGAAATAGTATGAAATACAGTTATTTTTAAATGGCTGTAATTAGTTTTATAGTTAAGATAATCGCACACGATTTGAAGATTTTGAAAGCTTCAACTTTAAGAATAACAAGTAAGGAAGTCTTAGTTCGGGCAAAAATATACCCAGCGGTAGTTTCCATATGATTTTCAAAATATTCCATTTCGGAAGTGGGCGTGGTTTTATCGTTCTACCGTAATCAATTTAAAAGTTATGAACCGTGAAATTTTCAAATATACCTCCCTGAAAAGTGGGCGGTGCAACGCCTACTTTAAAAAATATATCAAAAAAATCATAATAGAATGATTAGGTTCATCCTACCAAACTATATCATTTTAGCCATTTCCGTTGCCGAATTATTTCAATTTAGGTGATTTTGGAAGTTTTCGATATCGTGGTTGGAGAACGATTTTATCTAATTTCATCAGGTATCCCAACGATACTTGTAGGATTGTGGCAAATTTCATCGGTCTATCGTAATCAGTTTGAAAGTTACGACCAGCCATATTTTCAAAAATGCCTGTGTTAAATGTGGGAAGTATTACGCCCACTTTAAAAAATTTATGGAAAAATCATAAGAGAAGGACCAGGGAGATTCACCTATAAAATTATACCATTTTAGCCATTTCAGCTACCGAGATATGTCAATTTAATTGATTTTCGAAATTTTCGATATCGAAAAAGGGGGCGTGTTTATCATCCGCTTTCGCCCAGTAGCGATTTTGCCCAGAAAGTAACCTGTATACAAAATTTCATGCAATTATCTCAATTTTTACTCAAGTTATCGGGTACACGGACAGAGGATCAGACGGACAGACAGACGGACATGCCTTAATGAACTTTTTTTTCCAACCTAAGTTCTTTCATATATGGAACTCTAACCTATCTCGTTTATTTTGTGCTGTTACGTAGTACCGTTATGTGGGTATAAAAAATAACCGTATGTTGACGGTATACCAACAGGTTATCATTATAACCTCTAACGAGATTTTTGTGCCGCGCTTTTCTTCCAATTTGTGGGATGCTGCTTTGAATTTTTCCTACAAATTACGACTTACAGTTTTTTTGCCTACTCCGAATGGTATCTGCAACAAATGAATTTTTGCTGAGAAGCTTTTAATGGCAGAAATACACTCGGAAAGTTTGCCAAACCACTACCAAGGGCGGAACTCGTTTAGAAAAAGCTTTCCTGAATATTTTATTATGTTGCTTTGATCGGGAGTCGTTATCCGATTACTTGGTATGGTAGGCGAGCACACTACTGCTACACCACGGCGGCAAGGCTTATTTTCTCGCCAATTACCAACTTTTTAGAAGGGTAAGACCGAAAACATTTTGTTTTGTTTATTGGAATCACCTCAATCATGTATATTAGGGTGATTCAAGAATATGTAAAAATATTTTCAAAAAAGTTTCAAAAATTGAAAGAAAATTCACTTTGAAAAAAATACCATATTCCCCCATACAAAATGTATGGGAAAGGGCGAAAAAAATAGCCACCCCTAAGGGTTAAGTTAGAGCGCTAATTTTTTGCAAGGCTTATTTTCTCGTCAATACCTAAAGTTTCAGGGGATAAAACCGTAAAAATATCCAATTTTTTTTTATTTCAATCACCCTAATGTATATATTGTGTTTCATTTCCGCAAATTTTTTCTTTGGGTGCTGAAGCAAACAATTAATCCACTTGTAGACAATTTTTGTCCTAAAAATCCTTGCTAACAACGGATTGACTGCATCTTTAAGAAAATACTCATTTTAGAAAAATCTAGGCTGATTTTATAACACTTATAACATCAATTTTTTGCCACAACACCACTACGGTTTTGGCCTAATTCTTACTGCTAATGTTTAGCACGTCACTTAACATATTTTGTACATACCTACATATTGTATCTAGGCGGTCAGTTGCAGCGCTGTAAATGTCCTTTTCATCACATATCTAGTACTTATGTATGTATGTAAAAAGTTTGTTGTTTGTCTAGTCTTTTAAAGTCTGTTTATATGCAAATTTTTAGACGCTGTATACGATCAGCTGCCACACAACTATGCATTTACATATGTACATATGTTTGTATATATGCATATTTGTCTAGCCATCTCCTGACAAATATAAATGGGGCTGCATCTATTTTAGGCCCACAAATTGCTTTTAGCAGGGTTGGGTCACTTCGAATAAAAAATTATTCAAATAAAAAATTCAAAATTATTCATCATTTACCTATAAAATTTTGAATGATGAGTAGTGTCCGAATAACCGATCGCTCATCACACAACTTTTTTTTAATAATGAATAAAAATTTATTTTTTCGTCACTCGTCACTCAAGTTTTCTAATAATGCCCATCCCTGGCTTGTAAATGAGGTGAGTGGCCGGCGTAGGTACCTATGACGTCCCATAATGGGTTAGTTGGAGTCGGTTCTGTATTTTTGTTTTTTTGTAGGTACATATGTATAAAAAGGGGCATTTATGAAAAATTTTTAAATTCAGTTTGTTTTGTTTTACTATATCAATTTTTATTATTTTATCTGATTTAAAATTTTTTTTATTTTACTTTGCATTATTTAATTTTTTGTTTTATTTAATTGTTTTCTTATATTTTATTCGATTGGATTTTATTTTTTCATTTTATTTATTTAAATTTAATTTAATTTTATTTTAAATTATTCCTTTTTATTTAATATGTATATCTAATTGTTTTATTAAAAAAACCCGTATGGTGGCGATATACCAACAGGCTGTCATTAGGTATAACCTCTAAAGAGATTTTTGTGCCGGGCTTCTGTTTCAATTTGTGGTGTACAGCTTTTGAAATTTTTCCTTCAAATTGGCGGGACCTACATTTTTTATGTATGACACCGGTTTCCAAATAAAAATACATAGCGCGCGGTAATTCCCCAAGGTATGAATTATTTGCGGGAATCCCCGAATATGTAAACAAAATCACAAATTAGTGCTGTGGAATACCAAAAATGAATGTGGGGAAAAGTAGGCTTCGAAATACCAACTCATATTTCGATAAACTCGATAGTTGCATAATTTCCAATTCTAAATAGCAGATTCAAAATGGATAGAAAAGCAACAAAATTATCCTCTTTTTTGGGGATAGTGGGGATAGTGCTTCAATTCAATAATTTTTCAAGGAATTATCGGAATAAGGTTAGCAGGGTAACTACTGATGACGTAATCATCATCAATACTCCCCCATCCCTCATGTCATCGAAAATAAGCAAACCAAAGTTTATTGAAAAAATATTGAAAACAATAAATTTCAAAAATATGCATTAATATTTTATGAATAAAGGTAATAAAACATACTTTCATAGAAACTTATATTCCAACTACTAGCACCTTTTCTAGCTTTTTGTAGTCTTTCTACTAACGACAACTAGCTATTTTTAGCTAATCTACGTGCCGCTAGTGAATTAAGGCTTTCCAGTAGGTAACAAAAAAAAAAACAAGAAAAAAAAAATTAATTGAAAAACAATAAGAAAATATAATTAATTCAAAACTAGCATCGAGTGAAAGGTAGAACCATATCCAAGATAAAAAAACTAAATAATTTTCGTGAAAAAAATGAAAAAACCTTGAAAAAGATATTTTATGAAAATTTGTGAAACAACATTGGAAAGAAATTTGAAAAACGCTCTGATAGTAAGAAACTTTCAAAAACCAGTGAGTTTTGAAAAAAAAACCAAACCTTAATAAAAATTTAAATTTTAAGGAACTCCATCATCGCCTGCTCATTCAATAAGTATCTACTTGAGCAATTCAACTGTCGCTTCCAACTTTTCTAAAAAACATATGCATATTCTGCTATCAATTTACATACGCATTGCTATTAGTGCTTAATCAACGCCAATATTTACATATATACAAACATTCTTACGTATTAAATGTAATTAACTTGAATTGGATTTTCGATTTAAGAACAAACAGTGTCTTGGCGTACAGTAACTTCCATCATATATGTATGAAAAAGTGAAAAAATTCACCAATACATATTTTTATAAACAAAATAAACAGCAAAGCAAAAACAGCTGTAAATCGCTTAGTTAGCGCATTTCAAAGGCCATTTGCACTCGCAACAGAGCGTAAAATATTAAACTTTAACATTAACAGCGTTTTAACAGCGCGTCTGATAACAGTGGGTTAATATATACGTACATACATATGAGTAGTAAGCTTCATAACAGAGACTGTTACATACATCTGCAAATCAGTGAATGCACCTATCACATTCTTGGCGCAGTTCGGGTTTTAAAATAATTCGCTCATTGTTTATGCAAAATTTACAAATCAAAATAAAAATTTAAAAATAAATGAGTGCTAAAAACTGAACGAGGGTGTGAGACAAGTCAAACAGAAATAATCCAACACGAAAGTTGTGTGCGAAAAAATACAAAGAAAACAGAACGAAACAAATACATATAAACATATATTTTATGTGTAAAGAAAAAAAAAACAAAAAACTGCGTAAAGTGATAAAAGAATTATAAATAACAGCTGCTGAATATGTGAAAAAAATTAAAAATAGCATAACTAAAAATTAAAGTTATACCAAAATAAAATTTGAACACGAAAAATATATTCACAAAACAGTTAAAACCGACAATTTGAGACCCAGGAAATAGCTAAAATAACACGAAGTTTTTTGGGAAATATATTAAAAAAATAAACAAAAACAAACTAAATCGAAAGAGTTCAAAACCTATAATAAATAAAAAAAGTTTACTTAAACTAATATCAAGATCGGAACAGAACAGGCCTCTCATTCAGCTTACACTGGACTCACAACTGAGGTATGTTCATATACTATTTCAGATATCTACAATATACACGGTTAAAATGAGTGTGCGAGCAGTCGGCTGTGACTCCTGAGCGCTTCCATTCGCATCCTGCCAAGCGACACATTTTTTTAATTTTATTTTATTCTTAAAACTTTTCGGTTTAAAATTAAAACTTTTTCGGTCTACAAATTTTGGTTTGTTTACATTTTTTCTTGAAAGCTCAGTGGTAGATAGTCTTGATTCCAATTCCATCCAACGGACAAAAAGATTTATTTTTTCTTTAAAAAATTGTTAAAACATTTGTGGTTTGAAATTGAAACCCGATTAATTTATTTATTTTTATTGAAAACTAGTCTAGGTTAAATTGGAAACCAAATTTGTTTGGTCATACATATACATAAGTAGTCCAAAAAAGTTTAAAATTTCGGCTTAAATTTTTAACCGTGTGTTTGTGGAGGGATGTATGTATGTATTTATTTGCCGCCTAAACTGCTGTATGGAATCGGTAGAATATCATATATATTATTTCTGTAAGGTCTTTTTGTGTTTGCTCCTAATTTTCTGCTCTCATTTGAAACCAATATTAATAAATAAGGTATCGTTTTAAAGGTGGGGGTTAGCTCTACATGCGAAACCATATATTAATTAGCGGATTGCTTTTGTTTAAGCGTATTTTATAAAATTAATTTGTTTAAATAAACCATTGTGAATTCACAAGAAAATCAATTTGTACTGCATCGCTATTGTGACTGACATTCATTAGACTTCAGAGCGGTGTTGCCAGAATCGGGGATATCGCCCTTTTCGGGGATTTTCCGTCTGCCAATGTAATTTCGAAATAGTTTGGTATTTGTTTCCTTTGAGGGTTATTTGCAATCAAAGTTGCAAGTTTTCATGTGGTTGTTGTAATCACATTAGGCCGTCCCTAAAAATGTCCAAAAAAGTGTTCTGCGCAGAAATGGTGAGGATGGCGTAGCCTGTGTTGGACCGGACGAGTGTTATTTTTTATAAGCAATTCGGAAAGGTGTTCTGCACACAAATACCATGGATCCCGATCCGAATTGGGATCGGACCTGGGTCCTTTTTAGGGATTTTGATCATAATTTTTAACTGAAACAAAAAATTAAAAAAGCGCCCCGGAACTCGTGATCCTGCGGCCAATACACGTTTTTTGAGCCCTCTTCCATAATTTTTTTTTAATTTTTTTGCAGTTGACCCCTAAAGGAAACAAATACCAATGCTTTTTGGCTATAAAATCCCCAATTCATGATTTAAGCAACATCGTTTGTTTTTCCACGCCGAGGAACAAACTCAGAGCAGCACTACAAAAAATTTAAGAGAAATGGTTTTGAAGGTTCTAATGATAACCTGTGGATTTATCGCGCCATAGTTCTTTTTAGGTGTGTTTTTCCATACTAGAAAAAAAATTTGGCACTCTTGAAACTGTTTTGGTACAAAAAATAAATGTGAGTGGCAGCACTGCGCTGGACTGGTAGTGGTGCAAGTCTTCGATTTTGATTAAAAAAGACAATGGTGAATGGACATTCTTTTCAAATGTTCAAATGTAGATTGCGCGCGGGCGAGTAATTGCCAGTGGTGAAAGTCTTTGCTAAATACCTGTTTTCCTATTCTTTCTCACAACAAGTGCAGTTGATTTTATTTGTTAATTGAAAATCTTTTATGGATGTTTCTTATTGGATCTTTTAGTATACACCGTGATAAAATATATTAGGTGGACCCGTGCGCGCCTTGTGCAAAAAAAAAAAAAATGGTTTGAAATTGTTTACTTACGTCATACAAACTTATGAAAAATTTTCGGAAATGTGATAAAAAGCAATCGATTTTTTCTATAAATATGACCCAGTGGCCACATGTATTTTTTTTACAAAACTTCTTTAAATACAATATTTGACGTAAAAATAAAATCATTTGTAATTTTTTGTTTGAATGCCGCTTGGGCTGAAAAGGTTATATCTTGGAATCGCCTGACTCTAGAAAATGCCACATACAACAGTCCCTGTGAAAACACACTTTGAGCATTAATTCTGACGGGCAAAGGGAAGTAAATTTAGACGAAGTTAATATATTTTTAGACTGTCGCTATGTTAGTCCTCCAGAGGCAATGTGGCGACTTCATGAGCGCCAACTCTTTCATGGTTCACATACTATTGAACGCCTGCGCAAGGCGCGCACGGGTCCACCTAGTATAAATATCTTACTAATATATAAAAACGTAAGTTTGTGACTGACAGTTAATGTTTGTGGTTCTTTAACGTCTGAACCAATGCCCATATCTTTACGAAATTTTGCACACAAATCCTTAGGAGGATAAATTCTGCAACAGGCATCATGAAATTTCGATATATTTATCGATAACAGAGTTATCGGTCAAAATGTGGTTTCGGGTAAACTTTGGAATACTCGCACGTAATTGATACCTAACGAAAGGGAAACCCACAGCTTTCATTTCGGCTGTGGTTCATTTCGATATATTTATCGATAACAGGTTTATCTATCAAAATGTGGTTTCGGGGAAAACCTTGGAATGTTCGCACAAAATTGGTTTCAAACTAAGAGGGAAGACCGCAGCTTTCTTTTGGACTTTGGCTCATTTCGAAATATTTATCGATAACAGGTCAAAATGTGGTTTCGGGTAAACTTTTGAATACTCGGACATAATTGATATCTAACGAAGGGGTAAGGCCACATGTTTCATCTGGACTTTGCTTCCTCTATGCTAGCATTTATTTTGATTTAAAAAATAATGGCATTTAAAAAGATTTTGGAGATATCGCTCAAAATGTGTACCAGGGTAACCTTATTAAGTGTTCGTTCAATATGGGCATCAAATGAAAGTGTTTTAAAATGGTATAGTTTTCAGTCCAATATGAGATCCCGTTTGCCAGATATTGATTAAATGTCAACCAGGAGGGGCCCTCAATTTAAAGACTTGTTCTTAGAAAAAGTAAAAGAAAAATAAAAAAAATTAAAATTTTTCAGAGTTCCTAAATTGCCGACTTCGACTTCGGGTGTCTTCTAGCAAGGAAAACAATATTCCTTAAAGTGAGTAAAATGTTTGACTTAAGGAAGCAATGTACTTGGCGCCAAATAAACGAAATTTTTAATTGAAATTACGCATATTTTTCTTGCCTCAAGGACATTTTTTTCTGAACGTACTCAATGACTAAAAGTTTGTCCTATTTAAATGGCGATGTCCTAGGGGAGGAGCAACTCTCCATCTGGCAAAGGTCCATTTATTTGCAACAAACACCAAAGCTAGAGAGGGAGGGATCTACGGAAATTTACATATCCAAATGGGTTGCGGAGATGTAGTTCACTAAAAATTCCTTTTTTTTTGTAAATAATATTGGCATTAGAAGAGAGGTATTCAAGAAGGATATAAGATGCTTCCATGGGTTTTGCGATAACTAAATTTGTTCCGGATATTTCGTCCAAAAAATTGTCGTAGAACGAGTGACAGGCATGCAGTGAAGTGAGAGAAAGAAGAGAGGGGAAAACAGGGGACAAGACTCTTTATAATAGTAAGTCTTAACCTAAAATACATATCCAAACCGAAAAACGTCAGGCCCCCTGCTTGTCCTATATATATCTGCTAGCCCGGCAGCCGTTACCCCGCTCAAAGGTAGACGTGAGCAAATTTAAACGCATCTACCCACTATTCTCACATTTTCAGAGATAAATACCTTGGCCGATATTGATGAAATTGTTTTAGTGTATTCAAGTGGGCTTGAGTATGTTTTAGATTTACAATCCGGACCACAGAATAATGTGGTACACAGAGAAAAATGAGCTGTTCATCAAAATATGGGTTGATTCAACCAAAATCACTGTCAATTCTTATCCATTATACAATGCTTTTAATTCAACTGTTTTGAAACTCTTAACCTTAAGTTAACAGTTAAGCTGTCGTTTCAACCGATAATTTCGTTGTTTTAGGGGTTTCTGAGTTCAATTGTAGGTTAAGTCAATACAATTTTTATTGTTTTTTTTTATATATATAACTAAACTAAGTGTTATTTTAACATCAAATAAAATATTTTTCAGAGTTCTTATATTAACTTCACCGAGAATCGCATTCGGGTCTCTTAAAGGCTCCACCCAGGAGTCTACTACCAGGATGCTACAGCATACTTTTTTCTCAATTACACCTTGCCACGTTGCTTTGTTGCCTCCGAGAATCGAGCTCACACTGCTTTGACTGCTGAACGGAGATGTCTACCATCAGGCCATCGCGTACTTATGATTGACGGCGTCTAATTGCAGCTTGGCTCTATGCTGCTTGTTTACGTGACATAGCTATAATTATTTCGTTTATTTTATATTATCTGCATTACATAATATTGCAATTCGCAGATAGGTTATGGAATATTCGGAATACATACATAGTTTATAATTGCTTAGCAAATGGAGGTTTTTTCCAATAGTTATTTTAACGAAAAATTCCGTTAAAATAACGAAAATTTGACCAATTCAACAGAATTTGGTCAACTTAAGGATAACCAGTGCCATTTTTTTCTGTGTATGAGTGAGTGAGTATGTTTTAGATACGAAACATTTCGAGGGGATATTCCGTGACCCATGAATAGAGCCCCTCTATCTACCTCTCTTTATCACCTAGTCTCTATGTCTCTCCCTCCACATCCGCAACTATTGTCCACATCGCCTCTCCCATAATGGCCAGTCACACTTTTTTCCCCACCCTCTCAACCTCTTTCACATTTTCTCTGCCTCTCCTCCTTACTCTACGTCATTTCCATATCCACATTTTTATTCCTGCTTTCCTATTATTATTCCTCTGTATCCAGAATGAGGGTGAAGAAATCGTTAAAACGTCGTCACTTAGCATTTTCGTTTACGTTTTTCAGGGAAACCTCATTCAGGCATACCAGCAGTTCATTTTCGTCCTATCGAAATCAACCTTCTAAAATTTAAATAAAATTTCCATAAAAGTTTTTAACTAACAGCTCTTTATATGAGCTTTTATGAGTTTAGGGCTTAATGCTTCACTTTTACTTCTAAATTATTTTCAGTGTAATTAGTAACAACGAGATACACCTAGACAAGAAAAGTTAAGTGAAAGTAATGCATCAACCACGCTATAGTCCAGCACCACCACCACAGCAAATGGGAATGCGCCCACCAACGCAGTTGCCGCCACCACGTCCACAAACTTTTGCAAACGTGAGTACATAATTACATTACTTAGTTTTATAGCATTTACCTAAATCGTTTGGAAGAAGTATTCCTTTACTGTATGTAGGTATATTGCGGTCAAAATTCCCGCAGAGCCAAATTTTGCATACATCTTAGGTTCACCTTCGGATAGAAAAACTGAAAAGTCCTCATCCGTCCCATGGGTGCTAAAAAGTTTATTCGATGTCAAAGGTCAAAATGTTAGGTTTTTGGGACTTTTTTACGAAAACGGTAAGTTTTTACGGTGGGGAATTTTGAAGTTTGTTTTTCTGACGGCGAACCTAAGCTGTACCAAAATTTGGCTCTATGGGAATTATTGTCATTTAACCACTATTTTCATGTCTATTTTGATCGGGCTAGTAGTATATTCTAATTTCTGGCAAGTTTATCATGGTTCTTCTATTTAATCAATCAGTGAAGGGATTTAAACGGTACCATAGAAATATCTCTAGCTGTCCATTTTTATAAACGAAATTGTCGCGTAATCTTACTTACCAAATCGATTCAAGCGTTCCCGGAATATTAGTGGATATACAAAAGGGTTTATTTCCTATTTAAATTTCGCTCTCCAGGAACATTGCATCGCAACCTAAGAAGTTAACTTCAACATGTAAGGAAGTCTAAGTTCGGGTAAACGAACATGAACTACCCAGCGGTAGTTTTCATATGATTTTCGAAATATTCCATTTCGGAAGTGGACGTGGTTGGGAAGCGAATTCGTTCAGTTACATCAGGTATACTGCTAGTATACCTTGTACCAAATTTCATGATTCTACGTATTCAGTTTTAAAGTTACGACCAGTCGAATTTTCAAAAATGCCTCCCTTAAAAGTGGGCGGTGCCGCGGCTACTTTAAAAAAATTATCAAAAAATCATAATAGAATGACTAGGGAGCTCATCCTTCCAAACTTTATTATTTTAGCAATTTCCGTTACCGAATTATGACAATTTAGGTGATTTTCTAAGTTTTCGATATCGAAAGTGGGCGTGGTTGGAGGGCGATTTTATCCAATTTTATCAGGTGTACTCCCAACGATACTAGAATGCTTTGTGCCAAATTCGGTCGTTTTTCGTAATCAGTTTAAAAGTTACGACCAGTCAAATTTTCGAAAATGCTCCATTATTATCAATTTATGTGATTTTCGAAATTTTCGAAACTGGGGGCGTGGATTTCGCCCATTTTCAATAGCAACCTACCTTGGCCAGAAAGTGACCTGTATACATTTACGAATACTAGAGTTCGCCCAGTGGTTGAAATTCAACCACAAAAGCTTATTTTATTTTCCTACCTTTTTGCGCTTTTTTTTTAATTTGCCATTCTTTTCATATTTTTTATATTTTTGGTTTCTATACAATCCTGTTCATTTTGCCTTTTCCTCCCTCTTTACACCATTCAGTAATATAGTTTCAATGTTGATAATTATTTATTCTTCATATGTAGTCTTCCTACGTATTTCTTTCCTTTCCTTTGCTTCTATTTCCTTTCCTTTCCTCTCCTTTCATCCCATTTTTTTCTTTTGCTTTTCTTTCCCTCCCTACCCTTTTCTTTCCTTTTCTTGTCTTCCCTCTCTTTTCTCTTTCTTTTCTTTCCTTTTCTCTTCTTTCATTTCATTTTATTTCCCTTCTTTCTTTCTCTCTTTTCCGTTTTTTTCTTTTATTTCCCTTTCTTTTCGTTTCTTTTATTCTCTTACCTGATCTTTCTTTCCAATTCCATTACATTCCCTTTATTTTCTTTTTCTTTAATTTCCTTTCGTTTCCTTTGCTTTAGTTTCTCTTAGTTTCCTCTCATTTTATTCATTTTTTTTTCATTTCTCTTCTTTTATTTTTTTCTTACCTATATTTTCTTTCACTTTTTTCCTTATCTTCCTTCCCTTACCTTTCCTTCCCTCACCTTTCCTTTTCCTACCTTTCCTTTCCTACCGTTTCCTTACTTTCTTTTTTCCTTTCCGTAACTCCTTTAGTTTTCTTTCTTTTCCATTTATTTTCTTTACTAATTTTTTTAGCTTTTCATTACCTTTCTTTCTATTTTTCATTCTTTATATTTTCATTTATTTTCCGTACCTTCCTCCTCGCTTTCCACTCTTTTTCTCTTCTTTCCTTTCTTTGTCTTTCTCTATTTTCCTCTCTTTTCCACTCCTTTACCTACATTACATTTCCTTTCTTCCCTTCCTTTTTTCTTTTCAATTACTTTTCTTTCCCTACCTTTATTTGCCTTTGCTTTTTCTCTCATATTTTCCGTTTCTTACCTTATCTTACCTTTATTTTCCTTTTATCCCTTCCTTTCCTTTCCCATTCTTTCCTTTATTTTATACTTTTATTTATTTCATTTTGTTTTATTTTTATTTATTTTATATTCTTTCCTTTCCTTTCATTTCCAACAAATTTATTTTTTTACTTTCAATCACTTTTCTCTTTCTTATTTTACTTTTTTTAGTTTTATCAATTTTCCTTTTTATTTTATTTCACTAAGTCTAGCCACGAAGGGCTTTGTGCTTTTTTGTTCAAACATCATGTCTGAGCAAGCATTTGCTTCTCTGAATACCCACGCACAGATTTTGTTTTTGTAAACACTGTACCTACGATCAATAAAGTTGACGGACTGGCTCATGTTTATTATTGCTGCCAACAAAATAACTCACACTCGGACTCTCTTCAACTGCAATGAATGCAAGCACAACAATGCAAGTGTACCTACATACACACATAACAGCGGCTCTATAAAGTTAATGCGTATTTAGCACTTGTAGTGGTGTGACTTCAAATCATATTATAATAAATTTTTTTTAATTTTTGGTTTGTTGTCGCACACCCTGCTCAGCGAGACCTATAGATATATATCAAATTTTATACCTTAGAATTGTGGTTATTGCAAAAAGGGGAGAAAACTTGTAAGCATTGCGCATTTATATATAACTAGAGTTCGCCCAGTGGTTGAAATTCAACCACAAAAGCTTATTTTATGTCCTACCCTTTTGCTGTTTCTTAAATTTGCCATCTTTTTCATATTTTTTATATTTTTGGTTTCTATACATTCCTGTTGTTGTTGTTGTTAACAATGCATTGCCCTGTCTAGAGTGTATGATCATTCCGAAGATCTTCATCAAGCTCTTCTAAGGGGAGTCCAAGGAAACGTGCAGTTTCAACAGGGTTTGTCCAGAGGGACAGAGGGGTTAGAAGAGTAGGTTCAAATGAACAATTGAAGAGATGTAGAGTATCATGGGGGTCCTACCACATGCAGGGCATGTGTTTGAGATTGTGTCATTAAGTCTGGACAAGTAGGAGTTTAACCTTACACTATATCCAGACCTAAGCTGTGCCAAGGTAACTCTTGTCTCCCTTGGTAAGGTGCGTTCTTCTTCAGCAATATCCGGTGGAGGACTGTTCAGAACGGGGTTCACAGGTAGAGATCCGACAAAAGTATCTACCGACTCGGTGTGGATATCGGTTAGAGCCCGCTTATGATTCTGCAGATCAAACGGCAAGGTAATATGATGCCGGATCTCATCATAATGTTTACGGAGATGTTTCCTTATGTCTCTCGGGGGCGGATCTATGTCCAAAAGATGACGGTTTGGATGTGCTGGCTTGTGGCAGTTCAGAAGGAATTGCTTGCTCAGCATTTCCGCATGCTCTTTTACATTGAGCAGTTTTGCCTCCTGATGGAGGTGAGACTCGGAAGACATAGGAGACATCCCGTAGCAGTTCTGATGGCAGTATTTTGGCAGACTTGTAACTTCGTCCAGTTGGTGTTATGTACATTAGGCGACCATATGGGTGCAGCATAGTCAAAGACTGGTCGGCCAATGGCCTTATATGTATTCAGCAACGTTTCTTTGTCTTTTCCCCAAGTACTGCCGGCAAGTGACTTGAGGATCTTGTTGCGACCACGTACATTCCTGTTCATTGTGCCTTCCTACCTCTTTACACCATTCAGTAATATAGTTTCAATGTTGATAATTATTTATTCTTCATAGGTAGTCTTCATACGTATTTCTTTCCTTTCCTTTCCTCTCCTTTCATCTCATTTTATTTTTTTTGCTTTTCTTTCCCTCCCTACCCTTTTCTTTCCTTTCCTTTCTTCCCTCTCTTTTCTTTTCCTTTTCTCTTCTTTCATTTCATTTTATTTCCCTTCATTCTTTCTCTCTTTTCTGTTCTTTTCCTTTAGTTTCCTTTCTTGTGGTTTCTTTATTCTCTAACCTGACCTTTCTTTCTATTTCCATAACATTCCTTTTTTCCATTTATTTTCTTTTTCTTTAATTTCCTTTCTATCCTTTCCGTTAGTTTCGTTTCCCTTAGTTTCCTCTCAATTTATTCATATTTTTTTTTTCATTTCATTTCTTTTCTTTTATTTTTTTTCTTACCTTTATTTGCTTTCACTTTTTTCATTACCTTTCCTTCCCTTACCTTTCCTTTTCTACAGTTTCCTTACTTTCTTTTTTTCCTTTCCGTAACTCCTTTAGTTTTTTTTCTTTTCCATTCATTTCCATTTGTATTTTTTTAGCTTTTCATTACCTTTCTTTTCTTTATTTTTCCTTCTTTTTATTTTCATTTATTTTCCGTTACTTCCTCGCTACCTTTTCTTTCCTTTCTTTTTGTCTTCTTTCCTTTCTTTGTCTTTCTCTATTTGCCTCTCTTTTCCACTCCTTTACCTACATTACATTTCCTTTCTTCCCTTCCTTTTTTTCCATTATTTTCCTTTCCCTACCTGTATTTGCCTTTGATTTTTCTCTCATATTTTCCGTTCCTTACCTTATCTTACCTTTATTTTCCTTTTATCCATTCCTTTCCTTTCCCATTCTTTACTTTATTTTATACTTTTATTTATTTCATTTTGTTTTATTTTTATTTATTTTATATTCTTTCCTTTCATTTCCAACAAATTTGTTTTTTTACTTTCAATCACTTTTCTCTTTCTTATTTTACTTTTTTTAGTTTTATCAATTTTCCTTTTTATTTTATTTCACTAAGTCTAGCCACGAAGGGCTTTGTGCTTCTTTTTTCAAACATCATGTCTGAGCAAGCATTTGCTTCTCTGAATACCCACGCACAGATTTTGTTTTTATAAACACTGTTTGTACCTACGCTCAATAAAGTTATTGCTGCCAACAAAACAACTCACACTCGGACTCTCCCCAACTGCAATGAATGCAAGCACAACAATGCAAGTGGTCATACCTACATACACACATAACAGCGGCTCTATAAAGTGAATGCGTGTTTAGCACTTGTAGTGTTGTGACTTCCAAATCATATCATAATTAATTTTTAGTTTGTTGTCGCACACCCTGCTCGGCGAGACTTATTGATACATATCAAATTTTATATACCTTAGAATTGTGGTTATTGCAAAAAAAGGGAGAAAACTGTTATGTTTGCGCATTTATATATAATAGATAGATCTCAATTGTTGCTCAAGTTATCGTGTACACGGACAGACGAACAGACGGATGGACAGATGGGCAGACGGACAGACAGACGGACATGCCTTAATGAACACCTCCTTTCAATGTAAGAACTTTCATATATGGAACTCTATATCTACCTCGATTATTTTGTGCCGTTATGTAGTACCGTTTTAGTTTGCCCTCGTGAAGGGTGGATACCTTGCCGCGGTACGAGGGCTTAAGTCGATAGCCACAGGGATACGCTGCCCTTGTGATCATAGCTCCGTACGGCACTTCATCACGAGAGCAGCCCTGCCTCTCTGGCGCGACGACAAAGATCTTCCCCCTTCCAATCCAGGGTGCTATGCGAAACCGTGCCCATTGGACGTTTGCAGCCGGGAGGCAAATCGTGGCTGTATTTGAACGGAGCCTCTCTGATACCGGGTCGCCTCAGAGAGTAAGCATGGCTTTACCGCGGTACGGGGCTCTGCCGCGGCGGACGACACATTTTCCCCTACTCTTCCCTTGACCCTAAGCTGGCCTTGTCCGGCGGTGGGTCGTACGAACAAGATGAACTCAAATAAGGTAAATAAAAACGAAAAACCTAAAAAACAAACAACGCCAAATTTCACTCCTCAACAGTGGAGAGCTATGGAGGAGCAAGCGAGAAAGCAACAACAACGCCGGAGGACAACCTCCGCTCCACAATCAAGGGGGGGGATCGACAGTGATGGCAACTACGAGTCGGTCAACCAAACCTCTATCGAGTAAGATTGACTTGATGGGAGCTAGCGCCAGTGCGGTTGCCAACGCAGCTAAGCGGACAACGGCGGATGCTAAACTCCCATCAACCGCTGATATGAAAACCAGTATCTTTACGTCTGTGGCAGCGGTCTCACGACCTGGCCTCGGAGTTTCGAAGGAGAAGGAAGCTGCAACTGAGATTTCGGCAAAGGGAGCGACCGCGATGGCAACTACGGGTCCGCACTGCCGGGAGACATCTCCCTGCTGCTTGACTTACCACGAGAAAAGATTGGCTGCAAAGATCCTGAAGAGGTATGAAGGGGTACCGCAGGAATCGCTGTCGCCGAATTCCAGTAAATCGGTAGAGCTAGGGCACGCTGTGATACCGGATTTCGAAAATACTTACATGCCAAAGAGGTTAAAAGTTAACCCTTTCAAGCGCCAGAGATCGGACCTGGAGTTAAATCCCCCTCCCAAGCGGCATCAGAATACCCCTGGAGCGGGCAAACTAACCTTTGCTGAGGTAACCAAGGACAGGATCCTTATAGGCGTCCTTGACTGAGGCAATGACATCCTGGCCATCCCCAAGGACCGGTGGCGTTACGTGCGAAATGAACTCGGCAACATTCTTCTCAACGTTGCACCGGAGTTTCCGGGTAGTTCGGCGCGAGTAACGGATGCGGGTTGGCACCAGGGTCAGATTAAATTACTCGCATGCGAGGATGCAAAAACGTAGCACTGTACAAGGCAGCAGCTGCTAAACTGGGTGAAGTCAACAAGGGCGCAAAGATCGAGGTCGTCGACTGGAAGGACATTCCAGCTCGTCCAAGGGCAAGGGCGTGGATTCCGGCCATCCCTGACGAGCCCGAGAGAATTCTCGGGATGCTACGGCTAATGAATCCGTCCCTCCCAACGCATGACTGGAGTGTCAATCTGGTCGGGGATGCGGTAGGGCCCGACAGACAGGTGGTGTTCACCATGAATAAAGAGTCAATCGAGCCCCTCAAAAGGTGCAATGGCCTAGTACACTACAGCGTAGGCCAGATCGTTATCCACGTATATCGTGGTGATGCTCAGCGCGCTGCCTTCTCGGCTGCTCCGGGGAACCGGAAGACGAATTACCAGAAGAGGAAGCGGAGGATTCCGATGCGGAAAACATGTTATCCGCCACGTCCCTTGGCGATAGTGCTGTGATCAACTCGTAGATGGAGGACAACCTACAGGACGAGGACGTCACGGTGGTAGCAGCCAACGCTGAGCGATTAACATCTAACGCTACAGACAGCAGGATTTCCGCAACGCCATATCGGGCAGTTAATCGGAACAACTCGTCGTTGATAGGCAACCTCCGGGATGGGGAAAACCTCGACGATATGGGGACGGCAGGGAAGTCTGTGCGCTCTCATGTTGGTGGTGATTCAGATTAATCTGCACAAATCTAAAGTGGCCTCGGCTGCTTTAAGTAGTCGTCTTTCTAAAGGCGACGTGGATGTGATCCTCATCCAAGAAACCTGGGTCAATAGCTCGAGAATCTGCGGATTGGGGACTAAGGGTTTCAAGCTCATTCGAGCCAGCGAGGAGAGCAAAGTTAGAACGTGTATTTTGGTCAAGTATGAGATGAACTCCTTTCTCCTACCCAACTACACCAATGGTGATATTACCGCTATCAGTCTAACGGTCGACAGCACCCGCCTGACGGTGGCGTCGGTCTATATGCCCTACGACGCCGAAGAACCTCCACTACAAACGGAGGTGAAAGACATGGTGTCAAATTTCTGCACGGGTAATATTATTATTGGAGCGGACGCTAATGCTCACCATGTCCAATGGGGGAGCTCCGATATCGATGCCAGGGGCGAGTCTCTGTTTGATTACCTCTTAACAACCAACCCTGTGATTTTCAACGTGGGTAATGAGCCTACTTTTATCACTAAGACCCACAGGGAGGTCATAGACCTCACTATCTGTAGTGAAGGCGCTTATGAGTGGGTCAGAAAATGGCGGGTTCTGGAAGAACATTCATTCTTCAACCACCGTTACATAGAAATGGTTTTAGACTTTATTGTAGAACAACCAATCATGAGGCGCAATCCACGTAACACTAATTGGCAGTTACACAATGAAATATTAGACAGAGACCTACCAGTACTGCCCTTACAAGCCCCCTCATCAGTAGAGGAGCTGGAGGATCTTGTTACTACATTTACATCGGCGCTCTCAAATGCTCTAGAACAGGCTTGTCCAGTGCCAAAACGCGGTAAACACAGGCCACATTGGTGGTGCTACGATTTGGACTCGCTCCGCAAATCATGCCGGAAACAATTTAACAAGGCCAAGAGCCTCGGCTCTGAGCCTCATTGGCACGAATATAAAGCTAAACTAAGGGCCTACAAAAAAGCCCTGAGACAGGCCAAGAGAACCTCGTGGAGAAATTTCTGCACTGGCGTCGAAAAGGTCGGCGACACAGCCAGACTTAGACGAGTCCTCGCAAAAAGTCAAACAGCCATCAGCTATTTGCGAAAACCTGACGGATCCTGGACCAGCACGGAAGAGGAAACCCTTGAGCTGCTCTTGAATACACATTTTCCAGGGAATCTCGCGACGCACCACTAGCACCTCCAACAAACCTGGCAGTAAATATACCCATCACTGAGGAAAGGGTAAGGTGGGCAGTTAAGAGCTTTGAACCGTATAAGGCTGCCGGACCGGACGGGATTATCCCCGCGCAACTTATAAACACGTTGGAGACATCAGCTAAGTGGCTGGTATTTCTCTTCACAGCCTGCCTGGTTCTCAACCACATTCCGGGCTCCTGGAGAAGCGCCAAGGTAGTGTTTATCCCTAAGGCTGGGAAGGCATCCCACTACGAGCCAAAAGACTACAGACCGATCAGTCTCTCGTCCTTTGTACTCAAAACCTTTGAGAGGATACTAAGCGATTACCTCTCAACGACTATTGATAGCAACCTTATCTCTAGCTATCAGCATGCATACACCAAGAGTAAATCAACAGAAACTGCTCTGGCCAGCCTAGTATCTGTCATAGAGAAATCGCTGTGTGAAAAGGACTACTGTCTCGTGGCCTTCCTAGACATTGAGGGGGCTTTCAACAATATAAGCCCGGAGGCTATCAACTCCGCTCTAACTAATCTGGGCGTAGATAGACCTCTAACTGGTTTAATTGACCAACTTTTAAGGGGAAGGAAAATAGCTTCTTCACTTGGTACGGTTGAGTTATCAACGGGAAGATAGTGGCATACGCAGACGATTTAGCTATTGCATTCAGAGGCAAGTTCCCACAAACTCTGTGTGACCGATGCAAGTAGCACTGCAAGAAGTTTCGACGTGGTCCTCTCGCTGCGGACTTAGTATCAACCCGGGGAAAGTGGAACCTGTCCTCTTCACCAACCGGTACAAAATACCGCCACTAAGCCTACCAGAACTAGATGGCACGCGCCTGGGCTTGTCGGATAAGGCCAAGTTTCTAGGCATAGTTCTGGACAGGAAATTGAATTGGAAGGAGAATGTTCTTCAGCGCCAGAAGAAAGCTTGCATCGCTCTTTACACATGCAAAAGAGCCTTTGGCAAAAAAAGGGGGCTCAGCCCTAGAGTATGCAGTTGGATCTACACGGCCATCATTCGCCCAATCATGCTGTACGGAGTCGTCGTATGGTGGCCTGCGCTGAGCAAGGCAACATGCCTGAATCTGTTGCGAAAAGTCCATAGATCCAATATGATCTGTATAAGCGGTGCGCTAAGGACAACGCCCAACGAAGCCCTCCAGGTCATTCTGGACATTTTGCCACTTGATCTGGAAGGGTTTCGGTCAGCGGCGGGTACTATTGGAGTCTTACAGCTTTCTCCCTCTTAGCACAGATCGTTGTGCGACCACTACAGTCGGGGATAGCTGTTTCAAAATAAATATTCCCACAGAGAAGACTGGGAGAGGACGGATTGGTGTCCCGAAACAAATTGTGGCACTTCCATATACACCGACGGCTCGAAATCTCGGCAATCCTGGACGCCGCGGCCTGGTTAAGCAAACGTGTTATCGGAGAAGATATCGCTATTTTCAGCGATAGTCAAGCGGCCATCAAATCACACGTTCAACTCTGAACTGACGCTCAGCTGTCGTCGATCTCTTCAGGAGATGGCCCAACAGATCCGCGTAAACCTCATATGGATCCCGGGACATAGGGACATTGAGGGAAACTGTAAGGCAGATGAGCTTGCCAGGCAGGGCACGACCAAGCAGGTTCTTCAGGATAAAGAGCGCTTAGGTATGCCGTTTGCCACATGCAAACTAATGCTGAAGGAGCACACACTCCGTCAAGCTAACGAAAGATGGCTGCAATCCCCAGGGTGTCGGATATCGAAACAAACTTGGCCAAAATGGGATCTTAAAAGCTCTAGACGCATTTATGCCCTAACTAGGAGGGAAATCTCTATATTGATAGGGGTATTAACCGGTCACTGCCTCATTGGTAGGCATGCAGAAAGGCTAGGTGTACCCTACCGACGATGCTGCAGGAGTTGAAAAGATGATGAGGAGGAGGAAACAGTGGAGCACCTCATTTGCAACTGTCCGGCTTTAAGCGGCGCGAGAACGCGCTTTTTGGGAGTTCCGTTCCTGGATAGCCTAAGCCAGATCACGGAACTGGACATAAAGGACTTGATGGCCTTCATAAAGTCATCTAAGTGGTTCGAGGAGGAGTAACCCTTATACTAGTACTAGTACGCTGGGTATAAAAACAATGAACTTGATACTGCATGCAAGTAAAAAAGAGTGTTAGAAAATCGGATCAAATTTGGAACTTTTTATAATAGCTATCATATATTGTAGCAACTATCTATGTACATACACACATATCAATTGCCAGAGTTCAGTTAAAAGCAAAAAATTTTCAGGACAAAGTAGACAAAAGAAGCAAGAACACCAACAACAATATAATAATTTTTGTAAACAAAAACTGTTTGCATGTGTGTGTACCTAGTTACATACATATATACCCGCTTTAGAAAACGCCTTTACAAAACCGGTAGGACCAACCATAGCGGACAATAGGATTAAGTGCTAAACAATGAAGAAGTTTATACTTGGAAAAAAGTTTTTAAAGGGAAAAGGCAAAAAACCCCTACCTTAAACATTCTCTTAAAATATGCATACATACTCCTCTCCCACTAAATACAGATACATAGCAACAAATTTGGGTACAGCAACAACACGTGCTTTCTATTGTGAGTTCTTCTTGAACGTAAACAGTCTACGGATCAGAGTCTTGTTGCTCTAAATGCCTTTGCTCTCAAAGACGGCACATTCATTCTAATTTCGCCGCTCACCTACCTTTAAATTTTGCGGTGTGTTTTGGTTTTGAAAGGTATGTATGTATGTATTTAGCATAACAAAACTTTTTAAAGGATTTTCAAAAAAAGCTCAATGAATAAAGCAGTTGAAGCTCCATGAATGGCTGTTGGTTGTTGGTACATATTTCCATTTAGTATGGGGGTGTTGTTTGCCTGTGGCTTTTTCAAGGTATTGTGTATGCGAATTCGACTATGTGAACAACAACTTGACTTAGTCTTTCTTTGAAATAGAAATTAAATTATACAAATAATTAAATTATAACAAAGGAATGATTAATATGCGAAAATTACTATTCAAATGGCTGAGATTTTAATGGCGCTTGGCGATATTTATTTCAAGTATTGCTGAGAACTTGATGGTTTATGGTTCAAGAACAATCAAAAAGTGAATACGATATCTCGAAATGACTGAAACATTTCAGATTTGAGAGATTATACATATCGTCGGCTTAGGTCGCAAAGGTGCTAAGTCCTCCTTATGGATTTTTTCATGTTTTGATGCAAAATGCTAGAAAGTGTTAATATACACTACTTTTATAATGAATTGCATAACTATTATGTTTTTAAGAGTGTTGTTTGCATTGATTCGGAAATGTGCTAAGTCCAACAATGAAATGAAAAGGTGCTAACTCCATACGAATTTCAAAATATTTCTTTTCTTCTTTTTTTCCATATCAAATTTTCAAGTGAAAAACTAAAAAAATGTTTAAATGGGATCATCTACCTGCACTGATCTCACTTCTCCTTAGTAACTGACACACAACTATTCGACCTTGGACAGTAAAGACAAATGTTTGTTCTATCATATTCAGTCTTCCAAAGACTTAAATCACATGTCAAAAAATAAGCAAAAAGTCGATTTTCGTCAAAATTGTGCAATAAAATCTGCTCGTGCTTGTCTGCTAATAGGTCTTGCGGTCAACGAGGACAAGACGAAGTATTTGCTGACATCAAAGAAAGAATCGGCGCACCTGCGCCTTGGCAGTCACGTCACTGTTGATAGTTACAAATTTGAAACTGTGAGGGACTTCGCCTATTTGGGAACCGGTATTAACACCGAAAATAATATCAGTCTAGAAATCCGGAGAATCACGCTTGCCAACAAGTGGACTGAGTAGGCAATTGAGAAGTTAAGTCCATGTATGGCTCAGATTCATGGACAGTGTCAAGAGAAGATGAGATGGCCCTGGGAGTATTTGAGACAAAAGTTCTCCGGGAGATTTATGGCCCTTTCCGTGATGCCAACGGCGAGTATTGAAGGAAATTTAACGATGAGCTGTACGAGCTTTACGCAGATCTGACCATAGTCCAGCGAATTAAAGCCCAAAGGCTCCGCTGGCTGTGTCATATCATGATGATTATGATGATGATGATGATGATGATGATGATGATGATGATGATGATGATGATGATGATGATGATGATGATGATGATGATGATGATGATGATGATGATGATGATTATGATGCTTGTCTGCTATAAATCTGCGATAGTAAAACGTTATTGTGTGATAAAGAGGAACGTTCAGGCTTTCTGAATCGTGTACTTTAATGCAAATAATGCTCCAAACTCCAAAAAATTTGAGCTTTAAGCGCGGATTGTGGCCAAACTAAGCCTAATATAAAAATTCTAAGAGTAGGTATGTCTTCTACGGAAGAACCTTTAAGAACACTCATACTTGAAAAATTGGTTTGGTTCACTCACAGATTTTTGTTTAAGAGGGGGTCAAACTCCTCGCTTACACGCCTTTGTCTTCCAGTAGGCCTTCTCGCGGCCGGGCTGACGTCTAGTTGTAGCAGTCGAACCCATAAATGTGGAATTGACCTTGCGCCGAGTGACCCGATTTTTCTGTTGCTAGCCCTTAGAGAATTTTGATTTTGGAAAAAGTGCTAAGTCCAGTGAAAAAAATAAAAAGTAGCTGCCAAAAATGTACTAAGTCACAAAAATGTTTTGTCGTTTTACCTAATTTCAAAGCCTTTTGTACATATGTAGCTACAGATAAAACCTTTAAAAGGTCTTTTAATCAACCCAGCAAACATAGTTCAACTTTTTCTCAAAGCTGTATAGTTTCACAAGTTGATATCCAACCCAATTCTCCAATTTTTCTCCAACCTTAGAGATATTTTGATATTTCAAGTTTATTCGGTGTTGAGAAAAAATCGCTTGAGCTTTGAGAAGCCCCTTAGTTCTCAACTTGAGATCTACCGTAACTCAAGCACAAATGTTTGTTGGGAATATTTACTACCTAGTTTTATGTTGTATGCATTCATGAGCGAACGAGAGGACATATATAAGAACAAACAGTCATGGTATTTGGTGCAATAAGCAATAGATTCAAGTACTTATCCTGGGGTCTTGGAACCATAAATAAATTTTGGCGGCATGAGAACTGAAGCGTGTTAGTCTTCGACGCAGAGAAAGAAGTGTGCTAGTTTTCCACGCAGAGAACTGAAGCGTGTTAGTCTTCCGCGCAGAGAACGAAGTGTGCTAGTCTTCCACGCAAACAACGAGCCGTGCTAGTCTTCGTTGGGAGCGACGATATGTCCCCGTACTTTGCACCTATTCCAAAACAATGGTGGTTGTAATTATCTGAGACAGTTTGTCCCCTTTAATTAGGCCGTCGCAATTTGCTACCAATTAAATGAATGAATGATAAGCGATTTAAATACGGTTCATAACTTATGTGTTTTTTAGTGGAAAATTTGTACCGTAAATATTTCATCTTTTCCAGTTGATTTAGCACATTTTGTTTAGCAATTTGGAGCGCAATCAAAATTCTTATTTATCATCCGTGACTGCTAAACATTCACTGACAACCTTTTGAACTTTTCACTCCAATCACTTTTGTTTGCTAGAACTGCTGGTACTTGAATGATAGTAAAATGAAAGTTGACTGTCTAAGGCAAGGTGAACCTCAAAAGAGGAAGGCAAGCGATTGTTGCAACTGTTCTGTGTCGCTCAAAACTTGAATTTGTACCTTGCTTTTACTTGTCGCAATAGCTTTGTAACATGCCTAGTTCATACGTTGTTGTTGATCGAATATCAATGGTGCTGTAAATGTTCGTTACTTGTTTGTACTGCTACATGGGTGGCGTTGGTGATACCGTCCCAATACAGCGCTTCCCGCTAGTTACGTTCGCTTGCAAGGGCGAATTTTGAGTTTGTGTTTGTTAGGTTAAATATGAATGGGATTTCAAAAATATGCGTTGTAGGACGTTTAATATCGTTTTTGTAAAAAATACCCGCGTGGTGCATAGTACACGTGTTAGAAGTTATCTTCTTACCTCAGGAATAATTATCCCGAAAAATGTCGAAAATTGGGTTAGGTGGCAACGCTGGTTCTTTTGTTACCCATTTTGGTGTATCTTGGTCAATATTAAAAAATGATATGTGTGGCAACCCTGTAAATCGGCCGAGGTGACCACAGCCGCAGCCAAGTAGAAAGTCTTATAATGAAGAAGACTATATATATGCTAAATTTAATCAAAATTGCTTCAGCCTTTCCTGAGATATTGGCGATATACGAAGGAATAAATAAAGTACGTTAGGTGGAAACCTACCTGAAAATATCTTGGTTGGTATAGTGGGGAATATATGTTTCATTTCATATCCATTTTGGCATATCTGGCTCAATATTAAAAGATATAGGGTGTAACCCTGTAAACCGCCCGAAATGGCAACCCCCAAGTAAAACAATTTGGAATGAAGCTGAGATATTAGTCGATATACGGAAGAATAAATAAAATGTCGTTAGGGGGCAACCTCGGTGGAAACCCTGCCTTAAATCTGCCTTCCATTTGATACCCATATTGCCATATCTTGTTCAATATTAAAAAAAATGAGATAGGTGGTAACCCTGTGCACAAAAATTTTGTACCGCCGCCTAAGAATTTAACTTCGAAAACCCTTTAAATTTCATTTCACCCGGTCGATGGTCCTACAGGGTCGCTCAATTCTCCCGATTGATTTTGACTCTGAATTGGATATGCCTGTGTTGTAGTGGTATGCGTTGGCGTGTGTGAAAGTGCTTTAGCATGAAATTGTGCAAAACTTTCGAATGCAGTTTGCTTGATTGTTTTGGTTGCGCGGTTTCGCGGTTGAGTGCTTCCGTTGGTCGGTCAGCAACTGGCATGCGACGCTTGCTACTGTTCTGTTGCAATGTGCACTTCCCTCTTTAAATACTCTGAATGTTATTAATGTTGCAACGAAATTCTCGTTTTGTTTGCCTTTTTGACGTTTTTATACTTTTTCTTTACATTAGGTACATTATTACTATTATTATATCTGTTCGTCGGTTTTTATCATTGGTCGTTTTTTCATTTTTGTTACATTCCTACACTTATAATTACTAATTGTCTGACCATAAAGCAAAGACTGCCTTGCACAGATATCTTTGGCCACACAAAGTTTGTGAGTAACGAGCAAGAAAGTACTAAGTGTGTGCATTAGGGTGCACCTGATTTTGTTAGTTTGCCATGCAAAGTGAGACTCTAAATAGAAATCTAGTCAGGTCATACAAACATGATTTGAAACCAAAGTCATAAGAAGACTGAGCTAAAGCTTGATCAATTTTTGCCATTTATTGAATTGAGTGTAAAATGGTTAATGATTTTAATATACATATATAAATCTGAATCGATGACTGAGTGGAATATCGCCCTATCTCAGATATTTTTTTTTTTCCAAAAACGACCTATCTCAAAGTAAATTCAATATACTGAGATTGGGCGTTCCTCATCCAAATTTCAAGAAAGGGCGTCATAGAAAACAAATTAGGGTAGTATTCTAGCAAAACCAACTTTTTTATGTGGTGCTTACAAGAAACGTAATGCCGATACGCGTAAGAGTGTGGAGCTCGAGATGCTGACTGGTAGGAATCACGCCCGAAAATTCAGCCAAAAGATTCCGCGGATGACGATAGGTTTCAAGACCGTGGTGAATTTCTGCAGGGTCTATAATGACGATCCGTAGGGTCACTCTGTATTGCGATGCGAAAGCAAATGCTGTCAAAACACATACATTTTTCTTTGAAATGCGAAAGAAATTTCTACACGAGAAAAATGAGCTGGTCATATCAACCATAATATGAGTTGATTCAACCAAAATCACTGTGAAATCTTATCCATTATTCAATGCTGTTGATTCAACTGCATTGAACTGGTAACCTTAAGTTAACAGTTAAGCTGTTATTTTAACAGTTAAGTTGCTGCTTTGTTGTTCTGCGGGTTGCTGGTTTGATGCTCGGTGAAGTCAATATAATTTGTTTTTTTTTTGTTTGTTTAAATAAGTCATATTTTAACACTGAAATAAAATAGTTTTCAGAGTTCTTATATTGACTTCGGCGAGAATCGGACTCAGGTCTCTTGAACGATCAACCCAGGTATCGCATACTTTATTATTATTACTAGGGAATCCAATTTTCGGGATTTCTAGCCTCTCGGGATTTTCGGGATTTGAAAGTTCAATACCGGGATCCCGGGATTGCGGGATTGTCCCGAATTTTATTTTTTGCTAAAAATGGCACCCCATATCTATGTAATAAAGTAGACTAAATTATAGTAATTCATTTAAGTATGTATGTATGTATTTATCAAGGCAGTAATTTTTATAACGAACGAAAAGTAACATTAAATTTGTAACTCAAAGTTACTATTCAGGAACTTGAAACATAAGTTGTTTGTACTACTGGTAAACATAGCCAAATATACATACTTATATATTTGATTAACAACGACTTACAAAAAAATAAAAATAAAAATGAATGCCATTTGACTTAGAGAAAAATTACTTTTTCTGAAGTTTGAAGTGTGATCTTAAAGAAATTATTGCATTAATAGTGTCATCTCTTAACCTGGCCTCTGCCTCAACACTGGTGGGTTGAACAGTTGACAAAACGTCAAATGCTTTCTGAATATAATAGCCTTTTGATACATTTACACTGCACCAAATGCGTCGCATTTGGCGAAGTTATTTCGAGAATGTTTGTCCGCAGAATGAATTTGTTTTCCAAATTAGACGAATTTAATTTAATTTGACTTAATTTGGTGATAAAATTCAATCTCCGGATGAACGGCCTCGAAAAAACCTGGCCGAAAGTGACGCATTTGGTGCAGTGTAAATGTAGCTTTTGTTGCCCCCATTCCAAAAAATATCAATTAGGTCTAGTAATCCCGGGATTTTCGGGACTTAAAAAACTAAGGGATTGGAATCCCTAGTAGGTCCTCCATGGAATAGCAGAAACAAAGCGAAGGTTGGAGTGGTCCAGTCCTAGAACATCGCAATGTTAATTGGAGCACAATTTTTATATGAAAAAGGATTACATTTGGAGTACTCTGATGCTCCAATTGGAGTACTCTTGGGATAGGAAATAGAGTACTCTCAATTTTTGCATAATCAGTTGGAGGTTTTTTCCAAATGACAGTTCCTTCGCTGTTGGATTAACCCAAAATTCTGTAAGTTTTACCAAATTTTCTTGATAAAAAATTGACAGTCCTACGACTGTTGAATCAACAGTTATTTCAGCAAAAATTTTCGTTGAAATAACCAAAATTTGGTCAATTCAACAGAATTGGGTCAATTACAGGGTAACAGTTCGGGACTGTTGATTTTACCAGTGCCATTTTTTTCTGTGTAGGTAACCATCATTTTTGAGTAATGGAAGGGGGGGAGACAGGAGCCCGGCACCTCAATCTCTGAAGATATAAAAAAAGGTCCCACTATCCGACTATGATGATGTGAGTGAGGGACTTCTTCTATTTGGAAACCAATTACCACCGAAAAAATGGCAGTCAGGAAATTCAACGAGGAATAATTCCTGCCAACAAGTGCTACTGAGGCCGGACTAGGCACCTGAGAAGTAAAGACCTCTCCTGAGGAACTAAGATCACGCTATATAAGTCGCTCACCATACCTGTGCTGACGAGACAAGGGTCATCTGGTTTTGGAGTTCTAAGGAAGATTTGTAGTCCTTCTCTGAACATAAATATGGTGTACCCTGATATAAATACACTTGCAATAGAGATGGGTGCAAGTTATTGGAATCAACGTACTAACACAATTCATGATAGTTTTTATTCTTTGATTCACCTTAAAATTATAATATTGTTAAAAAAACTAGGTCAGCATTTAGAGCAGGCATAGGGCACCTAGTGCAACAATTGTCCGAAAATCTGAGAACCAAGTTCACACAGATGATTACGCTTTTTTCTTGTGAGAGTGCTATAACCCTACTGAGCAATCAATTTATGTCGTCATACGCTGTTACATCGGTACTTGCTAGTAAGAGAGGAAGCAAAAATAGATAACATAATTTGATTGGTGAGATAACGATCTTTCACTAATACATCGTAACTTCCAACTCTTTCCGGACCTGATTTAGAGCTGCTTTATTTTATCATCTCTAAAGACTTATTGCCTATTCTTTAAGTATGGTTTTGCCTTTTCTGAAAATGTCGGATAGTTAATGCCTTGTTTTAATTCTTTCTAAGAACTCTAAAATAAAAAAAAAAAAAAAAAAAAAAAAAACTAATGGCGGCGATATACCTACAGGTTATCATCATAACCTCTAACGAGATTTTTAGCCGAGCTTCTCTTTCCAACTTGTGGTGTGTTGCTTTTTGAGTTTTTCCTACAAGTTGGCGGGACCTACAGTTTTTTGCCGACTCCGAACGGCACTTGCAAAGCAAATGAATTTTTTGCTGAGAAGCTTCTCATGGCAGAAATACACCCGGAGAGTTTGCCAAACTACTGCCGAGGGGCGACCCCGTTTTAGAAAAATTCTTTTTCTAAATAATTTTTGATGTTACTTTTGCCGGGCATCGAACCGCCACGACTTGGTGTAGAAGGCCGAACACTTAACCGCTACACCACGGCGGCCGCCAAGAACTCTAAAATAAAGAGTCTGATAATAGGGGACTCATCAAACCTTATAAACGCCTTATAAAGCGCGTAAAGGTATAAATTTATAAAGTGGTTAAATGAACTGTAAAAATTTGTATGGCACACAGTTTACACAAATTTGATAAACCTCCGCGTCGATTTTGTTGTGTAAAAGAGTGCGTAAATTTATCCAGGGCAATGACGACGTTCGACATGTAATTTTTTTTAAAGCATTAAATATACACTGGACAGAAATAGAAAAATAGGCTGAAAATGGGTCGAAAATTAGATACTTTTTTTATGAGAATTTCGAAATAAAAAGTCTAGGTTTGAAATCAATTAAACATAAATTTATTTAAGGCGTTCATCTCACTGAGCTGATAAATGTATAAACATACGCATTTCGTAAACTTATAAGGTTTGATGAATCCGCCTAATGATGAAGATAAAATGTGGAATCTAGATAATAAAAAGTTTCATTAATAGTTCACCTAAACGTGATCCAAGTTACAAACGGCTCTATAGATATTGTCAATTTTTCCTCAAGAAGCAAAATGTCTCAAATTTGCAAAATTTTCAGAAATTGTCTTTTATTTATTTCGAAGTCACGTATTTAGAAGATATACCACTATATCATTTAGTGTGAGAAATTGAAATCAACGGGACTGCTTGAACCCGCGTATAACTTTACATCTCTAATCCTCAAACCGTTGTATCGCCTGGTAAAAACTTTGTTGTTATTTATAAATGTGGCTGGCGTTGAATTTATATTTGTAAATTAAATATTTGATTTTTGGTACTCGATAGTCTCAAGTTTTTCTATTTCTGTTCGACTTTTCTTCTGCCTTTGGGCATTTATTATTGCATTTGTATGCCATAAGTTTCTGTTTTTTTCTGTGTCCACACTCTACTACGGACAAAGTAAATATAAATATTGGTTGCTTTTAATATTATTGCTAAATATTGCACTTTGGTATCTTAAAGCGGGTTTTATTTAATGGTTTTCATTGGTTATCACACAAATATAAACACATAGTAGACTGGTCCAAATATTTTTTTTTTTTAACTATTTTGACATTTTTCAAAATGACGAAACAGAACAAGGAAATATTTTCGAAATTTTAAACCTAAAAACGTATTCTTAGAGATCTATCTTTGGTATTTTTTCTTCAATGGTCCTAAAAAACCTAAAATATCAATTATAGATCCCTTTGCTTTTCGATTGTGAAAGAGAGTATAATTAGAATGTTAAAGAATTTTTTTTTTATATTTGACCCGATCTAATATGTGTTTCTCTATAGGTACATAAAAACCAACGAAACCCATTTTTTTGGTTCTGTCTAGTGTACGTACCTAACCATGACAAAACCGCATTGATTTCATCGCGTCTGAGCAAATTTTAATAAAACTAATTGATTGATGTGCAAAGGTAAAAGGTAAATAAAAGCTAAAAAGTTTAAAAGTAGTTTAGTTCGTTGGAGCACACCTCCTTTTTTGGTACGACCACTCTCCTTCAATGGAAAAGGTGTCATGTTATCTGTTGGTTTGTGGAAAGACAAAAGGTTCACATCGCTGCACTAACAGACATACTATGAAATTTTATTATTAATTCGAGATGATATCATTGAGGTCTCTTTGAGATAGCCGCACAATTTTATCCTTGTCTCTTTTTCAGGTAGTAAAGTGATATCACATGATGAATTAATAATGTGTGATATAGTTAAATATACATAGTATTGGAGTGATAGCCTTAAAATGTTTACGCTATATCGTACGGTTTTCGTATAATAATTATATCACATTTCAGTCATTGTGACATTTTTTAGGGTTTTAATGAGATATCACATAATTTTCTGGAATAGCGAAATTATCATGTGACTTAGATTTGATTTAACTAGATATTTTCTTTGATTTAACAGCATCGCTGTATTTTTGTCAGATCACATTTGAAGTAGTGATGTGAAATCACGTCATACCAATTTCACGTCATATCATTGAAGCAATGATGGGACTGCAAGTTAGTGGTAGAGTTAGATGCAATTAAATTCCGGATCGGGAAATGGGAGTGTGACACATACGTTAAAAAGGCACTTTGTTGCATCTGCCCTGGTTACATCTGTCTTCCACTTAGCCCGTGATGTTGTTAGATCCCTAGGGCCTCTCGAGTTTGCCATAAAGTATGATTCACGAAGTGGTATCTTAATTAGTTGATTTAATTAGATATTTTATTTGAGTTAACAGCTTCACTTTTTTGTCATATCACATGTTTCTTTAAATTGTGGGATTCTGTGTGATATTTTTATTTCAAGAAGTAGTAATGTGGCATCAGGTGATATTATTGGAGCAATGATGAGACTGCAAGTTAGAGGTAGAGTTAGATGTCATTAAATACCGGATCGGGAAATGGGAGTGTGGCACATACGTTTAAAAAGACACTTTGTTGTTTTAAATCCCTAAGGGCCACTTGAGTTCGCAATAAAATATGTTATACACAGTGGCACCGTAATCTAGTTACTTTCTTTGTCCAAACGCGCAAGAGTATCTTGGCTACTACAAGGTGGCACCCAGAAATGCGTGCACATCTAGTAATCTGGTGCTATGCCTACAGCCTTAAGCAACCTCACCCTTTGAGAGTTGTCTCATCGTAGGGGCCAAGAACCAATTACTACAGATCACGCATTCCGACAACCGTGTATTTGTAATTTAAATTGAGAAAAAAGTTTTTTGTCAAATGACGTCACGGTTTTGAAAGTTTTAGTTTTTTTAACTGACTTTTCTCCTCACACTTTCATTCACTTGTTTTTTAAATGAAATTTTTCAATTAAAATTTTGTAAACAATCAATCTTCTAGGAGATACATATATAGCGCCTTAATATTGACATACTATCCACTAAAACACGGTTTCTAAAACATAACGTAACATTAACCAAGGACATTAACACTTTATAAAAAGATTTTCACAAAAATTTGTTTAAAAACAATTCGAATATTTTTTTCCTTTGTTTTTGTTTCCTTTTTCAGACATTTAAAGCCAAGCAGACATGTTCATAAAACCGTGACATCACAGCTTTTTTTAAATGCGTGATCTTATTAATTGGATCATGGTAGGGGCTACGTTAAACGTTTATTAAATTCGCCAGGTACGGTTTTTATTTTCATATCTAGTTTACCGTCACTCTAGTATATAGAAAACTTACTATGTCGGATGCGGCTAAGGTTGTCACCTAATATTATTATGTTTTTACTGATATAAACTTTTGAATAAAAGCAATTTGCCTTATTTCAAGGTCGCCCAATTAAGTGTTGCCACTTAGGATGTTTTTGCTGTACTGCCATTTATATTTTATTGTTTAAAATGAGATATGCCAATTTTAGTATGAAACGAAGTTTACTTGACAAAAATTTCTATGTAGTTATGCCAACAGATTATCTGTCGCAATCGAAGGGTTCTCCCTAAGGTGATGCCACTTAGCATATTTTTTCCGAGCTGCCAATTATCTATTTTCCCAAAATTAGATATAGTAGTACTGGTATCAAACGAAATTTATTATACGATTTATTTCAATATAAAAATATAGGGTTGCCACTTAATCCAATTAAATGGAGAGCAATGTTGGTCGGCCAGGTGCTCTTATTTTATATATTTTTTTCGTTTCGGTTTCAAAACGACATGCGGGGTTATCATCCGATTTTACTTTTACTCTGTGGAAACTCTATAAATTGGTAAAATTTTAAAGTCCGAACACTGAGAAAGAGACATGATAAACAAAACTCTTGCAGGTTAATTTAAGAGAGTAATTTTTTCTCCAGAAATTGATGGAGCACTCGACAGAGTAAACTTATCTCTACGCGAAATTCTCTGTGCTCTTTAGACTCTACAGATTAATGTAAATACGAAAGAATATAGATAAAAACATCGGATGCAGTTGAAATATACTTTTTAGCTTGCAGGCATAATTAAGCGATGCGTACGCATGTGGGCATCAGCTGCTCAGCTTACAAACCCAACAAACATTTTTAACTAATCTCAATTTGAGATGCATTTGAGAACCAATCATCTTCTCAAATCTCAAACGTTGGTTTTTAATTTGAGGCGAAATAACCGTTGATAGCGTTCTCAACCTAAAAGGCTCATTTTTAATATGGGATTTTCCCTGATTTTCAAATTGAGAACGGCAGAACTTTCAAACGTTTCTCAAACTGAGCGGAGTGGATCGAAATGGAATCCACATGCTCTCATTGAAATATTTATTCAGAGATGCCAATCATGCAAAATAAATACTCATTTTAATAAAAAGCGTGTTTCCATTTATGCAGTTAAATTTTACTTAATTTAACTAATATAGTTCAACAAATAATCCTGTTATATAAACAACATTTGAAAAAAGTTGAGAATAGATGGTTTCTCACACGTTTGAGTTTTTGGTGCTCGATGTTTGTGGGGAATAGACAATACTGGCAACATATCACACACACACAAAAGATAAACTTTTTGAATAACAAACAGCATTTCCGGCTCAAAAGAACGCAAGCGCAGTGCTGAACAAAAGTAAGAAGAAAACAAAAACTCGCTCAGTTAATGCGACGAGACAAGATAAAAACACAAAAGTAGTGGGAGGTATGTGGGTGAGAGTGAATGCACATAAAATGTACATATGTATGCAAGTAGAGAGGTGTAGATGCAAGTTTGGTTAATGTTTCCATGTATGCGCTTATCTAAATTTTGCATATTTTAAGCATTCGCCAACATTTTCCAATAAAATTGAGCTCATAAAATTTTGTTATTTAGCGTTGCACTTACTCACTGAGCATTTGTGATGTGCACTCTATGCGCATCTAACCATTACATGGATTTTGAAACATAAACTAGCAAACATAACAAAATAGTGAAAAGTCGATAAAGCTAAAATAAGCGGCCGCACAGTGGGCGTTATCTGAGAATAATACAATTTTGGATTAAACGGTTGAGTTATGTATATGATGTCCAGCTTTTTCTCGTTCCTTTTGAAAACGTTGGAACATCTCAACGATTTATACATACAGGTTAGGATTCTTAGAGAGTTTGTCGGCAATATGCCTATTTTGAAGACTGGGTTACTGAATCTTAACTCAGTGGCCAGTTGATATAGTGGTTACTCGACCACAATGAACTCGTTTTAGGAGCCTTTCGTGCTATCTAGAGAGTTTCCAACCATGTCCTGGTAGTGGTTATCGATCGCAGCTTAGAAGTGTTGGGAGTTGAATTGCAGTGGTTGGATTTGTTAGCATACGTCTAGGCGAAATAACTGTTACAGCGATTACATTTTTAGTACCCTTCTATAGGTAGTTAACTATGTACTAGGATATAAAATAAAACAGATCCCACCTCGTTTGAAAAATAGGCAGGTATGCTTCGCATTAAAGGAACTTTGAGTTATATCCTCTCATCCTCAATCGAAAAGGTTCTTATACTATTGGAAGTCGAATTGGTCTAATTGAAATCTGGTCAAAGATTTCTCAAACGTGTTACAGGGAAATTGGGAGCAGCTGTGTACTAGGGAAGTGCAGTAGAGGTGCATCTTAGGACGGGTCCATCCGGACATTGTCGAGCGCCAGACCTGGCAATGCTTGTAAGAACGAAGTTTCTCAGTGGAAAGCTAACTGACAAGAGACTCACAACGCAGCTGATTATGCTCACGAGGGTTCACAATATATGTATGCATTTATTTCAAAGCACGCTCTCGTGAAGCTTAACGTATGTAGAATATAGAGCTGAGCCTCGGTTGTTCTGTACACGATGAGCTTTCTGCTATGGTGAGCCGGAACAAAATCGAGATATATAAAAAAAAAGAAAAGATGGCAACCCTACAAACTGCAACAACTGAAAACACCCAAGTAAAAAATTTTTGAACGAAAAAAACTGACTATTTGCTAAATGTTAACGATGTCGATGTAAAAAATATTGTCATATCTGGCTTAATATTATATATATAATTGAGATAGGTGGACCCCCTGTAACCCGCCACAAGTGACAATGGCCAAGTCAAAAATGTAAAACTAAGCAATCTATATGCTGAATTTTATCAAACTAGCTTTAGGCTGAAAATACCCTTATTTTATACCCATACTGGCATATCTTGCCATAGTAGAAAAAAAAAACATAGATGGTAGCCCTATAAATCGCACCTAGTGGTAATCCCCAGATAATGGTCGATATACGAAGGAGTAAATAAAATGTGGTTATGTGGCAACCCTGCTTGAAAACTCTTTGTTTGTATACCGCCGAAATTTCCTTTGTTTTAATCAAGGTCTGAAACCGATTAAAATAACGTTCGGGTTACGGTTTCGGTTTTGCAACGTGTTTCGGTTTCGGTTCCGGTTCCGGTTTCGTTCTTCAACATTTATTTCGGTTTCGGTTACGGTTTCGTTCCGGTTTCGGTTACCAAATAAAAACACAAACAAAATAAATTTTACTACTAAAATAGTCAAGTACCTATGTAGCTTCGAAATAGATCTGAATGATGGGATTTCTCTAATATAATAATAAATTTTATTAACGCTATGCATGGATGAAATTTCTGCAAAACAAATTCCTAGAATTAACTCTACTTTTTTATTAGAAAAATATTAAATGAAATGTATAAATCGCCAAAAACATTAATATGAGTGGTGCTTTCTGAGTCAAGCCTGAACATTTCGTTTTCGTATCTCGTAAATTTTTTTCGGTCGCTTCATTCAACTATAATCAAATTTCCTCTTTCAGAATTTTTATACTAAGGTTAAAACGCGTATTTTGTAACCTTGCTCGACAATCCTCCCTGAAAGTTCTCAGAGTACCTGTTTGTGCCCACTTAAAGAAGTGATACATTAAAAAAATTCAAAACCGTTTGGAACCGGTTCCGGCTCTTGAAACGGTTTCGGTTTCGTTCTTTTCCAGATCAAAATAACGGTTACGGTTTCGGTTTCGGTTTTGAAAAATGAATCGGTTTTAATCGATTACGGTTACGGTTTCGGTTTCGGTGTCAGTCCTTGGTTTTAATACCCATACAGATCTATCTTCATGAGTATTAAAAACAATCCAGATAGGTGGCAACCGTGTATAGCGCCTCAAGTGGCAACACCAAGAACGAAACATACTATATACATATGCCAAATTTAATCCAAATCGGTCGATCATATCCCGAGATAATAGTAGTTATACAAATATCCATAAGATTTCCAGTAAATTTCAAAATTCACCCACTGTCTGTCTGCAATACAATGTGACTATATGTATATGTACATAAGGAACTCCCTGCTGACGTTCATGCTCGTGCCGCGAATTCGGCTCTGCTTATGCCGGTAAATACAAAAATACTATGCTACTATGGGGAAGCTGTGATGTTGGCTGAAAAGCGGCGAGCAATAGACTTAAAGCAACACGATTTTTAGAGTTTAGGGGGGATATTGGGGTACTTTCGATTGATGTTCGTGCTGAGCATAAGCAAGCCGTTGTGAAGAGAACTGCTAATAGGAGACTGTTGGGTTGAACCGTTTTCTGTTAAAATGTGGCTGCAAAGTCGACGAGCATAATCACTTCAAGGCTCTTTTATATGAACTTCGGGAGATACCAACGGACCAAACGACGAACCGAAAGAGCTAAGAGACTAATACTGTGCTCATAATATTTAACCTTGCTCAACAGGAAAATGAGACACCATGCGACTATCGTTAGGATTGATATACTCGTGAAAGCGACGAAAGGTGTTCGTTGACACGAGTATAGGATGTTTGTAGGTGTTGAGACAGACATCTACCTACACACATATGCAACTTTGGCACCCTAACGGAAATGAACTCCATTTTTCGAAGGAACGAAATTTAAAGCACACATACTAATAACGGAAGCTGTGAATAAACACAAACACACTCATATTTGTTTGTACACACATTAAAAGTGTAGGAGTTCGGTTCGTACATTCAACGAGTTAAACACGAATGCACGATTTATTATTATTTTCGGCTATTTCTGCTCATAGCCGCTGTAAGCAAAAACAACAACAACTAGCGAATATGTAAAGAATTTATCTACATACATCGTGTGAGGAGCCGAATGCAGCAGCCGTTGGTTGGAAGAACAACGACACCGCCACAGTTAGAAGTTCAATTGTGCCGGCCAACGTCAGTCGAAGTTAGCAGTCAGCAGTTAGCGGCAGCACCCAGCGTCAAAGCATCAGCTGTTTGAAGTGAAATTAAAAAAAAAACCCTTCTTATAAGTGTGAAATACTAAAGATTTGTGAATAGAAAATTAAAATTACAAAAAGCCGGTGCAGCAAAAGGGAAAAGTTGGAGCGAAACGAAGCGAACGAATTTTTTGTGCTGATTTTTTGAACAAAAGTGAAGTTAAGTGGTGTTTTTGAGAGTCGAAAGCTTAACACCTGCTAGACATTTAATGGATTGTTGAGTGTTGAAAAGAAAAGCAGAAAAGTAGAAAATGGAAGATTAGTATAAAGAAAAAGAGAATAACTAATTTGAAAGAGTAAGAGTAAAAAAAGGTTTAGCAAAAATTTCAAGAACTCCACTTGTCTGGTACTGATAAATGCGCGCGTCTTCCTATATTAAAAAATATTTACAAACATACATATAAATGTATATTTACAAATATACACACATACAAACAAACATATGACTTGTATGTAAAGTACTCTTGTCTGCTTCAAGTCTACAAGTAATTTACCATTACAAGTTGGCGATTTTGTAAATTATATATACTCAAACCATTACGCTCAGTGACTCTGTCTGTGCCCATATACCGTTGTTTTAGGCAGTCGCAGGCGCAGCAATCGGTACGTCATTCGTCGTTGTGTACCAAAAAAAAAAAAAAAGAATAGTAAAACACCGCCGGTGGTCACGAAAACATTAAAAACAAAAAGAAAAAACAAAGAAACAGCGTTCAAAATTTATCGCCATATAAAATACACGCAATCAAGTGGCGTAGCAAATAGCGTAGAGACAAACCGTTATAGTCAGACCGGCAGCACGCGCGCCAGTGTCAGTCACAGCTAGCCAGGCAGCCAACAATCAGCCAGAAAATCAACCAACAAAAAACCAACGAACGACCGTAGAGGCAGCAAATGCATCAGAGTGCGATTGACTGGAAACGTTTATAAAACGTGTCTACAATACATACTTACATCCATACATATAAGCAAAAACATATGCTTGTGTAGTGCACACATACAGACACTTTCAAGCAAACAGCAGTGCAACACTGCGAGGTAACGTATACGCCTCAGTGCTTCGCTTTAGTGCGCCACAAGCGGATTTCCGAGTCTGTGTTTGAAAAACAAAAAAAAAAATTATATACAAATATTTACGTGTGTATATGTGCTTGAGTGTTTCTTTGTTCCTGCTTACGTGCGGTTAGTAAGAAATAATTGTCCATTTATGTGTACAAATTAAAAAAATAAAATAAACAAATTAAAAGGGAAGCAAGAAAGCGAAGTGAAAAAAATTAAAGGAATAACTAAAAAAAACGCAAGCGAAGTGAATCAAAATAAACTAAAAGTGAGATAAAATAAAAAAAATTTAAAAAAAAAACAATTAGACAAATTTCTTAAATTATTCAAATAAATAAATTCATGTAATTAAAAACACAACAAAAGAAGTGAAAAAAATTTAAAATTAACAATAAAAAAAAATAAATTTTATTTTTGAAAATATTAACAATAATTTAAGTAGACCTTGAATTCCGTCGTACAGCTATTTATTGTAATATTCCATTAGTATATAAAAATACTTTTTGGTGCTGCTAAAAAAAGCTTAGCTTTTATTAAGTGTTGTTGTTTAGTGTCGTAAAGTACTACTATCAAAGTAATACCATTTTAGTGTGCATTGGATATGTGTGTTAGTTCCATAACTGTTTTATTTTAAATAAATAAATAAATAAATACAAAAATATTAAACTAAAGGAACTCGGCTACGAGGTGAGTAAGCGTTTAACAAGAGGTATAAATAAAATTGGGATGCAATAATAAGGCTGAAAGAAAGTACAGACTTAAACTACAAAAAAAAAAAAAAAAAAAAAAAAAAAAAATTTATAACACACAGTTATTTTACACATTTAAAGCGACCTAGTAGAGATTGTTCATCTGGTCGACTTATACACGAAACACCCTTCAAAAAACTTGCGAAACACCCAAAATCTGATTTTAAGGTAAAAAAACCTTTTTTTCGTTTTCTTCGTTAAAAAAATCATTAAAAAAGAAATTTTCAACCAATTCAAAATTCGCAACGGTTTTGGATAGCGAAATTTTGTAGCATACATAAATATAGCGTTTTGTTCATTTGAAAATAATATAATAAATTTTTCAAGCGAGAAGTAGAATATTTTTGCAAAATTTTTTCGGTTTTCCGGTTTTGACGTAATTTTGTGGCACTAATTGGTAATGAGTGATATTTTTTGGATATACTTATATCATTGAGAGGCAATCACTACTTCATTATTTTATATATTTTTTGCAAGGACTTTAGTTTTCAAGATATCGACGTGACATACGAAAACTAACACCTGAAATTTTGCGTCTGGCGAAAAGTAACACTTTCATTTTATGTCTGAAGAGAAAGCAAGGTCCGATTAAAATAACGTTCCGGTTTCGGTTTTTCAACGTGTTCCGCTTTCGTTCTGCAACATTTATTTCGGTTCCGGTTTCGGTTTCTAAATAAAAACGCGAACAATATAAATTTTACTTCTAAAAAACTCCACTACCTATGTAGCTTCGAAATAGGTTTGTAGTTTCATAACTTTTTTCCCGTGATGAAATTTTTACAATGTAATAATATATTTTATTAACGCTATGTATGAATGAAATTTCTGCAAAACAAATTCCTAAAATTAACTCCACTTTTTTTATTAGAATGGAATGTTTGGAACCGGTTCCGGCTTTTGAAACGGTTTCGACTTAGTTCTTTTTCAGAACAAAACTTAAAAATTGACATCAATTTGTATGAAGAAATTTTCAAATTTTGAGGAAAGGTTTCGAAAAAGCAATTGCTTTTTTTATTAATCTATCCCATTGTTTGATATACGGAGGAATAAATAAAATTGGGTTAGGTGACAACCCTAAGTGGCAACCCAGCCTAAAAATATCTTCGTTCGAGTGCGGCCGAAAACATCTGTTATTTGATACCCATATTGACCTAACTTGCTCAACATTTCAAGAAAATCGAGATAAGTGGCAACCCTGAAAGCCGCCCGATGTAGCTACACCCAAGAAGGACATTTCACTCTCCAGAAAAACATTGCGTCGCCGCCTAAGAAGTTAACAAGAATTTAAAATAGACAGCTGAATCGAAGTGCACATTGGGATAAATTAATAAAAAAAGCTCAATTGGTTTTTCTCAAATGAAGAAAATTGGAAACTTAGGTAAGGTTTCGAAATAGTAATTGCTTTTTATACCCAGCGTACTAGTACTAGTACAAGGGTATTACAATTTTGTCCACATAACGGTACTATATAACGGCACAAAATAATCGAGATAGATATAGAATTCCTTATATGAAAGTTCTTAGGTTGAAAAGAGGAGATCATTAAGGCATGTCCGTCTGTCTGTCCGTCTTTTCGTCTGTCGGTGTACACGATAACTTGAGTAAAAATTGAGATCTTCGTAAATGTATGCAGGTTACTTTCTGGCCAAGGTAGTTTGCTATTGAAAATGGGCGAAATCGATGATAACCACGCCCCCTTTTTCCATATCGAAAATTTCGAAAATCACATAATTTGACATATCTCGGTAGCTGAAATGGCTAAAATGATATAATTTTATAGGTGAATCCCCCTGAATCCTCTTATGATTTTTCCATAAGTTTTTTATAGTGGGCGTGGCACCGCCCACTTTTAAGGAAGGCAATTTTGAAAATTCGACTGGTCGTAACTTTTAAACTGATTACGGTAGAACAATGAAATTTGGCACAAAGCAAACTAGTATCGTTGGGAGTATACCTGATGAAATTGGATAAAATCGCTCTCCAACCACGCCAACTTTCGATATCGAAAGCTTCGAAAATAACCTAAATTGGTATAATTCGGTAACGGAAATGGGTAAAATGATATAGTTTGGTAGGATGAACCCCCTAGTCATTCTATTATGATTTTTTTGATAAATTTTTAAAGTAGGCGTGGCACCGCCCACTTTTCAGGGAGGCATATTTGAAAATTAAACGGGTCATAACTTTTAAACTGATTACGGTAGAATAATGAAATTGGTACAAGGTATACTAGCATAATAGGGAGTATACGTAATGTAATTGGTCGAAATCGCTTCCAAACCCACACCCACGTCCGAAATGGAATATTTCGAAAATCATATGAAAACTACCGCTGGGTATTTAATGTTCGGTTTACGCGAACCTAGACTTCCTTACTTGTTTTTATTAGTTTATCCCAATATCTCAACAAACGATTGAAAACTAGCATATCTAAATTTTTTTATTTCAAAATGCTCTATCTCGAAATCAGTTTCAAAATATCCCATTTCATTCAACTCCGCCGTCGAAATGAAGAAATATTCTCACAAAAAAATATTACAGCTAAGAATTTGAAACCATAAAGGCTAACATTTTGTTCAAAAGTTACTCTGGAAGAAAGATAAAATACATACAGGAAACAAAGCCAAAGTAAAGTTTGGCATGAAAGGTCCATTGAAAAAAAATTGTGAAAAAACCACTTAACAAATAAATAAAAACAATTAAATTTAACAATTTAATAAGAGATAATAATTTTTCGAAACTTTATAATTTAGAAAAAATCTGGAATAGACAAATTCTGCAAAGTAGACTGAATTTAGTGAAAAACAAGTGAGGAAAGCTGTCGTCGGCTGTGCCGAAGGCTATATACCTTTCATGAATAAGCGTCACGATTTTCACTGTTCGATCCCCAGTACAGCCTGTGTGAATTTAACTTTAGCTCATACCGAAATTATCGGAAGTATCGATTATATGGGGGCGATGTGTTTTGTTGGTCCAATCTCATTGATTTTTAACATCGACATTCCACTTTCTAACAGAGCAATAGTTACGAAATTTCACGACCCTACCTTTACAATTATAGGAGTTATAGCCCAAAATCCGTTTATCGGAACAATCGATTGTATGGGGGCTATGTGAAATATTTATCTCATCTCAATGATTTTCAACGTCGATATTTCAAATATAAAAACATCAATACCTACAAAATTTCACGTTACTAGCTCTTTAATTACAGAAGTTATAGCCCAAACTCCGTTTATCGGAACAATCGATTGTATGGGAGCTATATGAAATATTTATCCCATCTCAATGATTTTCAACATCAATATTTCACATATAAAAATATCAATACCTACAAAATTTTACGTTACTAGCTCTTTAATTACTGAAGTTATAGCCCAAAATCCGTTTATCGGAACAATCGATTGTATGGGAGCTTTATGAAATATTTATCCCATCTCAATGATTTTCAACACCAATATTTCACATATAAAAATATCAATACCTACAAAATTTCACGTTACTAGCTCTTTAATTACAGAAGTTACAGCCCGAAATCCGTTTATCGGCACAATCGATTGTATGGGAGCTATGAGTAGTTTTGGTCCGATCTTGCTGGTTCCGACGAATGATTATTCTCATATAAAATAACGCCTCCATACCAAATTTCATCGAGATATCTCTAAAATTGAGGGACTAGTTTGCGTACAAACAGACCGACAGACGGACAGACGGACGGACGGACGAGCGGACAGACGGACATGGCTAAATCGAATCAACTCATCGTCCTGATCATAACGGTATACTTTTTAGTGGGTCTATCTCTTCTTCTTCTCATACTTACAAACATCGGACCAAAGTTATAATACCATTTCATATTCATGAAAGGTATAAAAATATATTTTAAGAGAAAGAGAAATGATTTGAGTTTTAAAAAAAAACTAGAATAAAAACTGGTTGCTCTATTGCTATACAAAGGCATGACAACTTAAATAAACAATATTTGAAAATCTAAAACCAATCTACAGACATATAGCACCTAAGGCAAGATTTTAAGAAAAAGAATTTAAACCGAAACGCAGCAACGAAAGTCTAACTTAGCGATATCAACGGATAGAGAATGAAATTTGGAAATTAGAAAAATGGTGTAATAATATAAAATTTAAAAAAATTCAAAATATACCATTGAGAGTTTTAAAAATTATAAAGGAACATTTTTAAGAATACCAAATTGAAAGTGTATAATAAAATTGAAAAAAAAAAAAACAACATAAAAACAACATTTAACAAGTGAGAGTTAAAAAAAAATTGGAAGAATACGATTAGAAATTTCATTCAAAGAGTGTTACCCCAGCAAGAGAAATAAATTCGGAACAAAGGCAAAAGTAAAGTAAAAATTTACAATAAAATATTACCGAAAAAAGTTAAAATATGAAAATAAATATCTTTAAAGATTCCTCAACGTGAAAGTAATAAAGAGATCACATATTTCGGAATTTCGAATTCTTGACGAAAATAATGAGAAAAGTTTGTTTGTGATCTAAGATACGTAAAAAGTGAAAATAATAAAGCGAAAAATACTTATCAGAATTTTTATTGAAAATAATTTGAAACTAAGTAGATGTTTGAAATAATTGTTCTTGCCAGCAACGATGGAATAAAACAAAATTAGTGCGATAATACTCCGAAAATATTCGGATTTGCAGAAAAAGGAAATATTTTGTGTTACGAAAGTAACAGCATAATTGTTGTACTTCACAAAAAATACGGAGATATATTAAAAAGCACTCCGAATAAACACCGAAATTTCACAAATTTATGAAACCTAACAAAATTAACTAATAAATAACAAAATTGAATTTAGAAAATTACTACGACGACCGTTATATTTGAAAAATTACAGTTTGGAAAACCGTTTCGAAAATTACTTGGATAAATCAGTTAAAATTTTACATCAAAATACAAGCAATAAAGTATGCTAATCGCTATTTAACGCTTACTCCGAATTTACTCCGAAAAAGCAACTTTTGCTCAGCTACTCTAAAAAACTGTAGAGAGAATTGCGGGACGAATTTTTTGAACTAAGTAGCCCTCAAACTACCAAGTGAAACACAAACCAAAAAAAAAAAAACGTTAACATTTATTAAAACGGCAAAAAAATAAAATTGCCAATAATCTATATTTTCGACTGACACGTCAAACACAATTAACAACATTACTTACGTATATAAGTACGACTACCAATACCCATCCGCCATACCCACAACACTCACCACTACCCCCACAATAACAACAACAACAACCACAAGAGCAACCTTTGTCGCCAACGTGCCAATAATAAGCACTAAAATTGCGTCAATAAAAAGGAAAACCTCTCCAGTCCCCATTCCACATAAGCAGCTGATTTTATCGGTTGCCCCAACAACAACAACAACAGAAGCAACAACAGCAGAAAGATCAACACCAACAGCAGGAGCAGCAGCAGCGGCGGCAACAGCAGAATCGGCAACAACAGCAACAGTTGTCATAACAATTGTTACACAAACAACAACAAATAGTACAGCGAATAGTAGCATCAATTCAAACGCAGCAACAACATCAGCGACATCAGCTACTGAAACAACAACAACAACAGGTGAAACATTTGCAAGCATTTGTAGCACAGCAGGTAGCAATTTTGTGTTTGCTAGTTCGGCATATACACCCGGCATAAATACATCAACGGCAGCAACAACAACAACAACAACAGGAATACCAATTGGTATCGATTTTTTTAATCAGCAACAGCAACAGCAAAAACAAGCGTATATACAGCGTTCAAATAGTGCTGCTGCTGCTGCTTTAATTTCACGTCAACAGTACCAACAACACCACCAACTGTCGCACACACAACAAGCACAGCAGCAACCGCTGCTGTATACGTGCTCCTCCGCATCGCTGGCGGCATCATCGTCATCGATATTGGCTCAGCCGCCGCCAACAAAGATTTTTAAAACGGATCATTTGTGTGTGAACGCTTACGGTTTGCCCACTGTTGCCGCTGCTGCTGCTGCTGGGCATCCTTGCGTTTATTGTGTTATTCCAGTTGTGGTGAGTAGTCAGCTTTTCTTTTCCTCTTCTTGAATATACATACAGTGTCTCACAGTGAATTTGAGCCATTAAACGGTTTTTGAATTTCGTTAGACTGGGCACTAAGATAGTATTTCTAAAATTTTTTAATTAAAATATAGCCAATTATATAAAGGAAACAAAAAAAATGGACCAGCTACATCCATGGCAATCCTCTCAAACGGTTCACCTGTATTGTACTGCTTCATCTGTCCATGACTTCTCGACTTCGGACCCTTTGCTTTGATACACACCTCACAGTTGGCAATCCACTCCGCGATCGATTGCCGGCAACCAACCAAAAAGAATCTCTACTTGACTTTCTCCAATGTTTTTGTGACTTCCACTTGGAACATTATGTAGCTCGTTCAAAACATTAGAGATTTTCTTCCTTGGGTCAACTACCAGCTTCCGAGCGCATTGACCATCTTCGCTTTCCCATATTCTATGTAAGCAACCGGATACCAATTTAAGACTGTTCCACTGTGTCCAATATGACTTGGCAATAGGACTATCTGCTGACATCTCCTCTCCTTTGTCCTCACCGCTCGACTTATTCACCGATACGGTCTTCTCAAATTGTAGCTTATACACCTGGAAAGGAACAGAATCGTCAAAAGATGGGGTTTTTACCTTTGGCGTGCTTGCTGAAACACTTGGATGACTCAGCTGCAACTCCTGGATACGAGTTCTTAACGCATCCACCTCGGTCTCGACTTTCTCTTCAAGGTGCATTATTTTCTTGTCCTGTATTTTTAGATGTGATGACACACGTTCCTCCTGTTCCTCCAGCTGCAATGCTATTTTCGAAGATAGCCCTGCCTCCTGCTCCTCAAGTTGAGCTGAGATCTGAGATGTCATGTGTGTCCTCTGTTCTTCCATCGCAGATTTCATATGTGTCTTCTGTTCTGCCAGTTGAGATGCCAACTGTTATTCAAGCTGAGATGTAATGCACGTCTTGTGTTCCTCCAACTTTGATGTTATATTCGTCGACATCTGAGCCAATACAGCGAGTTTGCGTCCACATTTTCCAATGGATTCGGCGTATCCTTCTTCTATTCTATTTTTGTCGCACCCTCTTCCAAAAGCTGAAAAACATGATCGTCAACGTTAATTCCCTCTGCTTCCATAGCCTCTCGTAGACGGGATTGTAGCTCTGACTTATTGCCTGTTGTTATGAGTCCACGCCGCTCCAAATCATTTTTGAGTTGCTGGATTTTCAATTCATTCAACTTTGCCATGTCCTTGTTATCCTTTCAATATCCTTGTTACCTGTACAATGTACTTGTTTTGCTTTTCAATGTCTTTGTTATCCTTTTCAATGTCCTTGTTTTTATTTAACAATACCGCTTCTGACACCAATTGTGACGAATTCGATGATTCCTCGATTATTTTCCCTGAGTTCGATCACTGTACGTGAAATAAAACTCTTAGATTCCGATTGATAAATAGTACGCTTTATTCACTACTAAAAACCGTAGTACAATATCGCGGGCTAATTTACTGTTCAGTACTTCACTGTACAACAGTTGAAAATAAACTGATTGATGTGCGTTCGCTTTTCGCCTTTATATACCCTAGCGATGATACAGCTTCACCACCACCTAGAAATGTCTACACATTTCTGGGTTATTCATGCAACCCTGTTCTCGAAGCGTTTATCTATCGTCATCTCGTCTTTGTGTCACATTCGTAAATATGCGAGCCGCCTCTCCCTCTCTCGCTCTCACGTCATGTACCTAAACAGCTGTAGTTGTCGTAGTGACGCTAGTGGTGGAACTACGCTAGTCGTGGGGGATGAGCGATTCTTGAGAATATTCGCCACAATATTATGATTGATTCTAAGACTATGCACTTGGATGTTGCCACTTGTGGGGTGTACAGTGTTGCCACCTATCTTAATTTTTTTAAATTATGGAGTTAGATATGCCAATATGGGTATCAAAAGAAAGATCACCCAGGTACTTCTAGTGTACAAAACTGCATACTCAGAAATCCGCTAGAAATTCTGCCAAAAAAGTTGAAAATTTTGAGGCCGTTTTTCAAATTTTGAAAAATTCCCCTGAAGTTTGTGTAAATTCAAAACATTTTAGTGGCTCTTATTCACTGTGACACACTGTACAATGTACATAATATTATGTCTAAATAAAAGTCGTTTAATGTATGCCCATCCGATTTTCTGTTTCGATTTTACAGCCTTTCATATTTTTTGTTGTATCGCATTAGCATTTAATATATATATTCTTTATTTATTTCTACTTCCTTGTGAATATTTATTTATTGTTCGCTCTTCAATGAAGCGTGAAAAAGGGTTAGTTAAATAGAATAAACTTAGGGCAGGAGAAAAACAAATTTTGATGCTTTATTTATGATTTTTTTGGTAGGAAATCCTTTAAGTCAATAAAGAGTAAAGCATCAATTTGTCTATTAACCGGAAACACTCAATATTTACCTTTACAATGTTGTGCGAATTTCTTTATTATATTTAGCAAATCCGTGAATGGGAAGGATTTAGAAAAGCTGAAAAATGAAATAAGAAAACGAGGATGCAGGTATGGTCTAGTATACTTGCCTTACATACAAAAGTTGGGAGGTCGAAAAGCCATGACATGACAAATTATGTTGAGAGAGACAGCATTGAAATCTGCGTATCTTAAACAGAGCTATCGAAAAGATGGAGGTAGTGAGCATTTTCAGAGGAGGATGTTTATTTCCGTAAATAAAAACGGAACGAAATGTGTTTAAGTCCACAAAAATCACTAAATCTAGAAACTGGTCCACTGCACTCTCAACATTTTTCCCTTTGTTGTAGGTAATGTAATTTTGATATCTGGAAAAAAAAAAATCAAATTTCAGTTTTGTTGTTAAAACTATAAACAAATGTGTATAATTGTATGTGTATGCAGCTACTTACACTTTGGGGTCATGGATTTCTAGAATGAACCTTGAACGCTAAGCATATGTACATATGTATGAGAAAAAAATTCCAGTTTTGATCTCTGTATATTGGTTAGGGTGATCCTAATTTGTCTCTTTTATATGCGGTCCAAGCAGCTCACTAAATCCGCGTCGTATCCTCTGGATAGCCACTGAACATCCGTTCAGTGGTGAACTGATGTGAGAAGGCGACAACCTGACAAGGCCACTTCGACATAATCGGCTTAAAGGCCTGCTAAGGGCTTGCCAGGGGCTTTCAACAGCAGCGTATGTCATCAAGCGGCTCGCTATATAAATGTGTAACTTAAATCCAACTCGCCGAGAAACGGGTTGTGCGTAGGGACCCACCACATTAAACAGAATTCCCATGATATCCAACAACCGAGCTTCGGATATGATAACTCACTATTCAGATAATGTCCGAACCCTTAGTAGGGGAGGTGACGATGTCCACCTAGTTGAGGTCCTCAATAAGGCACCGCTATACAAGAAATGCGCCAGTTGGCTCAAAAATGAACCGACTGGCGTAACATGTTGGACGGCCAAAACCGCCTAGATGGTTAAAGGCTATTTTAAGTAAGTAATTTAACATGGCAATGCCTTAGGTGATGGAAATTGTTCCCTCTATATTTATTTCTTTAGTTCTGAACTATCTATTATCTGGGGTGGAAATTCTCTACTACCTTGAGTAACCTTCAGTTTGATTATTTCGTAGAAGGAAATCTGCAAAGGCGAATTAAATTTTTAGTGAACACGTCCCCCTCGATATAATTTTGCTGAAGAGAACGAACAAAAGTCTTTTATCATTTTTTGGCTCAGAGATAGAACCGATTATTCGTACTTTTACATGAAAATAGTAGTAAAATAGTAGGAAAGTTGTGTACTAAAAGTTTCCTTTTTCCCCTTGGATGATACAAAAAACAACACTCTTCCGTGTACAGCATTTGCTCCACATTTTCAGATAGCCGAATGACAGAAAAAAGAGGAATTTAGAGCGAGACAATTGACATCTTACTTCACCTGATTTATTTCGCTCCTAGCTGACCCTGCAGACGTTGTCCTGCCACAAATTTATTGCCCTCCAATTTTTTCTAACCTGATCCGTATATCTATCTAAATCCCTATCCTTATACCTAAACCCATTCCTATCCCTATCCCTACCATCAGGTTCTGAAAGGCAATATGAAAAAACTGATGGGTACTGTAATTCATGTCTAACAGGGTTTTAACTAAAAAAAGTGTCTTGTATCCTATTGTGGTCGGATTATGATATATTCAAATTTGAATGAGAAATATCGGGCCAGTGGATCGGCTGTTTAGCTTTTACAAAATGTCGAGTTAGAATTTTATATTTATAGTACCTACCTATAGATGCAGTCACAATAAAGTTTTTTTTTAAACCCCATTAAACCTTGTGTACAAAATTTTTGCACGATACATTTTTAAGTAAGTATAAACGTTGGTCTAAATTTAAAAAAAGTCAAACAATTTTGGGACTGATTCCGGGTTTTGAAACGATTTTGGTTACGTTTTTTTCAGATGAAAAAAACGGTAACGGGTGCGATTATGAATTGGAACTCCTAACACTCATCAGAACTGGTTCGAGATTTTTTCTTCAGCTCCAAATCCCGGAAATATAAAACAAAGTTTTTTTTTAGTTTCAAATATTCTCACCGGCATGGCATATTTGAAAACTCCACGGGTCAAAACTTTTAAACTTATTACGGTAGAATGATAAAATTGGTACAAGGCATACTAACATGATAGGGATTATACCTGATGTAATTGGACGAAATGTTCGGTTTACCCGAACCTAGACTTCCTTACTGGTTTAATGTTGAGGCCATTTTGGCATACCCTCTAAAAACTGAGTTGGCAGCATTAAAAATCCTTAAAATTTTTACGACGATGGTATGAAAGCGAGCAACACGAATTTCTTTGCATAAATTAAAAAAAGCTTTCACATTACTCAAGAGAAAGCGGAGAGGTGTTTTGTGAGACACATTAAAAATAATTGGTTACGTGACACCTTGAATGCTTTGAAAAAAAAAAAGTTTTCTGCCGTTTTTCGTTGCGCTGTTATCCCTGTTGTTGTTTTTACTGGTTTTTAACATAATTAACATAAGCAGAGAAATAATATGACATTTTTCTAATGACCATTTACGAAGCCGAAAGCTGAATTCAGCTTTTTGCTCACCCTATTTGAACTACTTCACTACTCTCTGTTATTCTGTTTCCTTAGTTAAAATTATTCCTTTGGGTGTCCTAAATTACACCTGGGCCTTGCCGATGTAGGCCATGACTTGGCAACTTGACTTGTTTCCAAGGCATTCCCAGCTCTTCACAAAGGTTCGCAAAGGGGGGCATTTATATATTTGCTAAGTAACTATACTTTTTCTTGGGTTTTTTTCATTCAGTTTTATTCCGTAAGGTTAGGGCAACGGACCCCTGCTATCCCCCGCGTACGCATTTTACTTGTTTTGTAATTGAAGTAATGCGAAATATTATGAACTTCAAAGGCAGACATGCTCTGTTTACTGCGGGCAAGAAAAGGCAACTTGTTCACTTTGTTAATTTCGCGTAATTACAAGAAAATATTGGCATTTTTATACCCAGCTTACTAGTACTAGTACAAGGGTATTGAATTTTGTCCACATAGCGGTACTACGTAACGGCACAAAATATTCTAAATAGATATAGAGTTCCATATATGAAAGTTCTTAGGTTGAAGAGAAGAGTTGATTAAGGCACGTCCGTGTACACCATAACTTGAGTAAAAATTGAGATATTTGCATGAAATTTTGTATACAGATTACTTTTCACGCCCGCTTTTTCGATATCGAAAATTGCGAAAATTACCTAAATTGATATAATTCGGAAACGGAAATGGCTTAAATGATATAGTTTGGTACGAGGAACCCTATAGTCATTCTATTATAAATTTTCGACACATTTTTAAAAGTGGGCGTGACACCAAGGTAGGCATTTATGAAATTTCTTCTTGTCATAGTTTTTAAACTGATTACGGTACACTGAACCAAAAACGTACACGTTTTTTAAGAAAAAAGTTTCATAGAAGTTCAAGCTAATATTTCTTAGAATAAAAGAAAAATTCATGAATTCTAAGAAAATTATTTTACAATTTATGAATGAATTCATGATTTCTGAGGATTTGTGTACATATTTTAAGAAAAAGTACTTATATTCTAAGAAATTTTCTTAGATTTCTTTGGAAACATGAACTTTTTTGATTCAGAATCATGAAATTTGGCACAAGGTATACTAGCATTGTACGGAGTATACCTGATGAAATTGGACGAAGTCGTCCACTTTCGATATGGAAAATTTCGAAAATACCATTAACAGCCCTATGCTGCGCGTTACCGGTAAAATTGCCATCGGCAAACAATTTTCCCTAAAATACGTTACCAAATAAAGTGGCTGCGATTCTGAGCAGATGGTAACGCTCTAATGGCAAAAAAACTCACCAGTGTGTATGGTGAATTGAAAAGCAAACCACAACTCTTCTATGAGCATTTTACAGGCTTCTTTTGGCAAACGAAAATGTTGCTTGAAAATATTGGAAGGAAGTTGCAACGGATCATGACTGTCCCGAAGGCTTTTCAAGTTGTGTCTCCGCTCCAAAATTTCATCATTTTCATCTTCTTCAGCCAGCAGCAATAGTATTAACGCGGACATTTTTACTATACTAAAGGAATTACTGGCGTTAGAAACGTTATACACAGTTTTTATTGTGATTTATTAATACTATATACCTGTTTATTTGTTTGATTTTCACTTTGTTTTATTTATTTTGTTTAATTTTCACTTTATTTTGTTCAATTGCACTTTCGCTTTTTTATTTTTCAAAGTAAACATCAGCTGTTTTATATTGATGTTACCACATATTACCACCTATTTTGGTGGTAACGGTGTTACCAGCAAACTTTTGCCCTCAGAATACCAAAAAGGAGTAAGAGTTGCCGAGTGAATTTGTTTGCCGGTAATAATAAAGTTATTACCACAGTAGAATTGACCTGTAATTGACATAATTCGGTGAGGTATATAGCTAAACTAGTATAAACTTTTAGGTAAATCCTCCTAGAGCATTTTTCATTGTTATCCCTTTCTGAAAACTGCCGCTGGGTATTTAATGTGCGGTTCATCCGAACTGCTTGTTTTTAATAATAAATATTTTTTTATTTATTAGAAAACAAAAAAAAAAAAAGAAATCAACTCAAAAGGTAATAAGATAAAGGCAAGAACGCTGGTGGCCGCCAGCTTTGCCGGAAAATCTAAGATATTGTCATACGAAAAAATTTTCTTTCTCTATAAAATTGTACATTTTCCAGGACGCTTACAAGTAAATGCATGTACATAGGTATAGGTATGTAAATATACAAATACATAACCCTATGCAATTTCTAAGGGGTGTTCCAGGCCAAATTGATAACGGATCAGACTTCATGTCCTAAGATCTCAATGAATGAATGCGCACAGCTGTTATTCAATCAATCCCAACTGATGACAAACAACAGTCGTTTCGATCGGTAAACTCACGCTTCAGTAATATTCAATTCAGACAGAATTTCCCAAATAAATCATGATTTGACGGCGGTGTTACACACGTCCAACTTTTTATGGAATTCATCATATAAAAGACTGTGGAAAAGAAAAAATTATTGAAATCTTAAAAGAAGTATGTCAGACTTGGAAATAACAACAACGAGGAAAGTTCTAAGTTGCCACAGAAAATAATAGCGACACAGGCGGGTGGTAGCTTACTTTGCACTGCTGGTATATGAATACATGCATGGATGAAGGGGGTATGTCGCATTCTCACTCAATTTCTGTTTTTGGCATTGGTGAATAGTGTTTATGCAGATCTATATTTCTGTCTTATCAGAATCTGCCTATCGTGAAAATTGTAGAAGATAATTCATGGATGAAGGGGGTATGTACACAACTTTTCAATATGAATTGTGGAAGAAGGGGGTATGTTCCGATATTTTCATATAAAACACTAAATATAAACTTATGCTTTTTATTGCATAATATGCAACGTCTTTTATGGCTTTGCATAATTTTTTTGTCAGTTTTCCATAAAGATTCGAAAAAACCTCAAATGTTTAAGCAAAACTTTAAAGCCGATTTTCTCGTTTCACTCAAAATGCGACATACCCCCTTCATCCATGCATGTCTTCATTTATGCAGATCTATATTTCTGTCTTATCAGAATCTGCCTATCGTGAAAATTGTAGAAGATAATTCATGGATGAAGGGGGTATGTACACAACTTTTCAATATGAATTGTGGAAGATTTTTTCATATAAAACACTAAATATAAACTTATCGGCTTTAAAGTTTTGCTTGAACATTTGAGGTTTTTTCGAATCTTTATGGAAAACTGACAAAAAAATTATGCAAAGCCATAAAAGACGTTGCATAATATGCAATAAAAAGCACAAGTTTATATTTAGTGTTTTATATGAAAAAATCGGAACATACCCCCTTCTTCCACAATTCATATTGAAAAGTTGTGTACATACCCCCTTCATCCATGAATTATCTTCTACAATTTTCACGATATGCAGATTCTGATAAGACAGAAATATAGGACTGCATAAACACTATTCACCAATGCCATAAACAGAAATTGAGTGAGAATGCGATATACCCCCTTCATCCATGCATGTCTTCAAATACTATTCACCAATGCCAAAAACAGAAATTGAGTGAGAATGCGACATACCCCCTTCATCCATGCATGTCTTCATATGTTAAATGGAGTACTGTTGAGTGCATTTCTTTACCGCGTCAATGCAAAGAGTTGTAAAAGGGAGGTGTGCGTAAAGCAGCGAATGAAAATGGCCGCAGTGAGCCATTTGTCAACTCCATTGCCTCTATCCAGTACTAGAGAGTAGGTATTAAAAAGTACTCGTTGCCCATTAGCTATTATAAATTTATAGTTGCATGAATCGCGTTGGGAACTTTATTACTACGTTTATACGCACACAGAGCAAAAAGTCACATAAAATGCCCTCTAAATCAGAAGGATTTCTTTATGATATTTTTCCAATAAGATGCCCCTCTTATTATGACTGGGTGTCTCTTTTTAATAAAACTGAGTAAATAATCACGTAATATTAAGAAGATTTTCTTTTTAATATTTCAAAAAAAAAAAAAAATGAACACTCAACCCAGATGTCTAGTCTAGTCTAATCTACACTACCATGCCATCGTATTCTTAACTTGCCAACGTCTAATTACACCTTTGTTCTTTTTGCCTCACCACATGTCCAATTGCCTTATTGCCTCCACCGCGAATCGAGCTAAGAATTATTAACTGCTGAACGGAGATTTCTACCATGATGCTATCGTGTATTTGTACTTGGTAGCGTCGAATAACACATTTGAAGAAGGCATATCTGAATTTGAATTAATAAGGGATCTTTTAAAAATATATAGTTTTCCTTTTCAATAAACTCAATATGAATCTAGTGAAAATAAGAGGATGTTCTCATTAATTTACTTTAAACAGGTTTTCTCATAAAAACAAGCAGATTTCTTCGAACAATTGAACGTTTTTGACAAAAGTACACAAAAATTCATAAATAAGAAGCTAACTCCTTCTTTTTAGCCGAATTCCTTTTCAATCAATTTGAGAAGAAATTCAAGCTAAAATCTAGAAGATTTCCTAGCACAAATTTCTTCAAATTTGTCCCCACTCGCTCTCCCCGGCCAAAAAGCTTTTTTAGACGTCGATCTCTTTGATTATAGGTGAACTTTTTGGGTCTGTGCAAGCATACAACGCTTTCACTCACTACGGTCGCTACACAGAGCCAAAAATGCCTAATAAAATTAATAAGATTGTCTTCATGATCAGTTTTTGGGCAAAGGGGTAGTCGCAACGGTGGAAACGAAGAAAAAACTATAAGGAAATCTTTTTGGTTTTAAGAAGAAATTCTTATTAAAAAAACTATACATTTAGTACAAAGGTGTAGTTAGACGCTGGAAAGTATTAGTATACGATGGCCGCATGGTTAGCAGCTGGGTTTAGCAATCGAAAAATTGTAAGTTCGATTCTCTCTCTTTTTTTCCTAATTAGAAATGTTAAAAAGAAATCTTCTCAATTCTGTTTATGAGATTTTCCTTTGAAACATTAACAACTATACACATATCAGTAATTAGACGCTAGCAATCAAAAGTGAGCGATGGCCTGATGGTTAACAGCTGGGTTTATCATTCCGAAAATTGTAAGTTCGATTCTCGGTGAGGGCGATATCATTTTATTTTTCATTTAAAATATTAAAAAGAAAATCTTCTTAATAACATTAAAAAGACTGTCTCTACAATAATAAGAAGCACATCTTCTTGAAGAAAATCTATAGATATATCTTATGACTTTTGTTCTATTTTATTAGGCATTGTTGGCTCTGTGTACTTAAAACACATGTATAAACTAAACGAAAAGCGTTGGCTTGTAGCTACCCGTTTTCAAATCGGTCCTTGTTACCCCCAGACGGGTTGAAGGATCATATAAACCTCAAACCTACGTTATAAATACAGGCTACTGTAACTAGTGTCTGAAATAAGTATAAACCATTTTATTTCATAGTAGTTTTTTTTTATGGCACAACATATACTAGCAATATACACAGAGCCAACAATGCCTAATAAAATAGAACAAAAGTCATAAGATATCTCTATAGATTTTCTTCAAGAAGATGTGCTTCTTATTATTGTAGAGACCGTCTTTTTAATTTTATTAAGAAGATTTTCTTTTTAATATTTTAAATGAAAAATAAAATGATATCGCCCTCACCGAGAATCGAACTTACAATTTTCGGAATGATAAACCCAGCTGTTAACCATCAGGCCATCGCTCACTTTTGATTGCCAGCTTCTAATTACCGATATGTGTAGAGTTGTTAATGTTTCAAAGGAAAATCTTATAAATATATTTAAGAAGATTTCTTTTTAACATTTCTAATTAGGAAAAAAAGAGAGAGAATCGAACTTACAATTTTTCGAATGCTAAACCCAGCTGCTAACCATCCGGCCGTCGTATACTAATAATTGCCAGCGTCTAACTACACCTTTGTACTAAATGCATAGTTTTTTTAGTAAGAATTTCTTCTTAAAACCAAAAAGATTTCCTTATCGTTTTTTCTTCGTTTCCACCGTTGCGACTACTCCTTTGCCCAAAAACGAATCATGAAGACAATCTTATTAATTTTATTAGGCATTTTTGGCTCTGTGTAGGTGATAAAATTGGATCGCTTCCCGTCCACGCCCTCCTTCGATATGGAAAATTTCAAAAATTACATAAATTGACATAATTCGGTAAGGTAAATAGCTGAGATAGTAAAAACTTTAGGTAAATTCTCCTAGGGCCTATATCATTGGTATCCCATTCTGAAAATTACCGCTGGGTATTTAATGTTCGGTTCACCTGAACTTAGGCTTCTTAATGGTTTTAAAATAGCTTCTTAGCCGGAGATATTTTATAGAGCGAATTTTGAATATGAAATAAAAATTTTAACGAAAATGAACACTTTTGGTGTGTCTATCTTCGAGCAGCTTCATTTCAAGACTTTCTATTTCGGGCTTGCCACTTCGAGCGGTTTACAAGGTTGTATTTGTGAAAAATATTGCGGGTTTCACCTAGGGTAACCACCTTAGACCATTTGTACATTCCTTTGTATATCGACCAATAGCTCGGAAACGGGTGAAGCAATTTGGATCAAATTTGGCCTTTGCTTCTTTTTGGTGTTGACACTTAGTGCGATTTATAGGGTTGCCACCGATATTAGTTTTTCTTAAAAAGACATACCAATTTGGAGTCTGCCGTATACCAACGAATATATTTTCAGCGAGGGTTGCCACCTAAGTCGCATAGTGAAACCATCTTTCTCATTGTCAGTTATTTAATAATCAATAGGAAGTGATTTAATTGGAGGGTTGTGCGCTGGGTTTGGGACCCGCCACGTAAAAAACTCAATTCCAATGAAAACTTATGTACCAAAGCCTCGGATGAGAAACCTTTTTAATGTTGACGACCCGGCAAAACGAATAAGGATATTAGGGCATGTACCGGGAATGTCCGGACCCTTTCAAGGGACGGTACCGCTGCCCGACTGGTTGATATCACCGCCCTGCAGGAAATGCGATGGACGGGGCAAGGAAAGACGACCATCGGTCTTTGTGACGTATACTATAGTGGCCAGGAACGCAGCAAAGTGCGTGGTGTAGGATTCGTAGAGACTTCGCCGCCAAGTATTAGCGATCACTCCTGTGGATGAGCGTCTCGCTGCGATCCGCATCAAGGCGAGGTTTTTCAACATAACATTTATCTGCGCCCACTGAGGAGACGGACGACGCAGAGAAGGATTCCTTCTACGATAAACTTGAACAGACTTATGATCGCTGCCCCCAGCATGATATCAAAATCGTGCTTGGCGACTTTAATGCCAAGGTGGGCAAGGAAGGAGTCTTTGGTCCTAGAGTTGGAAAATTCAGTCTCCACGATATAACATCCCCAAACGGCACTAGGTTGATTGACTTCGCAGCTGCTGGCAATATGGTCATCAGTAGTACCAGGTTCCAGCATAAGCGAATACACCAAGCCACATGGCTCTCCCCTGATCAAAGAACTAGACACCAGATTGATCATGTCATGATCGACGGCAGACACAGCTCCACCGTTCTGGACGTGCGTACCCTACGTGGTCCCAATATCGACTCACACCATTATCTTGTTGCAGCCAAGAAACGCACACGCCTCTGTGCAGCGAAGAAAGTGCGCACAGTAACGGAAGGAAAGTTTGACGTCAAGAAGCTGCGCACGACACAGACAGCTGATAATTTCTCCACTCTACTCTCACACCTGCTATCGGAGAGCAATTCTCGACCTAACGATGTTACCGAGCAATGGAAGCATATCTCTAACTCATTACGTACCGCCGCTGAGGCTACTATAGGGTTTCAGCGAGCCCGCAAGAACAACTGGTACGATGAGGAATGCAGCACTGCCTCGGACAAAAGGGACGCTGCATACAGGGAGACGTTGCGAACGGGCGGAACCCGCAGTGTATGGCAACGCTATAGTGAGGCGAGGAAGGAAGAGAGGCGCCTTTTCAGAAAAAATAAACGTGAAGCCAAAAGGCGTGAGTGTGAGGAGCTTGAGATGCTGGCTGACAGGAATGATGCCCGAAAATTCTATGAAAAGATCCGGCGGATGACGGAAGGTTTAAAGACCGGGGCAAGTTTCTGTAGGGACAATAATGGCGACCTGGTAACCGACGTACAGAATGTACTTAAATTATGGAGGGAGCACTTCTCCTCACTGCTAAATTGCGAGGGAGACGTCGAACCCGATACCCCAATCCCTGACGATGGAAAAGTCGTCCCACCACCTGACTATGATGAAGTGAGGATAGCTATATCCCGGCTCAAAAACCACAAATCGCCTGGGAAAGACTGACTACCCGCCGAGCTGTTCAAACACGGAGGCGAAGAGCTGGTAAAAACATGCATCAGCTCTTATGCAGAATATGGTCCGATGAGTGCATGTCTCCATATTGGAATTTAAGTTTGCTCTGCCCAATCCACAAGAAAGGCGTTCCCGCTAACCCCACCAACTACCGCGGAATCAGTCTTCTTAATATCGCATATAAGGTTCTTTCTAGCATTTTGTGTGAAAGACTGAAGCCCATCGTAGAGAAACTGATTGGAACTTATCAGTGTGGCTTTAGACCTGGTAAGTCTACCCTCGACCAGATTTTCACGATACGCCAAATCCTGGAGAAGACCCATGATAAAAGAGCTGTTGGTTCGGCTCTGTCAGAATCGGGAAGGACCTCTCTGAGCCATTTGAAAGCAAACGAGGCTTCAGACAGGGCGACTCCCTTTCGTACGATTTCTTTAACCTGATGCTGGAGAAGATAATTCGAGCAGCAGAGCTAAACCGCAATGGCACAATCTTTTACAAGAGCGTGCAATTGCTGGCGTATGCCGATGATATTGATATCATTGACTTAAAAGCCGTAAGCACTGCTTTCTCTGGGTTGGATAAGGAAGCGAAAAAAGTGGGTCTTGCGGTGAACGAGGACAAGACGAAGTATCTGCTGTCATGAAGTCACCGTTGATAGCTACAAGTTTGAAACGGTGAGAAACTTCGTCTATTTGGGAACCAGCATTAACACCGAAAATAATATCAGTCTAGAAATCCAACGGAGAATCACCCTTGCCAACAAGTGTTACTTTGGACTAAGTAGGCAATTGAGAAGTAAAGTCCTCTCTCGACAAACAAAGAGACAGTCCTGATGTACGGCTCGGAATCAAGGACAGTGTCAATAGAAGATGAGATGGCCCTTGGAGTATTTGAGAGAAAAGTTCTCCGGAAGATTTATGGTCCTTCCCGTGATGCCAACGGGGAGTATCGAAGGAAATTTAACGATGAGCTGTACGAGCTTTACACAGACCTGACCATAGTTCAGCGGATTAAAGCCCAAAGGCTCCGGTGGCTGAGTCATGTTATGCGAATAGACAAAGAAGCACCAGCACAGAAAGTTTTCCTATCGACACCCGAACTCGGCAGCAGAGGAAGAGGGAGACCTCGACTGAGATGGAAACAACAGGTGGAGGAAGACTTGAACTCCCTTGGGGTTTCCAATTGGCGTCAGTTATCGCTAAAAGGGAATGACTGGCGTGCTTTGATACGAAACGGCAAAAATCGCCTAGGCGGTTAAGCGTCATTATGACACAAGCCAAGATTAGATTAGATTAGGAAGTGATTTAAATACGATTGTATGATTCCCCCCACGATTCAGACAAATTGTGTGACTGGGTAAAAACGAGCCTTTATTTACCTTTGTATACTTTAAGACTGAACATTCATTGTTTTTCATTAATAAATTGAGCATAAAATTGCCATTCAAGCAAATTTTTATGGTGTATGGGATAATTTTTCAATTGACTTATGTATATTTAAGTCTAATGCTGCCTTAATACAAGGACGAAAAATAAAATTGCTTTTTCTCGATATTAGGGGTTAGGTAGTGTCCCTGAAGAAAGTTATTAACTTCTCTGGCTTCCAGGATAAAAAGCCTACCGTAGTTTTTTTCGACATTTTTACAAGTCCAATAGTAACTTCCGAACTTAAAACTTTTAATTTTTATTGCCAGCCTTTATTGCTGGCCTATCGTTGGCGAGTTATTTTTAAGAACAGCGTAAAATACTCTCTCAATAAATGAAATTCAATAAATTTGGTATAGAATGATAGAGGTTTGAAATACCTTTGAAATGAAAGTCAAGTTTTGGGTAATTTCATGTCAAATCATTGAATAGTTGAAGTTGACCCCTTTCGATTTGAATGAATTTTGGTGGAAAGTTTTGTTTGGTCATAAAGTTCTGCCAGGGGAAAAAATTTACATTTTTTTCAAAAGTTATGCAAATTTAAAAATTTCCTCTTTTCTACTACAGTTAAAAGAAACTGGCATTTTTTGAAGTATAAGTAGGTATTTAAAATTAGGTATAAAAGAAGGAATTAAACAAAATTTTAAATATCCAATGTTTACAAATTTTAAGTTTCCCAAAAAATACTGGACCCTCGCTGACATTTTCAAAAATATTCTCTGTACACGATTTTTGCCGACTACATTTTTCAATTTCTGTGTCCTCGCAGCTATCTATTTAGTTACTATAACTATTTCTACTTTTTTAATTTCAAATTCTTCTTGTCTTTCTATGCCATTATTGTTGTTTTTCCTTGCCGTTATTATTGTTTTTCTTTGTCGTAATTTTTATTTTGTTGGTTTTGCAGCTTAAAATTTTATGTTGTTGAGTGGTTTATGACATTAAATTCCATTATTAATATTTCTGGTGTGCGTTTATGTAAGTACAATATACGTACATATATATTTATGTACTTAGATCTTAGCTTGTTGTCTTTTGTATTTTTACTTTTACTTTGTCGAGAAAACCGTTATTTTGGTTGGCTGATTGTCCTTGCTCTCTGTTGTTATTATGTTGGTTTATGGCCGGTGACTGTTTTTCTTTTACTTTTTGCTTTCTTAATGCCCGTTCGTTAATTAGAAAACAGTAAATTGATCTCCCCTTGCTTTCTTTACAACAGGAAAAGTAGCAAGTTTTTTTATGTTGTTTTCTCATCGAAGCATACAAAATTATAAATTCTAGTTCAATTGATGTGTTTTAATATATAAAATGAGATTACTTGCCGAAACTTGAGGTTATATGTATCTGGTGGAATTCTTTTTGGGATTTAACTTCGGTTCAGGTGTTGCTTCTTGTTTTGGCTTATTCCCGGCCCCGGGACCACAGGATTTGCTCCCGTTTCAGGTTTTGATTCCTTTTTAGGGCTCAGTTCTGTTAACAAACTACGATTTGATGTGTTGAGTTCTGGTTTTGATTCTCACGTACTGAAGTAGGACATTTTTTATTTCCGTTCCGGTACAAGTCTTAATTTCCGATTTTACCTTCTGTTTCGGTTACTGCCCCCATACTGTTTACGGCTCTGATTCCGTTTACGGATAGGGTTGTAGTTATCATATTGTTTGAGTCTGGTTACCTTTCAATTCCCGGCTTGGTACCTCTTTCGGTTTCAGTTCAGTTTACAGATTCGGTTTCTGTTTAGTTTCTAGTTTTATTTCCGGTCCAATTTATTTTTTCTATTCCGGCTCCGATCCCAGATTTGGTCCTGGTACTGCTCTCGGTTTCAGTTGCGGTACTCCCTAAATATTTTTATATTGAGATCTAGTATGTATATTTCGGATCCAGTTTTGAAGGATAAGTTAAATTATTCTGACTAAAGCATACAACTATTTTTAAGCTCAGACGAAACAACTAGTCATAAGGTACATTTGTTCAACAATTTACAAAATTGATTTTCTATTTAAATGAAATCGCGTAGTGCGAGTGGCAATCTGCTAATTAATGTGCTGTTAAGCCAAACAATGTATTCTTTGATACACTCCTGAATAATAATTATTTCAAATAGATACCATTACACTTGCTATAAAAAGTATATAACACGTTTATGCAAACATAAAATCATAGATATGAACATTAGAGTGTTCCTGAAAGTTTTATGTTTTCTCCCACATATTGGTCGGTAACCCCGAAACCGATCGAGTTATCGAAATAAGGGATATCTTAAATGTTAGGTTAAAGATCTGGTAACGCAGATTTGAAGTTACATCCGCTTCGATTTAGTAGATTTTAAATGATGCGGTAGCAAACATACACACAGACAGACACAAATTTTAAAAACTGTTGCTTGGATTCTACTCTCTTAACAATGATCCGTCCTAAGGCACACACAGAAAAATGTTCATGTAAAATCAAAACTTTTTTAACATTTTTTCAGGTTGTTATTTTTCAAGACTGTTGAATAACTTCAGTAGGTGTTAAATTAACATGACTTCCTGTTAAATTAACATGAAGATCATGTTAAAAAACTTGACTTTGTGTTAAAGTAACATGAATTCTTGTTAAATTAACATGAATTCCTGTTAAATTAACATGAATTCCTGTTAAAATAACACTATCTGCCTCATTATCTCATGCAAATTTAACAGGATCTTTCTTGTTAGTCTAACATGGTTCATGTTGACAAAAATTATTCTGTGTGTAATATACTTTAACAACACCGCTACATCTTTTCGACTTATTTGGAAGAGAACAAAAGTTTTATTCAACTGTCTAATATCTCTTATATCCATAAACACTAACAATATATGTATTATTTATGTTGTTTTTGGTTGCTTGCCAATTCATTTTCAATTTTACCAATGAAGATTAGAAATCAACAACAAACGAATACTAACTAACCGGAAGAGTATGGTGGGCGTTACTACCATAAGCAAAGGAGTCGAGATTTAAAATTGTAGTAGAGAAAACAACAGACAACAGAAATATCTGTTATTAAAGGAAATGAAACAATGAGTAGAGAGCATATATGTATGTATAAAGCAAAAGTATATACTCAAGTAGAATATAGCAAATTAACACACAATAATAATAGAAACTATAATGAAAATCATTTCACTGTCGGTTGAGTAAAAAATTGTTAGGGCTACGATAGATTGGACAGTTAAAATCAAGGCATGAAACGATTCGGTTTCGGTTCCGGTTTCGTTCTTTAGAATTTATTTCGGTTTCGGTTACGGTTTCGTTCGGTTTCGGTTGCCAAATAAGAAAACGAACGCAAAAAATTTTGACTACTGCAAAACTTAGGTATGAATTTTTATAACATTTTTTTAGTATAGTAATACTATACACACAGAGGAAATTGAGCTGGTGATGGATAAGAATTGGCAGTGATTTGGTCATATCAACCAAAATATCTGTTGACTCAACCAAAATATGGGTTGATTCAACCAAAATCACGGTTAATTCTTATCCATTTCCAGCTAATTTTTCTCTCTGTACCTACGAAAAAATCCAATTTTTTCTGGGTAAGTTAAAGAATGACATTGTTTTTCGAAATTAGCCTCCAAAACTTAGTTACGGGCTGTACATTGTAATAAATATTATTATGTATAGACGAAATTTTTGCAAAATAAAATTAAAAAATGGACCACTTTTTCAAAACACTTTTTTCTCGGATCTCGTAAATTTTTTTTCGATGCCATCATTAAGCTATAGCTAAATTTCCTCTTTCGGAATTTGATACTGAGGTTAAAACGTGTATTTTTGAACATTGCTCGACAATCCTCCATGAAAGTTATTCAGGGTACCCTGTGGTGAAAGAAAATATGTTCCCACAAAAAGAAAAAAGGCATACAAAAATTCAAAACCGTTTGGAAACGGTTTCGGTTTCGTTCTTTTTCAGATCAAAATAACGGTTACGGTTTCGGTTTCAGTTTCAGTCCTTGGTTAAAATATATAGGCGTAGATATTAATAAAATGATCGGCTTATCGAGGATTGTGATGAGTTGCGATAAATGATAATATGAGTTCATTGATTCTCACGAACTGAAGTAGGACAGTATCTCTATATCAACTATCATGTGACAAAGCAAGTTTAATTCCAAGAAAAATTTGAAACAATTATTTTTGAATTTTTTTAAGTGCTAGAAATTTTGGGTTCCTTGTATTTGCCTCATCTGCTGATACATATGACACTGCATTCCTGTGTTGTTCTGTTTAAGTTGAGTCCAGTCTATCAAATCCCTACTGTACTTATCTCCATGTAAATATTTACGTTATCGTTGCGATGAGTAATTGTGAACGATACATTAGAAGAGTATAAAAAAAATGGCAAAACCTTCACCGCCTTCAATATTAATTAAAAAATGATTGCTCTATTTTACTTGCGTACAGATTTATATGTACTTGTCGGATTAGTTGGGATGTGCTACAACAGCTTAAACTGAACGTAGGTTGGAGAGATGGCGTTCTGATGCATACTTATCTTAGTTACTGTGCTGAATTTTCACCAGTTAATGTTTGAGTGATCGAATGTTTGTGATTTTTTTTTTCAATTATATTTAATTACATTTGTCTGACATTTAATCTAAGGATTATGCGTTAAACGAGGGATTGGCTACGTTTAATAGGTAAAATTTTTATACCCAGCTGTACTAGTACTCGGGGTATTATAGTTTTGTCCAAATAACGGGGGTTTGTAACTATACAAATTAATAGATATAGATATAGAGTTTCATATATAAAAGTGCTTAGAATGAATAGACGAATTCATTATACAATACTTCAATTTAGTATCTAAATCGTATAGATCATTTTATAAACAATATTTTTAAAGTTTTGGAACAAATTTTCAAATTTTAAATGTACATAACGTGAGAGCCGTTAACGCTAGAATAATGAAATTTGGGAGTGTCATGCATATCTAGTGGTTGTTTTTGTTGTTGTTAACGACAAAAACACTCCCCGACGGTTTTGGGGAGTGATGCCGAAACTGACAGTCCTTGGCCGGATATGAGCCCGGCACGCTCCGGTACTCCCTTGCGGTACTGTCCAACTGTCTCGGGAGCGATTTAGTATGACCAGTGTCCGTAGATCAACCATCGAGTTAGTCGCCGGTATGCCTATCTCGGGCATATTCTAAAACCCTTACTCATAGGAGCTTTTATGCAGAGCTTCTCTTCCAATTTGTGGTGCGCTGCTTGTGAATTTTTCTCCTACAAATAGGCGGGATCTACAGTTTTTTTGCCGACTCCGAACAACACCTGCAAAACAGATGACGCTGAGAAACTTTCCATGACAGAAATTCTCTCGGAGAGTTTGTCAAACCACTGCCGAGTGGTAAGCTCGTTTAGGAAAACTTTTCTAAAGAATATTTTGATGTTGATATTACCGGGTGGACGTCTCCGAATATTGGGTGTAGTAGGCCGAGCACACTACCGCTACCACACGGCCGCCGTAACTTATATGTACATATATGTAGGGGCAGACTGCCTACTAGTACTCTTTCATATAAAGGATAGCTATAGCAAACTATCTGGCGCCGGAAAACCTTATAAATAATTGAGTAAATTGAGTTTGTATCAAAGGTGACACGGGCCTCACATCCAACAGCTGCATCACATTGATTGTGTATACATATTCCACCAAGCTCTGATATTCTGCTACAAATATCTTTTGAAACATAAAGTAAGAACAGTTCAGTTTCTATAAGAAATGAAATTCTCCTTTCCCAATTACCCCTTTTTCCGATAACTTCCGCTTTTTTTCGGTGAGAATTGTATAGCTCTATAGCAAATACTAGGTCCCTGTCATAAACCTTTTTAGAGATATTCAGCCTTAAAAATTCAGTGCGAATGGGAAGCACCACGCCCCGTTTTCACAAAACTACAATTTTTTCCGTGAGCATGCTTTGGATATCGTTTATCTCCATACCAATTTTAGGTAAGTTTGTATCGCAGCGTGGAGCGTGGCTCCTTCAGTAACATTTTTTTCGTGAGTATGGTATTGATATCGTTTATCTACATCAGATCCCTACCAGAATTCTTTTAGATATATTACGTCTTCCTTCACACCCTTTTCCCCGTATAGACGTTTCGGTGAATGGCGAACAGTGAAATATTCGTTTACGATGCGGCTTTATCTATCGTTTTTATTTGAATGTTTTCCAGACAAAGTAGATTAATTGAATTATAGAAATGAGACATTCAACAATGTGATAAGTAAAATGGAAGTGAGCTCACACTCTGTCCCTGAGCATCCGTTGAATCCAACATCAACCTACCAATTTTGTTGAAGTATCTTTTGTGCCCCATTGACCTCAAAATAAAACACTGTGCCCCATAGCCATGTAAGAGTAAGCAAGAGTGCTTTGCCGGCTCATCATTTATCTAACCATCCATCTATCTATACGCTTGAAGGAGACTTCGGTAGTCCTGATGATGATGTGTTGCGCAGCAGCTGTATGAATTTGCTTATTGCTGGTTTTTACTATTACTTTTATACCCAGCGTACTAGTAATAGTAGTAGGGTATTATAATACTAGGGTATTATAGTACAAGGGCATTATAATTGTGTCCACATCACGGAACTATGCAACGGCACAAAATAATAGAGATAGATACAGAGTTCCATATATGAAAGTTCTTAAAATTGAGATATTTGCATGAAATTTGGTATACAGGCTACTTCCTGGCCAAGGTAAGTTGCTATTGAAAATTGGCGATATAGAAAATTTCGAAAATCACATAAATTGACATATCTCGGTAGCTGAAATCCCTAATTTCAAAATTCGGCTGGTCGTAACTTTTAAGTTGATTACGGTACAACGATGAAATTTCGCACAAAGCATACTAGTATCATTGGGAGTATACTTGATAAAATTGGAACAAATCTCCCTGCAACCACGCCCACTTTCGAATTCGAAAATCAGGACATCATGACATAATTCGGTAACGGAAATGTCTAAAATGATATAATTTGGTATGATGATCCTCCTAGTAAACTATGATAATTTTTTGATACATTTTTAAAAGTGGGCGTGGCACCGCCACTTTAAAACTGAGTATAGTAGAATGATGAAATTTGGCAAAATTCATGGTGGTTTACGAAATATTCCTGATGAAAATGCTGGCTATTTAATGTTAGGTTCACCCGAACTTAGACTTCCTTACTTGTTTAACTGCAGTTGTTCATGGTTTCACTCGTTATTACTATGCGATTGTTGTATTGTTTTTAAAACGGAAACCGTTGAAAAATGTTCAGCTACATATCAGAATCAACAACATGGTGGCGCATGGCAAATGATGATTCCTCTGCTGTTCACTCATTTCCTATTTCTATGTCGATTCCTTTTGTCTTTCGTATGTGTTTGTATTTTCCACAATTTCACTTTTTTCTTGCAATTTTATGTATTGTTTTTCGATTGTTTCTATTTTTCTTTGTTGGTTTGCTGTTTGTTGTAACTGTTTCACGATGGTTACTGTGGTTGCATATTCTTATATTGTTGTTTTTGTGTGACTACTTATTGCTTTTTTATTAATATGCAGTCTAAGCCATATGCGCTGATGAAAGGAGAATTTGCTTTGTTATTGTATACATACATATATGTACAAGAATCTCATCGTATACACTACAAATAGAGTAATCTCTTTTCATGCGATTTGGATAAAACAAAGTTGTGGACCCATCCTAACATTCAAGCTGCCTAGCAGTAAAAGTCTCCTAAAAATCTATTTCTTAGCTTCCGAGATTCTTGTATTTAAACAGACAATCCGACAGACAAAAAATTCTAAAAATGTTTCATATAAGCCCAGCAACTTTCCCCACATCATCCCCAGTCATTTCTTCAACGAAAAATATTCAAAGTAAAGGCACGGCTTTGCTATTAATTATAGTAGATACATGTAACTAGGATAGGCTCCAAGAAAAAAAAAAGTGTCTAGATTAAGCAATAAACTAATGAAATCAGCAAGGCTAGTGAATTTACAATCAGTCCTCCAGAAAATTGATACAAACGAATCATGTTTATCATTGCTTACAACCAATGATACTTCAAACAGCAGCATTGTTATTGCAAAAGCACTGCATTAATAATAATAATGTTTCTCTTGTTGTTATTGCATACAAACGTGCAACATCGTCAAGTTGAAAATGTGTGCCATAATAAAAGTACAATCATAAATTTTGTATTTTTTTATTAGATTGCTTTTTGATTGCATCATTGTAATAATCATTACAATAATCAATGAAAGTCTGTCATGTCTTAATCATCGTTATCTCTTCGCCTTTCATCACCAACTTTCAAACATTGCCATCAGACATTTTTCGTCCTTGAAGTTAGTAAAGTATTTCAATTCTTATTGTTACTTAATTTTTAGTTCCGTTTTAGTCGTGTTCACTGAAGATTTTCTTGTACCGAAAAACTGGCGGAAGGCATATTTTTTAGAGGCAGTCATGAATATGTATACCTTAATTTCCGGACTTGATATCAACATAATATCGACGTAAAACTCCTTCTTGTATTCCTACTTTCATTCCTATAAAATATTACATGTATCTATAAAAATAGTATAAACCTGACCAGCTAATATACATTTCTCTCTCTCTTTTTATTTCAGGTAAGTTCAACATTATAATCCTAAAAATTCATTGAATGAACGGTAAGCTCTTCGTAAAAAATGAAAGCCTTTCCAAAAGTATTTAAGACATTCTTTATCGACCCCGAATTACTTTTTTAGCACAGTTTCCTTTCTGGGGGTGAACCTAAGATTGGTAAAGAAATGGCATTCTCTGTTTTTTCGAAGTTGGACCGGGCTTTCCAAGTTGGGCCCTTCGAAGATTTGGTTTTCTAATTGTTTTGTTGAAAAAATTGAAAAATGTTTAATGTGGGCGTGGCTTTCCCAAATTTTTGAAGGGTCCAACTTCAAACTTCGAAAGCCCGTAACTTAGTTTTGGAGGCTAACTTCGAAAAACGGGGAACGCCATTTTTTACTTATGTCTTAATCTCTTTAAAAAAGTTGGTTTGGTCCAATACCTAGCCGGCTGATGTACGTTGTAATAAATATATTAACACTATGTATGGATGAAATTTCTGTAAAATAAATTTAAAAAAATTTACCACTTTTTCTAAACCCCTTTTTCTCGGATCTCGTATTTTTTTTTTTCGATGCCATCATTAAGCTACAGCTAAATTTCCATTTTCGGAATTTGATACTGAGGTCAAAACGTTTCTTTTGTAACATTGCTCGACAATCTTGCATGAAAGCTATTCAGGGTACCCTTCGGTAAAAGAAAATATGTTCCCGCAAAAAGAAAAATGGTATACAAAAATTCAAAACCGTTGGGAACCGGTTCCAGCTTTTGAAACGGTTTCGGTTTCGTTCTTTTGCAGATCAAAATAACGGCTACGGTTTCGGTTTTGAAAAATGAATCGGTTTAAACGGTTACCGTTGCAGTTTAGGTTTCAGTCCTTGGAATTTGGGTTAGGTCGCCTTTCACCACGTTTTAAGTGATTACCCATTATGTTATTAGCCGCTTGATCAACGCGGAGTTTCTTAGACATCGACGGGAAGAAATCTTATATATAAATGCACAATGTTCAAAAGTTTTTCCCTTTTTTGCAACAACCACAATTCTCAGGTATATAACATTTTATATGTATCGATAGGTCTCCTCGAGCTGTGTGTGCATCAACAAAAGAAAACTAATTATGATATAAAAAAATTGATTTGAAAGTCGCACGTATTCACTTTATAGAGCCGCTGTTCTGTGTGTAGGTATGAGCACTTGCATTAGGGTTTTTTAGGAGTACCTGATTGTGAGCGCAAACCTTGATTTGTTGGAAACATCAAGCAAAAACAAAAACATATAGTTCAAACAGAGAAGAGTAGTGACTAGTTGCGGTGTTTTTGTAATAAGAAGAAACCAGATAAGAAAAGGAAAGGAAGGTAAAGGAAAGGGAAAGAAAGAAAAGTAAAAGAAGGGAAAAGTAATGACAGGGAATGAAGGTAAATGATAGGAAAGAGAAGGATGGGAAAGGGATAGGAAAGGAAAGGAAAATCAAGGAAAGGAAAGGAAAGAAAAGGAAACGAAAGGAGAGGACACGAAAGGAAAGGAGAGGGCACGAAAGAAAAGGAAAGGAAGGGAACGGAAAGGAAAGGAAAGGAAAGGAAAGGAAAGGAAAGGAAAGGAAAGGAAAGGAAAGGAAAGGAAAGGAAAGGAAAGGAAAGGAAAGGAAAGGAAAGGAAAGGAAAGGAAAGGAAAGGAAAGGAAAGGAAAGGAAAGGAAAGGAAAGGAAAGAAACGAAACGAAACGAAACGAAACGAAACGAGACGAAATGACACGAAACGAAACGAAAGGGAAGTAAAGGAAAGGAAATACTCCCATATGCGTTTCTTTTGGCTCACTTATGAAACATTTATGACTCGTCCATGAATCATTTACGAGTCATTTATGGCTCGTCTATGAGTCATTTATGACACGTACATGAGTTATTTAAGAATTGTCTTTGAGTCTTTTAGGAAAGAGATATCAAAAGAAAGAAATAAAGTAAAGGATATAAGGAAAACACCAAAAATATAATAAAAATGCAGTTTTGTGGTTGAAGTTCAACCTCTTGGCGAACACTAGTAATTTAATTTATGTGTAGAATACACATGTTTACACATCAAACGTCACGAGTATTTGATATTCTACGCCTCTTTTTTTAAGCACACATTGTATCGATGGGGACTTTTGAAGTTTTCTTTATAAACTCAAGCTCTCTACCAACATGTTGACTCTGTGGGATTTATTGCTCATTTGACCGGACTAAATATACATATAGCTACATTTAAATACATCTGATTTTCGTAAATACAATAAAAGTCTTTGTACTGACTACATTGATTCCATTTCAAATTTTATGAAATATTTAAACAATTTAACAATTACTAACTACTAACCAATTTATTTCCGAGGCTTACCATTTTTGTTGTTTGAACTTTTTAATATATATGCAAATAATAAATTGCAAATATGTATTGTAATCAATTATTTAAGTAGTTTTAGGTCGTGTTTCTAAACTCAAAGAGCAAACGAATAAATCAAAAATCTAAATTTTAACATAAACATAACACTACGACCTTTGAGACCTCGTTATCATCGCGGTTACATTCCACCATAGTCATTTAGCCACTATCTGTCTATATCTGTTATTGGAAGACACAGCTAAACTGAAAAACATGTCTCTGTAGGTACTTTGAATAAAGTTTAGTTCTACTTAGCTCCCTTTTTATACCCATCGTACTAGTACTTTTCCACATAACAGTACTACGTAACGGCACAAAATAATCGAGATAGATGGAGAGTTCCACATATGAAAGTTCTTAGGTTGAAAACAGGAGTTGATTAAGGCATGTCCGCCCATCCGTCCATTCGCGTACACTATCATCATCATTTATTGGGTGTACACTATAGCTTGAGTAAAAATTGAGATATTTGCATGAAATTTGGTATACAGGTTACTATCTGGCCAGGGTAGGTTGCTTTTTCGGTATTGAAAATTTCAAAAATCACCTAAAAAGTCATATTTCCGTAACAGAAACGGATAAAATTATGTTATTTGGTAGAATGCACCTCCTAGTCATTCTATTCGGAGTTTTTAATAAAATTTTTAAGGGAGGCATCTTTGAAATCATCAAATTTGGCACAAGGTTTGCTAGCATTATAAGGAGTATACCTGATGATATTGGAAGAAATCGGTTCCCGAGCAGCACCGTGCAATTTTAAGGGGGGCATTTTTGAAAATTCGACTGGTTTTAACCCTAAAATTGATTATAGTAGTTTGATGAAATTTGGCAGATTAGGTACATGGTGGTATAGGAAATATTACTGATGAAACTGGTCAAAATCGCTGGGTATTTAATGTTCCTTACTAAGCGTTCAGCTCTACTTCGAAGGGTACTCCATATATTGTGCTTGAAAAAACCTCTTCAAAAGTTGTGTGGAGTGTTGCCGATGAGAGTCCTTGCAGAATATGGAGCCGGTACACTCTAGTAATAGCGCCTTGCGGTACTTGCCCAACTGTCGCGGGACCGATTTGATAGTCATGACCTTGGGAACCTTCTAGAGCTCTAGCATCTGTGTTGCGGTGAATATAAGCGCAAAGATTTATAAATTTTCGAAATCAGTAGGCTGGTAACTGTGCTAGAAAGTACCCATAAAATCGAGTGCTCGTAATATATTTGCTTAAACGGCATTAAAAATTTAATCTAGCCACAGCTATACCAAAGTCGACTGCCAGCTGTGTTTGTGGCTAAAATTTCATTTTACAAATATTAGAAATATTTGAACTGTAACCGCGACGAATAAACAAACCTTGTGTTAAATTTGATAAGTAAAATGCGTAATAAATATATATTTGAAAATTATAATTATTATTTATTTCATTTCATTTTACATTTGAGCATAAAATTAAAACATACCCTGCAACAATTTTCATTTTTGGCAAAATGTGAAATTATTACTACAACGCAACTGTGGTATTCATAAATATTTACACTGAGTACGCACAAAGTTGAAGCTATGGCAGCAGTAATGTAAGCGAGGCAGTGAGACGCATTTCCTTTTAAGCTTTTTTGTACATATAGAATGTGCTCCCAAGTGGAGGAGAGGAAATATTATTTTTTTGAGAATGGCAAACAAATTCATTTTCAGACTTTAATAGAGGTTTTTCATGGCTAGTTTGGATTTTTTAGAACCGATCTTATTTTTCCTTTAAAACTGGCAGAGCCATTTAAGTAAAAGAAAAAAGCTGGATATAGCTTGGAAATGATAATTGTCTTCAGGCCAGCCCTTTTCCACTACATGCAGCTAAACTTTTTTAATTCTAATATTCGAAAATTTCCGTTTTCAAAATTGTGTAATCCCTCCAAAACCATTTTAAACAAACGAAGTCAATCACCCTCGTACTGTTTATATTTGTGCTGAAGTGTGGTAAGGATATTTGTTGCGGTTAGCTGCTGCTGCTGATATCGCAGCTGTCGTAGCTTCAAAAGCGTTCGCTTCGACTTTTGTTGTTGTAGTTGCTTTGGCCTGCTAAAGTAACTGCATTGTTAAATATTTGCGAGATATTTTATCATACTTTGTGTTGTATACAATATTTTGGTTTAAATATATTAAGTAAATAAATTTCAAAGTTTCTGCTGGCTGCCACCACTGCCACTGGCGTTTTGGGTTTCGTCAGACAATTGAGCGAAATTCTGCGAGCCAAGGGAATTTCGCTTGCCGCAATATCGTCAACAATATGCAAGTTGGAAACTTATGTACTGAAGTCTTGCACATGTTTATTAGACTGGGCCAAATAAAAATTTTTTTTTTTTTTGTTTGGAAATTTATATTGATTATATGAAGTTTTACTTGTGGAGTGAACGCAATGTATATTCATTAGGGTGGTTAAAAAAAAACTAAAGTTTTTCTTAGAGACCGGTCCCTACAATTTTACAATTTTTTACGAAAGAATAATCTATGCAAAATATTGGCATTGTGGAACATATGGAAGGCGACGCTCAACGAAGTTTAATTTTCATAAATTTCTATGAACGAGTAAGTTTTGGAATTTTTTTGGATTCAAATTAAAAAAAATGTGTTTTCTTCAATACATTTGATATTAAACATGTTAAGCATGTTTAGATTACTTAAATGTAAAATAATTACAAAACCTCATAATAAATAGCTAATATTTTCGAAGGACTGAAACCGAAATTAAAACCGTAACCGTAACCGATTAAAACCGATTCATTTTCAAAACCGAAACCGAAATCGTTTCAAAATCCGGAACCGGTGCCAAACGGTTTTGAATATTTTTAAAGTCTCACTTCTTTTAGTGGGCATATACATAGGTATTTTCCTTTACAAACAGGTACCTTGAAAACTTTCATGGAAGAAAAAAGACACATTTTGACCTCAGTATAAAATTTCTGAAAGAGGAAGTTTGACTATACATAGTTGAATGAAGCGATCGAAACAAATTTACGAGATCCGAAAAAGAAATGTTCAGGCTTGTCTCAGAAAGCGCCACTAATACTAATGTTTTTAACGATTTATACATTTCATTTGGCTTCCATTTTAATATATTTTTAATAAAAAAGTAGTTAATTTTAGGAATTTGTTTTGCAGAAATTTCATCCTTGCATAGCGTTAATAAAATTTATTATTATATTGGAGAAATTTCATCATGGCCGCAGAAAATAGTCATGAAAATTTAGACCTATTTCGAAGCTACATATGTAGGTACTTGAGTATTTTAGTAGAAAAATTTATTTTGTTCGTGTTTTTATTTGGAAATCGAAACTGTAACGAAACCGAAATAAATGTTGAAGAACGAAACCGGAACCGAAACACGTTGCAAAACCGAAACCGAAACCGGAACGTTATTTTAACCGGTTTCAGTGCTTGCTATTTTCTGGTATTTAAAAACTTTTTTATTTCAGGTATAACAGATACTTCAATCAAAATGAGTGCTGAAATGGTTACGTACCTCAAGTATCCAAACAAATTACGGGGTTTACCTCCTAAAACGTCTCGTATATGCTTTTAGAAACTGTAAAAATAATCCCTTATTAATTTTTTTGAGCACCATTGAGCGTCGCCTTCCAAGTGACCTATGACCTTGAAATTTTGGCTTCTCACTTCTTTTATCAAACAGAAAATAATTAGGGGGGATTAAAGGGGGGGTCCCTTTACATTCAACTTGAGTTTTTCCCATACGATTCTGAACCACCCTAATATACATACATATGTATTTATAAATTAATTTTGTAATTATTAGTATTAGAAAGAATTGAATGCAAAATTTACATAGTGGAATGGTAATTCACTGAGTAGTTTCTATGCGACCAAGCACGTCAACAGAGTGTCTTATCCGGTCTTATTGGTATCGAACCTCCATTGGCATTACGTCGACTTAATGCTTTCAGTGTGCAATCTTGCATTTAAAATCCTACTATGTGCCTTGTTTTATCTCACTTTGTAGACTTCTTGAGCACCTAGTGTTTTCAAGGTTACAGGAATCTTGTGAGTATTTGGGCGCGCTTATCGAAGCTACTTCCCTTTACTCTCGTATATGGGGAGCGTAAATGTTTGTATGTATGTCTCTTAGCTCATTCAATTTCCTTTAAGAATCTGTACTTACCTTTTTTGTACATGGATATTTGCTTTTTTTTGATAACTTTTCAAACCAAAATCGGAAAATCAAAAAGCATGGGAATGTTTGGGGCTAGAATACTAGAAAACGGCTAGTCTGAGAAAATATCAGTTTGCAACAAAAATATATTCAGTTAAATAGTTTTTTACAACAATGGTTTGTCGGTTTATACCAAAAATGAGGTAAAGTCTGTAAAATCAATCCATTATTCGACGTTTTCAACACCTTAAATTGTTAAACCCTATCTGCTTCCGGGTTCTCGTTTCTCGTTGATGAGTTGTTTATGACAGCGGCAGTTTAAGTGCTGCCACAGTTTCGTAATTTCCGTATAAAAATAGAAGCAGTTGTAGTTGTAGTTCCAAATAATGAACTTCATCGCTCATTGAACGCCAACAAAAAAGCAACCATTGCATTGTTTTTTACCATGTCATACCAGGGAATGAGACAAATGCGGAAGAAAGTTGTTTGTACGCAGGATTTGATGAGACGTTCATGCTGTGACAAGTGTTGTTGTACTTTTTGTTTTGCACACTTGCATATTTGCTGCACCACATGGCAATACAAAGTTGCATTGATTTGATGTTTTTCATGCTCTTTTCTCTTTTGCTCTGTCTCGCTGCAGCCTCCTTACTTTAAACATTTTTTTTACAAGAAATCCAATATTCTTTTGTTCCTTGTAAACTTATGATTTTTTAATGTCGCAAACAAGCAATTTTACTTGTGAATATACATATACAGGCCAACACACACATACATATAGCAACATATTCCCGATCTCTTTGGAAAATGATGTGCAGGAAGAGTTCTGCGTAGCTATGGCCTAAAGCGTTGCGCGGAAAATTTCGCTTGTTTATGAACAATTCGATCCATTTGCATAATATTTTATGATATTTTGTAAGAGGCGAAACGATGCTTGTCGCACTTAACCCAAAAAAATACGATTTTATGTTAAAGCAAATACCAGCTACAACAAAATAATATGTAAATTGTGAATAATCAGTAAACATTGTTGTCCGGACAGTGTATGAAAGTGGATATACCTACATATGAAAGTATGACTATGTATTAATTTAAGACAGTTTTGAACAAAAGTTCGTTGCAATCCTTAAAAGATAAAATTTAAACAAATTAAAAAATAAACTAAAAAAAATTAGATAAACAAACTAAAAAAAGTTTATTAAAAATTAACGTGAAGAAAAAATAAAATTAGATTGAATAAAAAAATTAAATTAAATTAAACAAAGAAATCAATGTTGATACAGTCAATCATGCCACACTCATAAAATATCTTTTTAAGATACAGCTCCCTAATGGTCTAAAGAGGTGGGCGGCTAATTATCTGAATGAACGACAAGCGTCGATAAAATTAAGGAACGCTAAATCCAAATCCAAGAGTATTAGACTGGGGATGCCACAGGGTATGCTATCCTCGACAATGTTTATCGAAGATACCCCTTCCACCGAAGGATGTCTCCATCGTTTCTTATGGTGAAGGGCCCCCATACTGACGAACTCTGTATAAAAATCAACGGTTACCGCTGCAACCTTTCCACTTTTTTCACCGAGCGAGATCTGACAATATCACCGACTAAAGCTACGGCGACATTCTTAACCAACAGTTATCCACCCGAAATAGCTGAAGAAGAACGCACCTTACCAAGGGAGACTAGAGTCACTCTGTCCCAACTTCGGCCTGGATGCGGTAATAGGTTAAATTATTACTTATCCAGACTAAACATTACCATTTCAAACAAATGCCCTGTATGTGGAATAATTTAAGCGCACTTGAGTCTTTAAAATAAGCATGTGGATTGTGCAATAAATTTTAAAATGGTATTATGCAAATCTCTCAAAATTAATTTGATAAGCTTGATATGAACACATGCCATCAGACAAATGTTGTGTTGTACTTATGCAAAGATGATGGTGCTGCTGTTGTTTTTTTTTTTTGTTCAGTAATTATATATTCAAGGAGAGGGATGCTTAAAAAGACAGGTGGCACGTATTCACGTATTTATTTTTACGGACTGTTTTCTAGGAGAATAATTGTGCGTATGCTGAAAATAATAGTGCACTTTTTGTAGGTAATACGTGGCGTATGAGTAACATTTAGGTTGGGGTAGGTTCAAGTGGCTGCCGCAGAGGCAAACTTGGGCCGGCTTTGAAAGGCCCGTTGTGATACCACCAACACTAAGAAGTCAGTCTCGGGACCCGCTCATATGGAAAATCCCTGATTGTTGGGATTCTCCACATAGCAGAATCCCTGGACTGACACTCCTAAACCGACACCGTTACTCCTCCTTGAACCATTTAGATGACTTGATAAATACCTTCAAGTCCTTTATGTCCAGCTCCGCGGTCTGGCGTAGGCTATCTAGAAAGGGAACTCCCAAAAAGCGCGTTCTCGTTCGGCTTAAAGACGCTTGCGCTCGTTCTTAGGGCGTGAATGTCTCTAGATCTTTTATGATCCCATCATAACTACAAAAACTTTGTCACAGTCTAGTGCCTGATAGTGACAGGATCCGGCCACTTATCTAGATATGCTCAACGGGGACCACTGTGTTCATACTGTCATAGACAGTACACTGCCTCGACATCGCACCCCGTTTTCTAAACGTTCAGAGAAGGCGAATCTTTTTCTAATATTTCTTGGAAAAAATCCAAAAATTAATATTTCAGATTATCTTTAGATAGATATATCATACGTATCCTGAATACAAGTAAAATATAGTCTAAAACATAAATATTAGTGAACTTTGAATTTAGCGAGTTTGAAAAAATCAAGTCTTTTTCTTTCTCATTATCGCATACTATCCCGAAGTGAGCCTGTGGGAAGCTTCCTTTTTTACCACGCTTTTATTAGGCTCACTTGTATGTTTGCTTGTTTGTTTGTTTCTTTGTTTGTTTGATTGTTTGCTTGTATGTATGTGACTCTCGTTCGGTATAAGCCCCAGTAGCCCAAAAACCGTAAAATGTCCCTACAATATCGGTATCAAACGAAAGGGGAAGGCCCAGGTTTCATTTGGACTTCGATATATTTCGATAAATTTATCGATAACTGAGTTATCGGTCAAAATGTGGTTGCCCGAAAACCTTAAAATTTCCCTACAATATGGGTATCAAACGAAAGGGGAAGACCCCAGGTTTCATTTGGACTTCGATATATTTCGATAAATTTATCGATTTGAATGCCCAAAAACCTTAATATTTCCCTACAATACACATTGGTCCCAAATCCAAAATTTGTGGCATAAACTCAATTTTCAAACTTTTGAGTGTTCAAAAAAGGTATGCATTTTCCAATAGTACATATTCATTCATTACATCTGGCAACCATTAGTTTCTGACAAGCCATCAAAGTCAGCTGTTTCGCCACAATAATATTAAAGTTTTGCGATTTTTTTTTTGCTGAGAACTATTCAAGAGTGGAAAACTTAAGGTTGATTAAAAATAAGTGCATATTTTTATGGATAATACAGGAAAAAGTAAGTAGAATTTACTCATAACAAGTTTTTCCATGTTTATACGTGTATTAGGGTAGCTTTGAAGTGCTTTGCAAAAGGTATTTTATGCTAAAAAAATTTCATAACTTTTGTGTTTCGTAGACAAAAAGTTATATAACTACACAACGATTCACAAAAGTGAAGAGGTTATATTATTTAGTAAAGTGTATTTAATAAAGCCGTGTAGATATATTATTGCTGTTCATTGCCGTTTTTGAAAAATTCGATCTTTTTCCAGTGAACTTCTATCTCAGAAATTCCGAATTGTTCGACATTTGGGTATCAAATGAAAAAAAAAGGAATCAATCTCGAAGTGGGTGTTTGAAAAAATAAAAGCAAGTTTCACAAAACGAAAAATTGTAGAAATTAACAAACAAATTACAAATTTTCACACTTCTATTAAGAGATTTTTAAAAAAAAGATATTGAAAGATTCAAAAGAAAACATCAGAAGTGGTATTCTCGGCATATTGTGATTAAAATTGGAGAAAAAGATTGTGTGAAGTCTAGTAATGTAGGAAGCCCCTGAAGTCTTCCACGCAAATAACGAACAGTGCTAGTCTTCCACGCTAACTGAACTGTGCTAGTCTTCGTTGGGAGCGACGAGATATTATTTTAATTATTTTCTTTTTTTGTATATTTAGTACAAACTTTTAATTTGGTGTTTACTTTTGTTCTGGAAAATTAATAAATATTTAATAATAATTTAAAAATTAACACAAATACCAAAAAGAAAAACAATATTGCGCTCTGAATTATAAAGGAATTTTTTATCAGGACTAAAATAATACGACGCTTTTGAGATGTTTTCATGTCATGGTAAGTGACGTACATTTACTTGTTACTTAAGGTAAGTTTTTTGTTGTGATCACCGGTGACTCACTGGCACAGAATGTGTTAAATTTGCGGATGTTACGTTTGAACGAATTTATTGATTTTTCAGTAAGAAGCTGTGTTGCGGAAGTTACTCATTATACTATTTCGTAATCTGCTATGAAACACGCAAGTTTTATCGGGTCTTGTGTAAAGATAACCTCCAAAAAAGTATTTCGACACACCCTATTAGTGTCTAATTTGGTGTTTGGAAATTTAAATTTGCTTATTTATTTGAAATTTACCTTAACATGTATTCAATTAAGCAAATTTTGACATCTTTTGCGATATCGTATCTCAAAAGGAAATTTTGTTCAGACCTGGAAGGAACACCCTACTAGCAGTCACGGTGAGCGTGGTCTGATTTATCAGATATTTGCTATTTTTCTTCCATATGCCATTGCTATAGGATTTGTCAACTTTCAACTGCGTAGCTGCATTGGTTGAATTTATACCAAAAAAATGGAATCGGGACCATTGTGCAATATGGGTACCAAACGAAAGGGGAAGGTTCCAGGTTTCATTTGGACAGCGATATATTTCGATAAATTTATCGATAACTGAGTTATCGGTCAAAATGTGAATGCCCGAAAACCTTAACATTTCCCTACAATATGGGTACCAAACGAAAGGGGAAGGTCCCAGGTTTCATTTGGAAATCGACATATTTCGATAAATTTATCGATAACTGAGTTATCGGTCAAAATGTGGTTGCCCGGAAACCTCAAAATTTCCCAACAATATGGGTATCAAACGAAAGGGGAAGGTCCCAGGTTTCATTTGGACATCGACATATTTCGTTAAATTTATCGATAACTGAGTTATCGTCAAAATGTGAATGCCCAAAAACCTTAATATTTTCCTACAATATGGATACCAAGCGAAAGGGAAAGGTCCCAGGTTTCATTTGGACAGCGACATATTTCGATAAATTTATCGATAACTGAGTTATCGGTCAAAATATGATTGCCCAAAAACCTTAATATTTCCCTATAATATGGGTACCAAACGAAAGGGGAAGGTCCCAGGTGTCATTTGGACATCGATATATTTTTATAAATTTATCGATAACTGAGTTATCGTCAAAATGTGAGGCCCAAATACCTTAAAATTCCCTACAATATCGGTACCAAACGAAAGGGGAAGGTCCCAGGTTTCATTTGGACAGCGACATAATTCGATAAATTAAAAAATATGATCGCCCAAAAACCTTAAAATTTCCCTACAATATGGGTATCAAACGAAAGGGGAAGGCCACAGGTTTCATTTGGATTTCGATATACAGTAGTCGCTCACAAATTAGAACTCTCACTAATTAGAATTACCAGAAATTAGAATCAACTTTTTGAATACATTACACGCTCTGAAATTAGAATCGAAAATTCTAATTTGCGAGCGTGTTTTGTTTTTTGCTGCAAAATGAGATATAAAAAGGGGAATCCCCAATTTATTCATGTTACCCTCGGTAGTCGTTGGATTTTCGTAGCTATCTGTACAGTTATTGTTTGAATTCGATACGCGTGCACGTGTTTCGGCATTGTTTGCTTAAAAGTCAAAGTCGTTCGCTGAAATGCCAAATAAACGTAAGAAAAATACTGTCTTTGGAAACCAAAGTGCAGATCTTGGAAAAGCTTGACCAAGGTATTCAAGGGAAGCGGGTAGCCCTAGAATATGATGTGGCGCCATCTGCAATCACCTATATCAAATCTATGAAATCATCAATTTTAAGCGCTGTTTCTAATACCTATCAAGAGGCTAAAAAAAATCATTGCATATCGCTGAATATCCAAAAATGGAAGCAACTCTTTATGAGTGGTTTTTAAATCAACGCGAAAAAAGTGTACATTAACTGGGCCAATACTAAAGGAGAAAGCCAAACAAATATTTAAAGTGGAATATCCCGATAAAGATGAAAGTTCATTTGGCGTTTTAGCTACGAAATTTTTGATTAATTTTTGGCTGTTTTAATGTATTTTTATCGATCTCTTATGTGTTTTTGATAAAAGAAATATATTTACTGTAATTGGAGTTTTTGTTTTTTGGACATTTTTTTGACTTAGCGCATAAATACATATATGTATATTGGATTTTTACCTTATGTTTTCTCGTTTTTATGAATAAAATTGAATAAGACAAAATTTCATTGTATTTTTTCAATGCAAATTGACTTAAATTTTAAGGTTTTATTGAAATAAAAAAACGTCCAGGAATTAGAATTTTTCAGAAATTAGAATCACCCTAAAAACAAAGTGATTCTAATTTGTGAGCGTATACTGTATTTCGATAAATTGATCGATAATTTCATAGGACATTTCACTAAAAAGTAAAAAATAAATATAGTTTAAAAAAACTAAAACTCACGCTTTTAGAGTGTATTGAACTAAAAAGTTGAAAATAATTTTAAAAACCCTACACAGTAGTATTGGTTTTGGTATATCGAGCGCAAGAGGCTTTTCAATATGGGTATCAAACGAAAGTGGAGGCCCAGAGGTTTCGTTTGCACTGCGGTATATTTCGATATATTTATCGATTACTTCATAACACATTTAACTAAAAAGTAAAAAATAAATATAGTTTAAAAAGCGAAAACACACGCTTTTAAAGAATATTGCACTAAAAAGGTAAAAATAAACTAAATAAAAAACGAAAATTATTGAACAAAGCGGACCACGCTTTTTCCACGATACTACTGTGTAGGGGTTTTAAAATTATTTTCAACTTTTTAGTTCAATACACTCTAAAAGCGTGAGTTTTAGTTTTTTTAAACTATATTTTTTGTGTTTCTAGGCGGAAAACTTCTTCGTTATAACAAGATGCTCGGTTTATACCTTTCCTGGGTTACTTTATTGCGGTGCACCCTTGTCAACCGAAAAGTATTTGTGTATTAAATGTGAATGAGCTTTAAAAGTTGCGTGCAAAAATTTATGTAAGTGGGAGGTGATGAAAGCCTTCAAGATATGTTTCAAGTTTTGATATGAATGAAACGAAACGGAAACAAAAATTAATTAAAAGCATGCCACAAATGAGTACAACAAAAACAATGAAAATACCTACATATGTAACTAGAATGAAAATAACAAACTTCAAAAACAAAAGTAAAAACTACAACTACTCGCGGACATGAGAAATAATAACAAAAACAACAACAACAAGTAAGGAAGTCTAAGTTCGGGTGAAACCGAACATTACATACCCAGCTGTGCACATAAAGTGGGCGTGATCGTTCACCGATTTTTCTTATTTTCTGTGGTAGTACTCTACATAAACATAACATGCCTGGTACCTAGTTTCGTAAATCTATCTCACACCGTTCTGAAGTTGTTAGCAGTCGAATTTAAAAATTGCTTGACTCATAAGTGGGCGGTGCCACGCCCACTTTCCAAAATTTTGAAAAAATTATGTAAAGAATATGAAAGTTGATGTATGTACCAAATTATATTATTATAGCGAAATCAGTTAATTAGATATGGACTTTTCAATATTTCCACCTCCTTTCAATATAACTTTTATGAAAAAGTGGGCGTGGTCGCGAAGCGATTTCGTTTATTTTCTATAGCTGAATTTACCACAACAATAGTATGTCTTCTACGAAATTTCGTTATACTAGCATAAACTGTTCTGAAGTTATTAAGAGTCAAAATTTTAAAATTTCTTCAAATATACGTGGGCGGTACCACGCCCCCTTTTCAAAAATTTTTATAAAATCGGCCTTAGAACATCTAAATCAATACATATTGCAAATTTTATCATTGTAGCTGCTTCTAATATTGAATTAACCCATTTTATACGTTTTTCGAAATTTTCGATATCGAAAAAGGGGCGTGGTTATGGTCCGATTTTACCCATTTTCAATAGCAATCTATTCTGAACCCAAATAAGTACGCATGCCAAATTTGGTGAAGATATCTCATTATTTGCTCAAGTTATCGTGTTAACGGACAGACGGACGGACGGACAGACGGACGTACATGGCTCAATCAAATTTTTTTTCGATCCTGATCATATTGATATATGGAAGTCTATATCTATCTCGATTCCTTTATACCTGTACAACCAACCGTTATCCTAACAAAGTTATAATACCCTGTGTACAAGTACAGCTGGGTATAAAAACAAAACTGAAAATGGTTGCGATACAAAAATGCAATACGTCGTGTCGTGTCTCGTGTTGAATGCAAACGGAATTGTGGTCGAACCAGAGAACCGGAAATGAAAATAAAGATAACGAAACGAAAGGAAATAAAATAAAATGTAATTTGTGAATTTTGCAGAAAGTTTATGTTTGCTTGTGCGAGAGTTGGTGTGTGTTTTGGGTGTCAAGAGCGCGTGCACAAATGTGCGAAATGTGTGGGGAGTACGGACTTACATGCGTGTGTGAGCGTAAAATCGTATAATAACCGTAATAGAATTAAAAGACTAAAGGGTAAATGCGACAGAAACACCATTACAACCATCAACAAAGCAAAGCTCGATTAAAATTATGCGCGATAACGGGTAGAGATAAGCATTGCCAACTTTTGCATGGGGACAGCACCGACAGTAGAGTTACAAAAAGTTGTATACGAATTCTAGCAGCACCAAAGTACAGGAGAGCTGAGCAGACATTTTTGGGAGCATTTCTATTCGTGTGGCTGTGGAAGTTTTTTGGGGGGCTTTTAGATGTATTTGTATATCTGTTGGCAAGCTTGTGTGACAAGCAAAGTGTCGGTGGGATTAAACGTTGTGACTGCGAATATAAATGTGCTCGGCTTGTTGATGATGCGTGTTGTGGCGACTATGGAGTTGCAGCCGTTTATACGACAAAAGTGTTGTTGTGGTGAGATAACTTTTAGTTGTTTTTTGATTTTTTTATTTATTTCCCTACAATTTCATTGCCAAACAAAAAATACATGGTACAACGTTAACATTCCTGAATTATTTTGTTTGTGTGTCGATTTGGATTGCTTTGCATTTTACACCCAGTGGGACTTTGTACCTAGGGGGTTTAAAATTGCAGACATGACAATTTTTTAGCATGATACGAACACTTTGTAAAAAAATCTTAAAAAAAAACAAGTAAGGAAGTCTAAGTTGGAAAGTATGGAAACAATAGTAGTACCTATAAGTTATATATTTTCTATATATATTATAATTTGGGAAAAACGAACTCAATAAATTTATTAGTTAGTTTATAAAATTAATATTTATTTATGCTACGGTATAACATATATGTACATTGTTCGTGTGCCCTCAAAATATTACTTATAGTTGAATGCATTTCTTACTTCTAATATACTTACGCCCAACTTGTGTCAAAGTTTTCGAAATTCCTTACTTTTTGATGTAAATAACTTCCGCTCCCTTAAAGTGTAAAAAAAATTTTTTTTTGCTAATAGTTACTAATGCAATGCCCAACAACATCATACAAAAAAGCCATCTCGCCACGATGGAGAAGTTAAAAATTGCGAATAATGTTTGCAAAAAAAATCATCAAAAAGTGGGGAATTTCGAAAACTGTTGATAGATATAACTTTCAAAATAATTCGAATTTTGAAAAATTTTATACGTATTTTTGTTTAATCGTTCTGAGCCATACTACCCACTTTCAATAAAATACATGGCCGTCGAAAAAATTATAGGTGGCTCACTTAACAAAATTAACTCATCTTTTAAGACTCGTTAATAGTAGACAATTCCTTACAAATTTAACTGTCAAAATATACTATAATTATACTATTTTAGTTATTTACCTTACCGAATTATGTCAATTTATGTGATTTTCGAAATTAACCATATTGAAAGTGGACGTGATTGGGAAGCGATTTCGTTTAATTTCAACAGGTATACTTCCTATAACTCTAGTATACCTTGTGCCGAATTTCACGATTCTACCGTAATCAATTTAAAACTTACAACCAGTCTTTTAGGTGATTTTCTAAATTTTCGATATGGAGAGTAGCCGTGGTTGGACGGGGATTTTATCCAATTTCATCACGTATACTCCCAACAGTACTAGTATGATTTGTGCCAAATTTCATCGTTCTACCATAATTTGTTTAAAAGTTACGACCAGTCGAATTTTCAAAAATGCCTCCCTTGAAAGTGGGCGGTACCACGCCCACTTTTTAAAATTTAACAGAAAATCATAATAGAATGATAAGAGAGATTCACCTATGAAATTATATCATTTTATCAATTTCAGCTACCGATATATGTCAGTTTATGTGATTTTCGAAATTTTCGATACCGACAAAAGGGACGTGGTTATAATCCGAGTAATCTGTATACCAAATTTCATGCCAATTCCTCAATTTTTACTCAAGTTATGTTAATTTGTATGATTTTCGAAATTTACGATCTCGAAAAGGGGGCGTGGTTATCATCCGATTTCGCAACCTACCTGGGCCAAAAAAGTAACCTGTATATAAAATTTCATGCAAATATCTTAATTTTTACTCAAGTTATCGGGTACAAAGACGGACGGACGGACGGACGGACAGACGGACGGACATGCCTGAATAGGCTCCTCTTTTCAACCGACGAACTTTCATACATGGATCTTGATTATTTTGCGCCGGTACATAGTACAGTTATGTGGACAAAATTATAATACCCCTGTACTAGTACGCTTGGTATAAAAATGCCTCCCTTAAAAGTTGGCGGGGCCACGCCCACTTTAGAAAATTTATCAAAAAATCATTATATAATGACCATGGGGATTCACCTATAAAATTATATAATTTTACCCATTTCCGTTAGCGAATTATGTCAATTTATGTGATTTTCGAAATTTTCGATATCGAAAGTGGGCATGGTTGGAGGGCGATTTTATCCATTTTCATCAGGTATACTCCCAACGATACTAGTATGCTTTTTCCCAAATTCTATCGTAATCAGTTTAAAAGTTACGACCAGTCAAATTTTCAAAAATGCCTTCCTTAAAAGTGGGCGGTGCCACGCCCCCTATAAAAAATTTATGGAAAAATCATAAGAGAATGACCAAGGGGATTCACCTATAAAATTATATCATTTTAGCCATTTCAGCTGCCGAGATAAGTCAATTTGTGTGATTTTCGAAATTTTCGATATCGAAAGTGGGCGCGGTTGAAGGGCTATTTTATCCACTTTCATCAGGTATACTCCCAACTATACTAGCTTGGTTTGTGCCAAATTCTATCGTTCTATCGTAATCTGTTTAAGAGTTACGACCAGTCAAATTTTCAAAAACGCCTCCCTTAAAAGTGGGCGGTGCCACGCCCACTATAAAAAGTTTATAGAAAAATCATAAGAGAATGACCAAGGGGATTCACCTATAAAATTATATCATTTTAGCCATTTCAGCTGCCGAGATAAGTCAATTTGTGTGATTTTCGAAATTTTCGATATCGAAAGTGGGCGTGGTTGAAGGGCTATTTTATCCACTTTAATCAGGTATACTCCCAACGATACTAGCATGCCTTGTGCCGAATTCCATCGTTCTATCGTAATCTGTTTAAGAGTTAAGACCAGTCAAATTTTCAAAAACGCCTCCCTTAAAAGTGGGCGGTGCCACGCCCACTATAAAAAATTTATGAAAAAATCATAAGAGAATGACCAAGGGGATTCACCTATAAAATTATATCATTTTAGCCATTTCAGCTGCCGAGATAAGTCAATTTGTGTGATTTTCGAAATTTTCGATATCGAAAGTGGGCGTGGTTGAAGGGCGATTTTATCCAGTTTCATCAGGTATACTCCCACCGATACTAGTATGCTTTGTGCCGAATTCCATCGTTCTATCGTAACCAGTTTAAAAGTTACGACCAGTCAAATTTTCAAAAACGCCTCCCTTAAAAGTGGGCGGTGCCACGCCCACTATAAAAAATTTATGGAAGAATCATAAGAGAATGACCAGGGGGACTCACCTATAAAATTATATCATTTTAGCCATTTCAGCTGCCGAGATAAGTCAATTTGTGTGATTTTCGAAATTTTCGATATCGAAAAAGGGGGCGTGGTTATCATCCGATTTCGCCCATTTTCAATAGCAACCTACCTTGGCCAAAAGGTAACCTGTATACAAAATTTCATGCAAATATCTCAATTTTTACTCAAGTTATCGTGTACACAGACGGACGGACGGACGGACGGACAGACGGACGGACATGTCTTAATGGACTCCTCTTTTCAACCTAAGCATTTTCATATATGGAACTCTATATCTATCTCGATTATTTTGTGCCGTTACAAACAGCCGTTATGTGAACAAAGTTAATATACCCTTGTACTAGCACCTGCAACAAGCCTGGCAGTAAATATACCCATCACGGAGGAAAGGGTTAGGTGGGCAGTTAAGAGCATTGAACCGTTTAAGGCTGCCGGACCGGAGACATCAGCCAAATGGCTAGTATTTGTCTATACAGCCTGCCTGGCTCTCAACTATATTCCGTGCTCCTGGAGACACGCCACGGTAGTGTTTATTCCTAAGGCTGGGAAGGCCTCCCACTACGAGCCAAAGGACTACAGACCTGGCAGCCTCTCGTCATTTGCACTTAAAACTTTCGAGAGGATAATCAGCGACTAACTCTCCACTACTATTGATAGCAACCTTATCTCCAGCTGTCAGCATGCTTACACCAAAGGTAAATCAACAGAAACTGCGTTTAACAGCCTAGTCCCTATCACTGAAAAATCGTTGGGTGAAAAGTATTACTGTCTCGTGGCCTTCCTTGACATTGAAGGGGCTTTTAACAATATAAGTCCGGAGGCTATTACTATAAAACCGCTCTTACTAATCTGGGCATAAGCAGATCCCTAACTGGACTAATCGATCAACTACTACGGGGGAGGAAAATATCTTCATCACTTGGCACGGTTGACATGCTGGGGGCGGGAAGATAGTGGCATATGCAGACGATTTAGCTATTGCATAACAGGGGCAAATTCCCACAAACTCTGTGTGACTTGATGCAAGTAGCACTGCGTGAAGTCTCGCCATAGTCCTCTCGTTGCGGACTTAGTGTTAACCCGAGAAAAGTGGAACTCGTTCTCTACACCAACCGGTACAAAATACCACCGCTGGACCTACCAGAACTTAATGTAGTGGGCTTGAACTAGGCTGATGAAGCCAAATTTTTGGGCACAGTTCTTGACGGGAAGTTAAACTGGAAGGAGAATATTCTTCAGCGCCAGAGGAAGACGCGTGTTGCAAGAGTGTAAAAGTAGGTCGCCTCCCAGTTGGTGCACCATGGGTAACGCTAAATGACCTACATAGCCTACACGGATAGTTTCTTGTATTGCCGGTTCTACGGGAACGGTACCAGTACTTGTGCTGTACCCATCGTGCCGAAACGACCCGGGCCGTTTTCTTATATCGACCCGGCCAAGAGCAATACACTCGGGGTGACCCTGTCTGACATTTAGGCAGGGCTACACCTCGCTACAACAACAACAACGCGTGTTGCACTTTACACATGGCACAACTAGACACTCCAGTATTCTAGGATCTTACAGTTTTCTCCCTCTGAGCGAAGATCGATATGCAGCCACAACAGTCGGAGACAGCTGTTTCAAAACAAACATTCCCAGCAGGGAAGAATGGGAGGGGATGGATCGCTGCCCCGCTACTAATGGCGGCATTTCTGTTTACACTGACGCCTCGAAGCTAGACGGCAGAGTTGGAGGAGGGGTTTATTCAAGGGATCTGGGACTTGAGCTCTCCTTCAGACTACCTGATGACTGCAGCGTCTTCCAGGCTGAAGTCTCAGCAAATCTTGGATGCCGCGATTTGGATAAGTAAACGCGCTATCGACGAGGACATCGTTATTTTCAGCGACAGCCAGGCGGCCATCAAAGCTCTTGGCTCTTATTCGTTCAACTCTGAACTGACGCTCAGCTGTCATCAATCTCTTCAAGATATGGCCCAGCAGAACCGCGTGAACCTCACATGAGTCCCGGGACACAGGGTATGCCGTTTACCACATGGAAGCTAATGCTGAAGAAGTACACACTCCGTCAAGCCAACGAAAGGTGGCAACAATCCCCTGGGTGCCGAACATCCAAACAAACCTTTACGTCGCTAGTTGTAGAACTAATTTTAAAAGTAATGCACCTATTATTATATTTCCTTCCGGGATAGCCTAAGCCAGATCGCGGAACTGGACATAAATTACTTGATGGCCGTCATAAAGTCATCTAAGTGGTTCGAGGAGGAGTAATGGTGTCGGTTTAGGAGTGTCGGTCCCGGGATTGTGCTGTGTGGAAAATCCCAACAACTCAGGGTCGCGGGACTGACATTCCTTATGTTGGTGTTAACACAACGGGCCTTTCAAAACTGGCCTAAGTGTGCCTCTGTGGCAGCCACTTGAACCTAACCTAACCAAAAAAAAAATTAAATAATTAGATATGTAAAAATAAATAAAACTTAAACAAGATCGACCTACGCATGAGCTTAACATCATGGCCTTTGAGCTTTATAATGCTTGCTTCTAATGGAAGTCAGAGTGTTTTTACTACAGTGTTGTTGTTGTTGTAACGATGTGTAGTCCTGCCCAACGCGTATTTTTCCTTAACCTAATTGTCATCAATATCTTCTAACGGGAGTCCAAGGAAACTAGCAGTTTCAATAGGATTGGACCAAAGAGAGATGGGTGTTAGAAGAGTGGGCTCAAATGAGCAAGAAAATAAGTGATTGGTATTGTGGGGGAATGAGCCGCATGCCGGACATACATTCGGCACATCAGGGTTCAGTCTAGATATGTAGGAGTTTAACCTACTACAATATCCAGAGCGTAATTGAGCCAGAGTGACCCTTGTTTCTCGAGGAAGATGACGCTCCTCTTCAGAAATGCCAGGTGTTGCGGCATGTAAGACATTGTTTAGCGGACAGAGCGCAGAGTAATGGCCAACAGACGTTGTATGGATATGCCCCAAAGCCTGTTTGTGCACCTGTAGATCAAACGGCGTTGTTATATAGTGACGGATCTCATCAAAATGTTTACGTAGATGCGACCTTATGGTCCTAGGAGGCGGAATGAGTTCAAGCAGTTGTCTACCGGGATGCTGTGGTTTACAGCAGTTCAGTAGGTACTGCTTGTTTAGCATTTCATTATGCTCCCTAACTGGAAGCATTTCCACCTCATTATGTATATGAGATATAGGTGACATAAGGACGCACCCCGTAGCGGTTCTGAGCGCGGTGTTTTGACAGGCCTGAAGCTGATTCCAGTGAACGTCTGCAAGCCCCGGCGACCATATCGGCGACGCATAGTTCAGGATCGGCCGACCAATTGCCTTATACGTTACCAACAACGTTTCTTTGTCTTTACCCCAAGTACTACCGGCTAGTGACTTGAGGATTTTGTTGCGGCTCTGTAATTTTGAGACAATTGCGGCTGAATGGGCAGCGAAAGTGTGCATGGTGTCAAAAGTCACTCCTAAAATTTTTGGGTGAGCGACAGTAGGTATTTTATGATCACCTACATAGATTTCTAATTCCATGCCAACCTGCGCCGTCCACGTCGTGAATAAGGTCGCCGAAGACTTTGTTGGCGACAATGTCAAGGTTCGGGCAGTAAAGAACTCGACTAGAGAGGGGAGATAACCATTTATTTTGGAGCACAGCTCATCAACGGAAGTACCAGTTGCTAATATCGTGCAATCGTCTGCGTAAGAAACAATCGTAACTTCTTCTGGTGGAGGAGGAAGCTTCGAAATATAGAAGTTAAACAATAACGGGGAGAGGACACCACCCTGTGGTACCCCTTGTTTTATCTTCCTGGCTTTAGATTTTTTGTTTCTAAATACAACAGACGACCGACGACCACTGAGATAATTGGCGGTCCAACGCTTTAGACAGGGGGGGAGTGACGAGTCTTCCAAATCAGCTACAAGTTGCCCATGATTTACTGTGTCAAAAGCTTGACTCAAATCAAGTGCAACTAGAACCGTCCTGTCATTAGGCCTATTTTGATTAAGACCGTCAGTTATCTGAGTGTTTATGACATTTAGAGCAGATGTTGTGCTCCTACCCTTCCTGAAGCCATGTTGGTGCTCGGCTAACATCAAGTGTGATGTGTAGAGCGGGAGTAGGACCGCCTCAAGTGTCTTTACTACTGGCGAGAGGAGTGATATCGGGCGATATGACTCCCCAACGTTAGCTGGCTTGCCAGGCTTTAGTAGTGGGATCACAGTTGCCTGCTTCCATTTGTCGGGTATGACAGCTGTGATCAGAGACAAATTGAAGACGGCCGTTAAATATTTGACTCCCGCTAGGCCGATGTGTTTTAGATGCACCATGGCTATGCCATCAGGGCCGATGGCTTTGGAGTTTTTGGCCTTCCGGATGGCCTCTTGAACCTCTGTAGCGGTGATGGGAACGGGGGCATAGTTTTTGTGTTTATGCGCACGCCTGAAGATTCCACGTCTAGCCCTGTCTTGCGCAGGGTGTGGGACATATTGTCGACAAAAAGCCTGTGCACATTTCCTGGGGTCATTTATTGTCTTGTCACCAAAGGTAATGTCGACATTTTTTGGTGGACCCGAAGGATTCGACAAGGACTTGACAGTGGACCATAATTTCCCAACACCGGTAGAGAGGTTACAAGACCTGAGGTGCTCCTCCCATTTGGTTTGTTTGTGTTCGTTAACCAGCCTTCTGATTTCCACGTTGAGATCACCGATCTGTGGGTCAGATGGATCGATGTTGCGTATGAGGTCACGTTCGTTGGCCAAGGCTGCGGCCTCAGCTGGGAAGTTAGGCCTGATATCTTTTATCCTACCAGCTGGTATGAAACGGGCTGTAGCCTTTTTAATGACCTCACGTATGTTGCGCTCGCCAACGTGTACGTCAGTGGGAATGGGAAGATCACCAAAGGAGCTCTCCGTGAATTCCAAAAAGCCGACCCAATTGGCCTTTTTGAAATTCACGTAAGTACGTTTCTCCGACGTGATAAAATCCGTGGCACGATCGACAGACAGGATGATAGGCAGGTGGTCGGATGACAGGGCCACCATAGGTTGCCAGTTGATGCTGTTAATTAACCCCGGGCTAACAATAGTTAGGTCCGGGGAGCTACTGCAGTTAACAGCCATCCTAGTTGAGGAGTCTCCGTTCACAGTACAGAAAGAGGAGTTATCAATTTGCTCGGCTAATTCCCGTCCTCTGCCGTCCACCGAAAGGTGTGAATGCCACATATCATGATGGGCATTAAAATCGCCCATGATGATACGGTTATCGCCACAAAGAAACGCCCTAAGGTCAGGACGATAACTTCTGGGGCAGCAGGTGACGGGAGGAATGTATATATTGATTAGCTCGAGATCAACGCCACCAGCTTGTATAACTATACCTTGACACTCTAAAGGTAAGTCACTTTGGTCAGTGTTGATATCAAATTCCCTATACTGCACCGTATGGTGTACAAGGAACGCGAGACCACCTCCGCCGTCTGTACGATCATGCCGGAGTACGTGGTAGCCTCCACTCGCTCGGAGATTCGAGTGGGGGCCAAGTTTTGTCTCCTGGATTGCAGCAATTTTGATTTTATGTAGCTGCATAAATGTGGTTATCTCCGCTATCTTGCCGGTCAAGCCGTTGCAGTTAAATTGCAACAATTTAAATTGCGAAGGAGAGGCAATGGCCACTCTGGGAGTTAAAGACTGATGTGTTCGCCTAGATGGTGGTAGGTTATGTCGCGATATTGATCTCCGTTGCAGTCCTGAAGCCGGCGGAATTCGTTCACTATTAGATGAGTGTACTTCCGTCGGCGTTGAGGGCTGCACAACTCGACAGCAAGGCGCGACAAACACATCAGTCCAAAGATTTCTGTTTGCGAGCCCAGAACATATGCGTAGGTGACACAGGCCTAGGCAGGAGTTGCACTTGACCGATGCCACAGACGCATATATCCTGTGCCGACATACAGTGCACGAAGAGTGAGGGACCAGAAGTTGATGGACTTGACTTTCATTCGTGCTAGTGCCGGAAGAAGTTATTAAAGAGTTTAGAGACGGGGGCTGAAGCTCAGTAGTGCTACAAGCATCAACCGATGTGCTACGAAGAAAGTAGCCATGAGTGGGTGCTTGTGCTGTTGATGCACTAGGAAGTAAGCTACAGCCGGGAACACATATATTCTGCTGGGCAATATAATTATTGCAGGTCGTGGAGACTTGATTATTATTAGAGGGCGATAAAGCAACATATGAGCGTCGCTTGCCTCGGGACGTCCTACGACGTGAACAGCAGGGCGCCACAAAATTTTTATAAAAACTAGTGGGCCGATGTGCTTTCGGATCTAGTCCGGAGCAACTTGATTTGTGCAACCAACCTTTGCATGATGCACACTGTACTGAGTGTGATCGTCTTGTATATATTTTCTTCCGACAAACGCAGCAGAACCATTCTCTTGGGCCAGGATTTGGCTCAATGCCAGCCCGGATCAAGAGAATAAGGAGCAGCCGTGCTGCAAGGGGCTGTTCCGGGGATGACAATAGGTGAGGGAATCGTGACGCGTTAGACAGGGTCACTTCGAAATGTATTGCTCTTGGCCGAGTCATTATAGAAAAAAAAAAACAACCCGGGTCGTTTCGGTACGAAGGGTATTGTACAGGTACAAATACCGTTCTCGCAGAACCGGCAATACGTGAAACGTGTAGTTGTGTTTTGCATCATGTATCCAGCTATCGCTTACTCTATGCACCCAATCCATATAATCGAGTGATTTCAATTAAAAAGAGTCGCTAAAATAACTATAACTACAATTGTATCTAAATACATACCTTCGTATATAACAGGAGCGATTTCAACCAATTTGCATAACTCTGTGTCTATAGGTTTGTTTATTTTAGTGAATACATTCTTGTATGTAAATTAGGGTGATTCAAAAAAAATGTCGACTTGGTCTTACCCCCTAAAAAGTTAGGTATTGATGAGAAAATAAGCCTTGCAAAAAATTAGCGCTCTAACTTAACCCTTAGGTGTGGCTATTTTTTTCGCCCTTTCCCATACATTTTGTATTTTTTTCAAAGTGAATTTTCTTTTAATTTTTGAAACTTTTTTTAAAATATTTTTACATACTCTTAAAGTTGAAGCTTCCAAAATTGTAAGCCATGTGCGATTTTCTTAACTATTAAGATACCCGGGTAGAAAATCTGTTAAATTTAGCCTAGGGCCTGACTAGATTTTCCCTTTTATGTTTGTTAATGCTTTTTAATAAAGGGCCTGTGGGGTAATGCAAATCTAGGCCCTGCCTAGTTTTTCCAAGGCAATGCCATCTAAGAAATAAAATATTTCATTGCCTTTCACGCAGCATCGAACTCGGGCACCTTTACATCAAATTCGTCCTCTCTGTCCAATGGGCTATTCCAATCATTGAAATATTTTCGGCAAATGAACAACTTGAATTAAATTTCTTCACATACATTTAATAATCAATTAAAAAAATGCATTGCCCCTGAGCCAGCATTGAACCCAGGCACCGTCATATTACAGTCATCACCTCTATCCATTCAGCTGTTACAACTCATGAAATTTGTTCGGCAAATGAACAACTTTAATTAAATTTTATAATCGTGGAAAAACTATCCTGGCGCTGGATTGGAAAATATTCAGGCCCTGGATTGGAAAAACTGAGCAGATGCAAGGTATGCAAAACTAGGCAGCCCCCTTACGGAATATACGATAAATTGCCCGTAAATTGAAGAAAAGACGCCTTCCATTCCAGAGCCCTGGCAGGCCCAAGGCAGAATTGTCTATTGTAGGAAAACTAGCCAGCGCAGATTAAGAATAGATTTGCCTAGATTATTTTCTACCCGGCTAATTACAGCCATTTGAAAGTGGCTGAGTTTTGTACTATTGCACACACATACACAGTAACACGTATAAAGTTTAGTAATTTTAAATGGCTGTAATTATTTTAATAGTTAAGATATTCGCACACGGCTTACCATTTTGGAAGCTTCAAAGCTTCAACTTTAAGAGTATGTAAAAATATTTTCAAAAAAGTTTCAAAAATTGAAAGAAAATTCACTTTGAAAAAAATACCATTTTCCCCCATAAAAAATGTATGGGAAAGGCCGAAAGTTAGAGCGCTAATTTTTTGCAAGGCCTATTTTCTCGTCAATACCTAAAGTTTCAGGGGGTAAGACCGAAAAAAACCTAATTTTTTTTATTTGAATCACCCTAATGTATATGTATAACTATTTGCCTAATGCGACTTTCCGCAGCAAGGAGCAATGCAATCTTAGTTGCATTGAACAAATTCAGATAAGGTTTACTAAATTTAAATAGTTGAAACGGTTAGTAAAGGGTGCCAAGCTGTTCTAACAAATCATACTTTGTACTAGCGACGATTGTTATGTTCACGGTATGAAAATGAAGTTAACATTTTCTAAATTTTCTGTCGAAATTCATTAGAGAAGTACCTATGCCTTTACCACTTTCATCCCAGGATGAAAACAAGATGGGATAATTCTGGTTAAGAGGAAGATATATTGTAGTTCGAAAAAGGTGAAGGACAAATTGAAAAAGTATATAATTTCTCTGCATGGGACACCTATTTTTCAGTGAAGATATTCTTTTTTGTTTTTATTTGTTAGAAGAAAGCCAAAACTACAGTAACCTTTGTAATTACTCTGTAGGTAAAACTACACATTTACAATATTTGCACAAACATACATTTCTATATAAGTATACATGTTAGATGTGCATCCATAACCATTTGTACTGATGAGCTTTACTATGAAGTGAATATAAAAAAAAACAATTGAAATGCAGAAATGCGGAAGAAGTGAAAATTACCGAGTTGCCACTTGCACCGCTTCGTCACGCATACATGAATCTTGAAGAATTTCAATGTTTCCGGAAACTAAAAAAAACTGAATTTTTTCTGAACATTTTTGCCATTCTCTACTTTAAATTTGCATAGCCATTTTGTATAACTGTCATATCGCGTCTAATTGTCAGGCTCATAATACAGCATCTCACACCATATTCAACAATTCTTTTTAATATTTGTCGACTGGTACGTGCTTTTATTTAAAATAGTTAGCGAACCGCCATTTCAAATGTGCAAATAAGGTTTTATTATAATTGTGCATATGGGTACAAATGTATGTACATAAAGGGTTAATTTTACAGAGATAATAAAATGTAGCATAGCTGCTTATGTAAATGTAGGTGCTTTTGACAAAAGCGAATTGTTAGAAGTTGCAATTAAGTTGGAGCAAATATGCTAGAATTAAACTAAAAGGTTAAATATAAAAAACTCTACCGATGCCTACTTGTCTTAGGTGTGTCCTCGGGACATTATTACAGCTGCTTTAAAACCTTTGAAACCATGTTGTTGTAGTTGTTGTAACAGCAAAAACACTCCCCGAAGATTTTGGGAAGTGATGCCGAAATTGATAGTCATTGGGTCGGATATGAATTTGGTACGCTACTTACTGCCCGACAGTCGTGTTAGCGATTTGGTATGACCGGTGGAACCTTCTACGTCATGTCATCCCTCCATCCGTAAGGAAGGAATAGATGCTTAATGGGAGGTGAGGGGCATCATATCCGTAGATCAAGCATCGAGTTAGCACGTCATTACCTTCATATGTGCATATTAGTCGCCTCTTACGACCGGTATGCCTACCTCGTGCATATTCTAAACCCCTAACCCGCAGAGAAACCCTTTTCTCTTTTTTGCTATGCCTTTAGATCAATTGTTTTTTTGTGCCCTCCCATTCACCCTGCAATCCCTTCTTCATGGCTACTCCACCTTATAGTTTTTGCCCAAAGTCAAAGAAGGCGATATCCAGGAAGCCTGGTGAATATACAATTTTCTTTTATGTGGGAAGAATATGTATATCTCTATATCAATTTTCAGGTCCATACCTAACCTCTTTTTGAGATGTGCAGCCTAAAATTTGTACTTCACCATTCAAATTATTAGGTCCCCGACAAGAACCGATTTAGAGATATTCAGCCTTAGAAAAAAGGTAGGAATGGGAGGTGCCAAAAGTTACCTTGCACCCTTCGAGAGGCATTCCTCTTGAAACATAATGTTTGTTTCGGAGTTGCCACGTCTCATTTTCCGATAGTTCCCACTTTTTGCCTAAGAACGAGTGATATTGTATATCTCCGTAGTGGTTTCCAGGTCCATACCATGAACAGTTTTATACGTATGGAAGGTGCCGCGCCCTCTTTTACCAAAACTACCATTTTAAACCTGCTTTTGATATCTTTTATCCCAATACCAATTTTATGGTCCCTACCTTGAACCCATTTAGAGATATTCAGTCTGAAAAATAAAGTTTGTATTGAAGGTGTCACGCCTCTTTCCCGATATCTCACACTTTTTTCTGTGATATTGATATCTAAATGATATGATGTAAATACATATGTATGTATATCTTCATAGTGAAGTACATTCTAGTTGCTGCGAATGCATATATGTATACATCTTGGCGCTACACTGACAGAAGTGGCACAGAAGTGCGTTGTAAAACTTACTCGGATCGCAAATAATATTACATTTTTCAATGTTGAAAAATTTCATGTTGGATTAAACCTTTCAAGCTTTAAAGTGAATGTTTCGATGCTGGGTTAAAAATAATATTGTAAATTTAACAATGATTCATTGTAGAAATTAAATCTGTTAAATTTTAAAATAACAATTTTATACTCGATGCAACAGTTTTCAAGGTAGGCTGACTATAATTACTCTTGGAGTAGGTGTCTTGTTAGCCATTGCAGCCAGTTATCGCTTGCTTTATTATGCTACGACATAAATCGAGCTACTTTCATATCGTGGGGACTTCCAGAGTCTAGATACGTCTATTCGTTGAATAAACAGTTCATATATAAACTTTGCAAGTCGGGATATTTCATGTCGGGATATTTCAAGGCCAAAACTAAAAATGTAACTGAAATATTTAAGGATAATGCTAGTTTGCATTGCACGTTCACATCCAGCTACAATTGTCATCACGACTCAAGCGGCTATAAAAAAAAAACACAAAACCAGACCAAAAAGAGCAGTTAAATCATAAAAACGAAATGTACAGACGCATCGCTATTAAAGTCGTAATTCAGCGTCAGTGTCATGAATAACTCGCAACACATTAATTCGGCGGAAGTCCTTCGCCAACTTCACTGCCACTTGAGCACTAACGCACATAGAGGCCGTACACGAATATACTACTGTTGTTACATACGTGCACTTGGGTGCTTGTGGAGCGAGCCGACCAGTAAGCAAAGCATTTGGTATCTCCACTAAAGTTCTTTAGCAAAAAAAAACACACTTCACTTTATGCGGACTACCACAATATTTTTGTCGTCTGCCTGACAAAATGTTGAAATGGAAAAGTGTATTGCTGTGAGAAAATTTTTCTGTATGTTCTTTTTCTATGCGTTTTTTAACTAAATTTGATTTCGTTACTGGCTTAGCGTTTAATTAATATGTATTATTGTTTTTTTGTTAAAACTATTTCAAACTTTTGTAAAACATGTCACTTCAGTGATTAAGACTAAATATGAGTGGCGTCTTTGACGGTGAAAAACGCTAACCAAAATGATCAAGACGCTACAAGGCGGTGGACATAGCTTCAGTATCCTAACAATGCTCACTCTACGAGATCTGAATATCGAGTCGCATAGAGAGACGCCTTTTCAGAAAAAAGAAACGTGAGGCCGAAAGGCGTGGGTGTGAGGAGCTTGAGATGCTGGCTGACAGGAATTATGTCCGAAAATTCTATGAAAAGATCTGGCGAATGACGGAAAGTTTTAAGACCGGGGCAAGTTCCGGTAAGGACAATAATGGCGACCTGGTAACCGACGTACAGAGTGTACTTAAGTTATGGAGGGAGCACTTCTCCTCGCTGCTAAATTGCGAGGGAGACGTCGAACCCGATACCCCAATCCCTGACGATGGAAAATTCGTCCCACCACCTGACTATGATGAAGTCGGGATAGCTATATCCCGGCTCAAAAACAACAAAGCGCCTGGAAAAGACGGACTACCCGCCGAGCTGATCAAACACGGAGGCGAAGAGCTGGTAAAAAGCATGCATCGGCTCTTATGCAGAGTATAGTCAGACGAGTGCATGGGTCATACTATCTATTAGGGTGATTCAAATAAAAAAAAATTTGGTTTTTATTTCAGTCTTACCCCCTGCAACTTTAGGTATTGATGAGAAAATAAGCCTCGCAAAAAATTAGCGCTCTAACTGAACCATTAGGGGTGGCTATTTTTTTCGCCCTTTCCCATATATTTTGTATGGGGAAAAATTACATTTTTTTCAAAGTGAATTTTCTTTTAATTTTTGAAACTTCTTTCAAAATATTTTTATATACTCTTAGGATTGAAGCTTCCAAAATGGTATGCCATGTGCGATTATCTAAACTATTAAAATAATTACAGCCATTTAAACTTTAATAGATTTTATACGTGTTACTGTGTATGTGTGTGCAATAGTTCAAAACTCAGTCATTTTCAAATGGCTGTAATTATCTTAGAAGTTCAGATAATCGCACATGGCTTACCATTTTGGAAGCTCCAAAGCTTCAACTTTAAGAGTATGTAAAAATATTTTCAAAAAAGTTTCAAAAATGAAAAGAAAATTCACTTTGAAAAAAATGCCATTTTTCTCCATACAAAATGTATGGGAAAGGGCGAAAAAAATAGCCACCCCTAAGGGTTAAGTTAGAGCGCTAATTTTTTGCAAGGCTTATTTTCTCATCAATACCTAACTTTTTAGGAGGTAAGACCAAGTCGACCTTTTTTTTTGAATCACCCTACTATCTATATTCAAAATTTTATCCAAATCGGTCAAGCAGTTCCCGAGATATTCTGGATAAACAAATATGCAAATGTACAAATATACAAGTTTAGCTCGTTTAAAGTTATAAGATTCATATTGAATAATTATTTACTTTCAACTATTGTGTGTTTCTTTTTTTTGGTTTGGGGAATAGACAATGTTGAAATTATAGAATTCTTCTTTGAAACAAAATTTTTAGTCGTCTGCCAAAAACTTGCTTTTCAAGTGTCTCAGTTAGCTTCCTAAAGTTGCAGTTTTGTGGCTATTGTGCTAACAAACTTACCATTCGCTGCCAAAAATTGTTTAATTGTCAGTGACTTTCGCTAGCTAAAGTAGTTACAAAGAAAAAAATCTGAACTGTTGAAAGGAAGTACATAATAGATCTACTCAATAGCAACCCGCCGTTTCTATGTACATATATCTCTGAAGAAGCTAACCAAAAGCGGAAGAATTGTAAAAAAACCAACATTGAGTAGACATTTGGCAAGGATGTGTTGAGAGACAAATAACATACAGACATTTCCCTATACATACATATATGCACTTAAAATAGCCGTTCAGACTTGATTGGAGTTATCACGTTACTCACACTGAATTGATTTCTTTTCACCGCGAAAAAAAATCCCAGCAACAGCAGAAGTTGATTTATCAAACCTGCTGCTAGCCAAAGCAAACATTCACCAGCAGAGTTGTGGAAGCAAATAGAGAAAAGGGGAGTTTGGGACTTGGGGTGATATTGCTATTTGCGTTTAAGAAAAGTTTGATTTACTAGATCTTATAAAGAAATCCAAATTGTTGGTGCATACATATTTACTAAGGGCAGCCATTTTTAAAGCTGGAATCTAAAGAAATGAAAATTTGGTGCAAAATAAATTACTTCAGAGAAAGCTTCCATGGCGGAAACTCAGTCGGAGAATTTACCAAACGAGGCGACCTCGTTCAAAAACACTTATTGTGCAAATTTTCTAAAGGATGGTGACTAAGGTCTCAACTTGAAAGGTATTTTCAACGGGATGACATTATAAACGAATTGGCATTTTTATAGAGCGAGATCCCAGGGCCGCCAGGCATCACTTATTTTCTGATGGATGAAAACAATACTGCTGGATAGTCCTCCCCGAATCTAGAACGAATGTGAAAATTTCAAAGCTGTACCTAGTTTCAGGCCTGGAAATCGGGGGTCAATGTCGCAAAAAAAATGACCCTTACTTACTTACTTAAAATAGCCTTTAACCGCCTTGGCGATTTTGGCCGTCTAAAAAAAATTACCCTAACTAAATTAATTCCGTTTTAACAAATTACGGATTTGGCCCACTTTGGCTGAAGTATTATAAGGCATTTTTAGACATCGTCCCATGGCAAAAACTTCAGCCAGACACCTCAAAACTCGGGAATTTTCATAGTTTTTACTGCGCTTTCACTTGTTTAAGCGGGTTGGTCCTACACACGCTTCACAGAACACTACCCTTAAGTAGAATCAGGCTTTTCCAGACATCATCCCATGACAAAAACTTCAGCCAGACACCTCAAAACTCCGGAATTTTTGTAATTCATTCAGCGATTGCACTTGTTTAAGCGAGTTTGTTCAACTTTGGCTTCGTTTAATTGGCGGATCTTTGCACATGTGTCGTAAAACACTAAGCCTAAGTAGTATCAGGCATTTCCAGACTTCTTCCCATGAAAAAAACTTCAGCCAGACACTCCAAAGCTCAGGGACTTTTCATCATTTTTAATGCGCTTAGACATGTTTAAGCGGGTTTAAAAAACTTTGGCTTCTTTTAAATGGCGGATCGTTACACATGTGTCGTACAACACTACTCTTAATTGGTATCAGTCATTTTTAGACTTCGCCCCATGACAAAAACTTCAGCCAGACACCCCAAAACTGAGGAAATTTCCTAATTTTTACTGCGCTTTCACTTGTTTAAGCGGGTTGGGCCAACTTTGGCTGCTTTTAAAGGGCAGATCTTTTCACATGTGTCGTAGAAGACTACCCTTAAGTGGTATCACACATTTTAAGACTTCGTCCCATGGGAAAAGCTTCAGGCAGACACCTCAAAGCTGAGGAGTTTTTAGAATTCCTAAGGCGCAGTTACATGTTTAAGCGGGTTGTGATAAAGTACTCATACCTCAGTTTATTAAACCTCGGGAAAACGGTGTTCCACTTATTTATAGAAATTATATTTTGGGAATCACTTTCAATACTCACGAGCTACACGTTAACCACATTTAAATTGAAAAACAAAACCGACCTATTTTTAGTGATCGGTTTCACGAATTCTGACTCACATACATTAGACTGGGCCAAAAATAAAAAATTTCATTTTTTTCAAAAACTATAGATATTGATTTTCTTTTTAAGAAAGGTGAAAAAAATACTATGACTGAAACGCAATTAACACAACATCTTTCAAAAAAAAAAAAAAAAAAGGTAAAATATGGCCCAGGATAGCCATGAACCATTTTTTTTGCTCTCCTGAACAAACACTAAAAAACCGATATCTGTTTTTACAGTAGCAGCGACGATATTTAAAACAATTGGATATACGAAATTGTATGTCATATTACTTTGACCCGTTTTTCGTTATCTCCAGTTCTTTGAAGATGGTAGGGATTAACTACATATAACCCCTCACTTAATTTCAGTGGTCCAACCTTAATACTTCCAGAGATATGGACTATAAAGTATTTCATTAGTATGGGTATGGTACCACGCCCCATTTTTCGTTATCCCCAGTTTTTTTGAAGGTGGTAGGGATCGATCTCATATAACCTCTCACCAAATTTCAGTGGTCTAACCTAAATACTTCCAGTGATATCGACTATGAAGTATCTCGTTCGTATGGGAGGTGCTACGCCCCATTTTTCCTCCAGTTTTTATGAAAGTGGTAGGAATCGATCGAATATAGCTCCTCACCAAATTTAAGTGGTCTTACTTACTGGTCCTAAATACTTCCAGAGATATGGACTATGAAAAAATCCATTTGTATATTAGGTGCCGCGCCTCCGATATATGTATATCAAACCAGTTTTTAGCCTGTGACCTTCCCTGCAAGATATCCAGTGCGTGTGTAAAATTTGGTTACAATCAGCTTATTCATTTAGGAGCCAAGTGTATCCGTACATACATACATATCGACGTGTCATACGAAAGCTAACCCCAGAAATTTTGTCTGATGAAAACTAACACTTTCGTGTTAATGAAAACTAACATTTTCATTTTGTGTCTCATGAAAACTTACACTTTCATTTTTTGTCTGATAAAAACTAACACTTTCGTGTTAAAAGTGCATTTGAAAGTGTTAGTGTTCTTATTGAATTTTAAAAGTGTTATTTTTCGTAAGGCACGTCAATATGTATACGTACATGATTTGAATATTTAAATATTTAGTTATAATTCAAAATTTGTATGAAAATGTCATTTTAAAAAGCCTTATAAACCTATTTTATTTTTTTATGAATATGGGGGTAATTCTTATTAATATAACTTCATTTTAGGTATATCACTTGCATTTAATTTAATTTGTATCACTTACAATCCCATAAAAATTTCAAACGTTTCTGTAGCAATCCACCAACGTAAAACTAAAGTCTTTATGTATGACAATTAAAGTTGTAAATGACCAGTTTAACAGGTACAGCAGTTTATATGTAGGTACCTCCATTGCTTCATCTCTACAGTCTGTGAACATTTCAGGATGACCGCTTTTAGAGCAGAAAATGTCAACAATCGTTCTTTATGTCACCATCTGTGTAGTCTCATATTTGCTTTTCTAACAGCGTGGACTTTACTATTTTTCAGTCAAAACAATTCCATGTCCATACAGAGAATAGCGTTCAACGACCATTTAACAACCTATCCGTCCATGCATCGTCATCTGTCAGTACAAAAATGGCACTTAATTTGTGTATTTGACTGGTTTGGATTTTTTCTGGACTCACAAATTGGGGTAACTAAATGGCAACCAGAAATTGTATTTGTGCTCCGCCAATTGCTCTAATGGTTGTTTGCAAGCTTTCGTGGGACACGAGAAACGAGTTGGTTTTAAAATGAAATGGATAGGTAAAATGTTGTAGAAAATGAATGAAGAGCTGCAACGGATAAGGATAACTTAAATAATGAAGCTTTGGTAAATTAATTTACCTACAAACAATTAAATACGAATGGTTAAAAGGAAGGTTCAAAGGTGACATAAGCTGCACTGAAATTGGCCTCCTAGAGATTAGTCAGAGTATATGTAGGTCCCGATAAACTATGTTATTAACATCTTTAGTAGATAATTACTATATACCTTCTATTGAATTTTTTTCAAAAATAACTCCAAGCGCTTCAGATGCTAAAGGTGATGACCCAATGTACGCTTGCTTTACTTGCCTTGCTTACCTAGTCTTAAGGTGATGACTCAATGCACGCTTGATTTGCTTACCGTGCTTACCTAGGCTTTGCTTGCTTTTCTTTGAAAGCTTCTATGGCCAAATAGAAGCTTAAAAAGCTGTCAAAAATACAGTATGAGACAAACAAGACAACAACAAGATACAAAGTAAAGCGTGTAAAGCGCTGTCAAAAATAGATTTGGGCTATTCGATGCTTTGAAGCGCTTCAAGCAAGCAAAGTAAGACTGGGCCAGCTTTCATATATTTCAGTAGAGTTCAAAGGAATTTTGACATTTCTCGAGGCAAAGCTAGCAAAGCAAGTGGGCATTGGGCGATCAGCTGAAAAATAGAGTTTCCGGCGGCAGAATAATGCGTAATGGTAACTGTACTTCACAAAACTGTAAATGCGACAAATTGTGTAGAACAAATTTTATTTCGTATGAAAACTTTTCGATTGTAATAACGCAGAAAAGGAGAAATAAAAAGTAAAAAGCGCAAATATGTAGTGAAATTAGAAAAGCTAAAATAAATAGAAGAGAGGTTGAGCAAGTTCGCGGTAGAGTGATGAATTTCTCAGTAGGTATTTTAAAGAAAATAAGTTTACAAAATTTTTAATATTTTTGTGGTATTAAAATTCCACTCGACGAAATAATCGAAATGCAAATGGGATGATTGACCCGAAATACTTAACAATATCTAAGGGAAGCTGGTATTGATTTATTACTAGGTTTGTGTGATAGATCGTGACTTTTTGAATTTGGCTACCAGTAATTATACCCAGGTGTACCGTTTGCGATAAAGTATTTAAACTTGCTACGAAGTATACCATTGTGCTATAGACACTGAAGAAAAAGATAAATCAGCTCTCGACCATGCCTATTTTTTTTTTTTTTTTATAAAAATTTAGTCAAAGGGAGATAAAAAACTTACGAAATAACAAACTGTCATTTAATATTCGAAATAACAAAAATTGCGACAGAGCCAAATTTTTGTAGAGAAAGAAAACTTCAAAAGTCCCCATTAATATCATCATTCATCATCATTTATTGGCGCTTAACCGCCTAAGCGATTTTGGCCGTTGCATATCAAAGCACGCCAGTCATTCCTTTTTAGCGATAACTGACGCCAATTGGAAACCCCAAGGGAGTTCAAGTCATCCTCCACCTGTTGTTTCCATCTCAGTCGAGGCCTCCCCCTTCCTCAGCTGCCGAATTCAGGCGACGATAGGAAAACCTTCTGTGCTGGAGCTTTTTTGTCCATTCGCATAACATGGCCCAGCCAGCGGAGTCTTTGGGCTTTAATTCGCTGGACTATGTCAGATCTTCGTAGAGTTCGTACAGCTCATCTTTAAATTTCCTTCGATACTCGCCGTTGGCATCACGGGAAGGACCATAAATCTTCCGGAGAACTTTTCTCTCAAATACTCCAAGGGCCATCTCATCTTCTCTTGACATTTTCCATGAATCTGAGCCATACATCAGGACAGGTATGATGAGAGACTTATAGAGCGTGATCTTTGTTCTTCGAGAGAGGACTTTACTTCTCAATTGCCTACTCAGTCCAAAGTAGCACTTGTTGGCAAGAGTGATTCTCCGCTGGATTTCTAGACTGATATTATTTTGATACTGTGTTGATACTGGTTCCCAAATAGACGAAGTCCCTCACAGTCTCAAATTTGTAACTATCAACAGTGACATGGCTGCCAAGGCGCAGGTGCGCCGATTCTTTCTTTGATGACAGCAAATACTTCGTCTTGTCCTCGTTCACGGCAAGACCCACTTTTTTCGCTTCCTTATCCAGTCCAGAGAAGGCAGCGCTTACGGCGCGGTTGTTAAGGCCAATGATATCAATATCATCGGCATACGCCAGCAATTGCACGCTCTTGTAAAAGATTGTACCATTGCGGTTTAGCTTTGCTGCTCGAATTATCTTCTCCAGCATCAGATTGAATAAATCGCACGAAAGGGAGTCGCCCTGTCTGAAGCCTCGTTTGGTTTCAAATGGCTCAGAGAGGTCCTTCCCGATTCTGACGGAGCTGTTGGTATTGCTCAACGTCATTTGGCAAAGCCGTATAAGCTTTGCAGGGAAGTCAAATTCAGACATGGCGGCATACAGGCAACTCCTTTTTGCGCTGTCAAAAGCGGCTTTGAAATCGACAAAGAGATGGTGTGTGTCGATTCTTTTATCATGGGTCTTCTCCAGGATTTGGCGTATCATGAAAATCTGGTCGATGGTAGACTTACCAGGTCTAAAGCCACACTGATAAGGTCCAATCAGTTTGTCTACGATGGGCTTCAGCCTTTCACACAACACGCTAGAAAGAACCTTATATGCAATATTAAGAAGACTAATTCCGCGGTAGTTGGTGCGGTTAGCGGGATCGCCTTCCTTGTGGATTGGGCAAAGCACACTTAAATTCCAATCCGGAGGCATGCATTCGTCTGACCATATTCTGCATAAGAGCTGATGCATGCTTTTTACCAGCTCTTCGCCTCCGTGTTTGAACAGCTCGGCGGGTAGTCCGTCTATTCCAGGCGCTTTGTTGTTTTTGAGCCGGGATATACATAGCTATCCTCACTTCATCATAGTCAGGTGGTGGGACGACTTTTCCATCGTCAGGGATTGGGGTATCGGGTTCGACTTCTCCCTCGCAATTTAGCAGTGAGGAGAAGTGCTCCCTCCATAATTTAAGTACACTTTGTACGTCGGTTACCAGGTCGCCATTATTGTCCTTACAGGAGCTTGCCCCGGTCTTAAAACCTTCCATCATCCGCCGGATCTTTTCATAGAATTTTCCCATTAATATCATGTGTGGTAAAAAAGTTATTTGGGGAAAAAGGTGAACATTTGGGGTTTTACGAATTTTTATGGTAAACGGTAATTTTTTCTAAAAATTACCTTCCAGCAAGCTGTACACCTGAAAATTCACTATAAAAATGATCCTAACATTTTTCTAAATTACTAGCTATTCCGGCAGACGTTGTATCTCCATCCTTATTCCTATCGCTGTCTACATATGGGGCAAAATTCCTCAAGCGGACCACCTAAAAATTCAATTTGAATGAAATTTGGTGAAAATGATCTGCTATATAATAAAAAAAGTATTACCAAAGGTCGCGTAAAAATATTTGATGGATACCGTGATATACGTGTTTGAATTCGCAATTTTTTGTCATAGAAAATAAAATTGGTTTATAAAGCTTTTTAAAACGACATCATTTTTAATAATAAGAGCTTAATAAACCTTTAATATTTTTAATGAATAAAGGGGTACATTTTTTTTACATAGTCCTTATTTCGGGAATGTCGCTGTAACTTCCGTTGGACAGATGCAGGCCAAACTCTTTATAGAACCCTCACAAGGCGCATCAGCCAGGCTTATCAATCTAAGAAGGGTGGATCTAAGCACCCTCACTGGGTATTATATGGGACATTGCGGTCTGGGTTATCACCTGAGTAGGTGGGGCCATTCTCAATCCGTTTGTGATATGGACTAAGAAACCTGAGGAGGCGCTCAAATTTATAAAGAGCCTCCGCAATAAGCTGAAAGGTCACACAATAGATCGTGTAAATGATCGCGGTGTAATAAGGTCTTATAATAATAATAATAACCTCCGAAATAGTAGACGGGATAATTTGGCTCCAGCTTCACAAGAAGTTGTATTAAATGGTTAGAAAATTCTTCGAACTGATCAAATTTGAATATGAAAAGAAAGAACTTCTCTCTAAAAGTAATGAAATCTTTAGTTAGAGTACTTTCGTATGTACCTACTTTGGAGAGGATGTCAGAATAAGTAGAACGAGAGGAGAGCGAATAGGTGACTTGTGAGCACATTCACTTTATTTATTATAACAATTATCACGGTGACAAGCTCTGCCAGAATAAACCATCTAGCCTCTACTCAAAAATAGCGAATGTTCGAATTTTATGCATGAGGCTTATTGTTTTACGGCCAGGCCCTGGATTGTTCAATCAATATTAGAAGTGGGGTAATCTATTAACTTGCTCTCAACCTCCCTTCCAACTTGGTTCTGTGATAACACAAAGAAAATCCGTCCAAATTTACCACTTCATACAAACTTGACCGGCAATCGTTCACATTTTCTATTAGCACAATAAGATAGTCATAAAGTTTTTTTGCCGTCTCCAGAGCTTATCAAACGTCACTCGTAGTTATAAAACGAAAAACTTTTCAAAAGTTTACACTAAACTACACTCACCATTTACACTTTGGCTTGCAATGGCAAAACTTAAAACATTGAAATTTCACGAATAGCCATTTTCGAAACGTTGATCCAATGCGACTTTGGCACTGCGTGTTAAACTGTCCGCCTTAGCGCCGCAACAACAAATTAACACATTGTTTAAAAGTGTCAAATGTGCAAGTGAAATGGAAATTCAGAAAATGGGCTCGATGTATTTTCGTATGCGGTTGGTGTGGGTGGCAGGATTGTCCAACGCCAATATGGCCAACGTTATGTCATCAGTTCTTGTTGTTGAAACAGACTGCTTTGAAGCATCATTGGTAATATTAGCGCTACTTGGGGTTTCTTAATGAATAAAGTTTTTGTTATGACAAACTGTTACGACATTTACTAGTCAAAAGCCGATGCTATCGAATGGCCACAAAAAACATGAAATGGCTTTGGATGACTCTGTGATGTTACAGCTTGCTTCCAATACTTTGCATAGTTGTTATTAAAAATATTAAAAACTTAAAAAAATTGTATTATTAGTTAAGGAAAGAGTGATGTGATTGGACATGGAGAAAACGACTGTGTATGTTAAGCGCAGTTTTGAGTGTGAAATTCGGTAGATCGTACACTTGGCAAGTTTTAAGTTATAAAAAAAATTTAATAAAGATATATGAAGTAATTAAACTAAAATAAAATAAAATGAAATGAAATAAAATAAAATAAAATAAAATAAAACAAAACAAAATAAAATAAAATAAAATAAAATAAAATAAAATAAAATAAAATAAAATAAAATAAAATAAAATAAAATAAAATAAAATAAAATAAAATAAAATAAAATAAAATAAAATAAAATAAAATAAAATAAAATAAAATAAAATAAAATAAAATAAAATAAAATAAAATAAAATAAAATAAAATAAAATAAAATAAAATAAAATAAAATAAAATAAAATAAAATAAAATAAAATAAAATAAAATAAAATAAAATAAAATAAAATAAAATAAAAAAAAATAAAAAAAAAAAAATAAAAAAAAAAAAAATAAAAAAAAAAAAATAAAATAAAATAAAATAAAATAAAATAAAATAAAATAAAATAAAATAAAATAAAATAAAATAAAATAAAATAAAATAAAATAAAATAAAATAAAATAAAATAAAATAAAATAAAATAAAATAAAATAAAATAAAATAAAATAAAATAAAATAAAATAAAATAAAATAAAATAAAATAAAATAAAATAAAATAAAATAAAAAAATAAAATAAAATAAAATAAAAAAAAATATATAAAAAAAAAAATTAAAAAAAAAATAAAATAAAACAAAAAAAAAAAATAAAATAAAATAAAATAAAATAGAATAAAATAAAATAAAATAAAATAAAATAAATTAAAACAAAAAAAAAAAAATAAAACTAAACTAAATAAAATAAACTTAAAAAGATTAGATAACAAATTATTTAATAAAATAAAAAAAAATTTAATAAAAAAAAAAAAAAAAATATATATATAAATGAAAAGAAATAAAACAATATTAAATAAAATGGAGGAAATAACATAACATAAAATTAAATGAAACAAAATAAAACAAGATAAAGCAATATGAAAGGAAATGAAACTAAACAAAAAAAATAGTAAAAAATAACGAAACAAAATAAAAAAAACTAATAAAACAAAGTAAAATTTTAATAAAGAAAAAAAAAATTAGATTCAATTTTATAGATCAAAAACAAAAAAATATTTTAAAGTGAAAAAATTTATCTTGTTTTTTTATAAAATAAAGAATAAAGTAAAATGAAAAGTCTTAAATCAAAAAAGATAAAACCAAAAAGAAAAAAAAATAAAACAAAAAAAAGTAAAAAAAAAAAATAAAAGGAAAATTAATTTAAAAAAAGAAATAAAAAAATAAAATACATAAAAAAAATAAAAAAAAAAATAAATAAAAAATAAATTAAACTAAATAGAACAAGAAAATAAAGTTATATTAAATTAAGTGAAAAAATAGAAAAAAAAATAAATTTAAATAACATAACAAAATAAAGAAAATTAGTTAAAGTTGAACAAACTTGGATTAAAGGAAATGAAAAAATTAATTAAATAAAAAGCAGAACGAAAAGGAAGGAACGATGTTACTATGATAAATATAGTTGAAAATTAAGGTTAAAAGTAACACATTTCTGTCCACTTTTGTGGCTGAATTTCAAGAAATCCCAGTGTAGATAATCAAAAGTTGACACGTCTTTCCAATGCAAATTGTTATTGTATCATAGTTTGTGGTCTTCTTAACAACGTAGCAAAGATAGAGATAATTTTGCTTTAGAAAAGAAAAAATTAAAGGATTACCAATTTTTCATTTCTTAACCGCGAGAACGAAAATGTCTGTATGGGAATGTATTTATGCATCCGAAAATAATAAATCATTGTTCCAACAAAAGCAAGCAAGAAGTAAAAACATTTTAAGTTAAATATCTTCTTATACCTCATGTAGATGAGGTATTTAAATAAAAAGCTTTATACATGTGAAATTCTTTCCTTTCTCCAAAGTGACGGATGACTAGCGTGTTAAGACAATATTCACTGGTACGATGGCGGATCCTTCTATATTTTCATGTACATGTGTGTGTGTGTGTTGTGGCATGCATATATATGTATATCCTTTAAGTGAGTTCAGAAAGAGTTGGCACTTGGCTTCATAGCTGACTGGGTTAAGTGGTATCCTGAAATCTTTGTGTGGCTGTATGTTTGAATGTACTTCACAAATATCATTGTGTCTAAAATGTAGACACTTATGGAATTGTATATGGGCTCTTATTTCTTTTTGACAGTTTTTCACTTGCCTGTGACGTGCTGTGCTAGGGCTTTCACAGTTTTATTTTCCTTCTTGTTGTATATATTATTCGTACCTCTTTAGGTACAGTTGTGCATATGTACATATACATATGCATACGAGTATCTTGACTTTTGGTTCGTGCAAAAGTGTTTTTCTTTGTTTCTTCAGCTTCCACTTTGCATACTTGCACACACAAAAAAAAAAAATAAAAAAATCGTCCTTCCTTTCCATCTTTAACTACGGTGGTTTTTATTTAATTTTTTATTGCGGTGACATTTTCCATTTTCACATTTTCATCATGAAGACTTAGTACCTATATTTTTCCTTTTTTTTTAGTTTAACGAATAACCCATATGTAGTTAACACAAGCAAATACATGGCGGTACCGACACACAAATATACATTAGGGTAGGTTAAAAAAGTTTTTTTTATTATACATATTTATAAAAAAGGAATTTTAATTTTATTTAAGAAAAGTGTTACTCAACATTTAAATAAATTAATAATAATAAAATTAAAACATTTTTTTTGGGCAAAAAAAATTATATTGCGTTAGTAAAAACATGTTTAAAATAATTAAATAACAGTTTCAACAATATTGTTTTATGGTCAAAAATCGTAAAAACATCCAAAATAATTTTTTATGTTTAAAAATTGTAAAAACAGTTAAATATTTATTTCAGTAAAATTTTTTTAATTCCAATATCGGTCCAAAAACAAAATCGGCTCCAAAAAATTGTATTCTATAGTAAAAATCTTAAAACAACAATCCAAAAAATGTACTTATAAAAAAAAATTTTCTAAAATACAATAGTTCTCAACAAAAATTTTTTTGGGTAAAAATTTTAGATGATTTAGATTTTTTTGTATAAAATTTCTCCAATGTGATTTTTTTATTTCAATTTTTTTTGTCATTTTACTTGTAGATTTAAAACCAGGACTAAATATTTGGTTTTTCAATTTACGACCATCTATTGGCTTCCGAAAGGACACCTACATATTCTGGAAGAGCTTTTAAGAAATTGTTTTCCGCTGGAACTATCCCATACCATGAATTATTTATTTAAAAATCGAGTAAGACGTATAAAAAGTGAAGTAGAAATTTTGCTTTTAAGTACAAATAAAATTACATACATAACTACGAACGCCCTTACAGACCCTGTAGTAAGAAAACTACAATTGAAGCTTCAACGGAAATAACGTTCTTAATGCCAATTTTTTCAAAACCGGTTTTATTGCATCATCATTATCATTTATTGACGCTTAACCGCCTAAGCGATTTTGGCCGTTGCCTATCAAAGCACGCCAGTCATTCCTTTTTAGCGATAACTGACGCCAATTGGAAACCCCAAGGGAGTTCAAGTCATCCTCCACCTGTTGTTTCCATCTCAGTCGAGGCGTCCCCCTTCCTCTGCTGACGAATTCGGGTTTCGATAGGTCGCATAACATGACCCAACCAGCGGAGAATTTGGGCTTTAATTCACTGGACTATGGTCAGATCTGCGTAAAGCTCGTACAGCTCAACGTTAAATTTCTTTCGATACTCGCCGTTGGCATCACGGGAAGGACCATAAATCTTCCGCATAACTCTTCTCTAAAATACTCCAAGGGACATCTCATCTTCTCTTGACATTTTCCATGAATCTGAGCCATACATCAGGACAGGTATGATGAGAGACTTATAGAGCGTGATCTTTGTTGTACGAGACAGGACTTTACTTCTCAATTGCCTACTCAGTCCGGTTTCCGGTGTTAATACTGGTTCCCAAATAGACGAAGTCCTTCACCGTTTCAAATTTGTAACTATCAACAGTGACATGGCTGCCAAGGCCCAGGTGCGCGGATTCTTCCTTTGATGACAGCAAATACTTCGTCTTGTCCTCGTTGACCGCAACACCCACTTTTTTCGCTTCCTTATCCATTCCAGAGAAGTTAGTGCTTACCGCGCGGTTGTTAAGGCTAATGTTATCAATATCATCGGCATCCACCAGCAATTGCACGTTCTTGTAATAGATTGTACCGTTGCGGTTTAGCTCTGCTGCTCGAATTATCTTCTTCAGCATCAGGTTGCATATTACCCTTTTTATTGCTCTTTTGTATTGTCCAGATGACAATTTTTCTAAAATTTTGCTCGCCATAACCGATGTTGCTTCAATTAGTAAAGGCAATTTTCCACATTGTTTAATAATATAAGGTTAAGCAGTCCGAGACGTTTTTGACACTTCTCGGCTTCATGCTTCCTTGTCTGAGTGACAGTGCTACTTCTTTTCAAAATCGTATGAAAATGGTAGTAAAAACCAATATTCTTGATACGAACAAAATTACAGCAACACTGAAAGCTTTTGAAGTTTGTTTTATTTTTATTTTGAAAAATTAATTGTCTATTTGGTAAGATTTTTATGAAAATTTATTATTTTAACTAAATAATAGCAATTTTTTCTTTTCCGCAGCCTTTTGTCAGCATACAAATACGTTACTTCATCGTTTGAAGCTGAATTTTAATCAAGGAAAAAGCTTGTAAGCATTCTTACAAGAATCTCCATTTCACCAAAATGCAGGTTTTGACCTTGCCCTCCTCGCTAGCTCGAATGAGCTTGAAGCCAATAGTGCCCAATCCGCAGATCCTCGAGCTGTTGACGCAGGGTTCTTGGATGAGGACCACATCCATGCCGCATTTAGAAAGCCGATTTAGATTTGTGCAGATTTATCTGAAGCACCACCAACATGAGAGCGCTCAGACTTCCCTGACGTACCCATATCGTCGAGGTCTGCCCCATTCCGGAGGTTGTCTCTCAACGACGAGTTGGCGTAACGGGAGCCCTGCTGACTGAAGCATCAGAGATAATGCGCTCAGGATTGATTGCTCCCCGTCCAGCAAGCTGTCTTCCATCTCCGAGCTGTTCACGCCACTTTGCGAAAGTGCTGTGGCAGATAATATGCTTTTCGCGTCGGACTCCTCCCTTTCCTCTTGAAGTTCTTCGATATCCGAGATCCACGTTGCAGCGGAGATGGCAGCGCGCTCTGCATAGACACGGTTTACGTGGATAACCATCTGACCTACACTCTAATGCACTAGTCCATTGTAACTTTTAAAGGGCTCGAGTGCCTCCTTATTCATGGTGAAGACCACTTGTCTATCAGGCGGAATGCTATTCCGGTCGACCAGCTCGATTTTTGCACATTTGTAGACTTCACCAAGTCTTGCAGCTGCTGCCTTGTACAGTGCAACAGTTCATGCGCGGTCACACGCGACTATTTTAATCTGTCCCTGGTGCCAACCCTCATCCGTGACCGCGGCTGTACCACGCGTTCCGGACGTGTCGCCACTGGTCTTTGGGGATTGCCAAACGGTCGTTCCCTCTGTCAAGAATGCCTAATCCTGTCCTTAGTTATTTTGGCAAAGCTTGGTTTGTCCACTCCGGGGCGAGGTTTTAACTCCACGTCCGATCTCTTGCGTTTGAAAGGGTTTCCGTTTACCCTCTTTGGCACATAAGTGGTTTGGAAATCCGGTATCAGAGATTGCACCAATTCCACCGACTTCTGGAACTCAGCGACAGCGTTTCCTGAGAGACTCCCTCATATTTCTTCAGGGTCCTTGCGGCCAATCGTTTTTCCAAGTACGCAGAGCGGAGGGAAGATATCTCCGGGGAGTCCGGACCCGTAGTTGCCATCGCGGTCGCTGAAAGCTCAGGTGCAGCTTTTTTCTCCTTTGGATCTCCGAGGCAAGCTCCTGAGATCGCTGCCACAGACGTTAAGAGATTAGTTTTCATACCTGCGATTGATGAAAGTTATTAAAAAAGGATCCAATTTTGACGTTTTTTAAGCTTATTTCGTACATGTTTACTGATACCCACAAAAAGGTGTTTTACAGTTAAGTTTAAAATTAATTTAATTTTCCTAATAATTTTTAAAAACAAATGTTGAAAAGACAGATTTCCGGAAAAAAAATCCTGAAATTTTGCGAACGGCGTTTATTCCTTTTCTACTACAATTTTCCTAAAGGGGGATTTTTTACCCTTTTTTGCATCCTTCGTAAATGCAACTCTATTAAGGAAGCTTTGCCTTGGCAAATCTCAAAATCTGCTTAACCTTATATAATTTAACAATGATTTTCCAGACGACGGTTATTAAATACTACAGAAATGGCGAAGAGTGGTGTAATTTTTAAACGGGTGAAACCAAAGCTGAATAAATTTAATGTCAAAAGAAATTTAGCGTGGTTTTCATCCAAAAGCTTAGGAGCAAAGCTAACAGACTATTTCGCAGCACAGAGCAACAGCGGCAAAGGTCAGATCAACGAGCCCAACTTTAGTGAATCCGTTCTAGGTCAGTATTGGGTTAAACAAAATAATTGATTATTGTTTAATTCAGGGGCGAACCTCTGCTATATGGCTCTGGCATTCGCAAGATAACCTAAATACTGAAATGACTCAGATTTTATCCCATCAACAGAGGTTATTTCCGTAAACCTCCGATTATGTCAATCTACTTTATAAAAGATTTTCTTACAGAGTACATAATATGCATTTGCTATCCGTGTGTTTTCATTTTGTGCTGTTATTTATATAGCCACTTTTTTATAACGCAGTGTTCTTTGTTTTCTTACTGATTTACTTTCTCCTACAACTGATTCCTAACTTAACTTATCCAAATTTTGCATGCTAAATAAAAGAGCGTTTGTTTATGTAAATTTTTGTTTAGCTAAAATTTCATGCGTTATAGCTTTAAAATACTAAATCTGTTTTCTTCTTAAAAGCGCTGAAGTACTTTTACCTACCGCGAAATTGCGTTAAGTAACTTGAATGGAAGTGAACTTGAATTTGCGCGAATTGTAAAAATATTTATGAAGTAGGTATAATATCGTCGCTCGCTTGCCAGAAGCATGAATGTGCCAAAATGTAAATTTGGGGAAATCGTATTTAAAAGTTTATTGAAAATTTTGTTTCTGACATAAATATATTTTTGCAAGTTATATTCGCGTTTTACTCCTTCCCCTGATATAGTTTTTACTTTAATATTACTTCAATTCGTCGAGATAATGCACATTATCTTTTAAAAATTTCAAAACTAAATTTTTAAAATATTTCTTTGCGCCAGAAGCATGAATGTGAATTTTTTTAAATTTTTCTTTGTGCCATATACACGAATGTGAATCAAAATTGTTACGTATACGCCGTGGCATCTCTTGTTGAGGGAATAACATTCATGCTTATGGCAAAATTTAAATTAAAAAAAAATTGGAAATTAAATTTTTAGACATTTTAAATTTTTAGGATTTTCGTGAATCGTAAAGAAACGAGAGGTTAATCACGTGAACCTATTAACTCAAATTTGGAAAATTGGCACATTCATGCCTCTGGCATGCGAGCGACGATATAAAAAAGAAGATAGTATTGGGAAAACAAAAGATAAAGAATGCCATGATAATTACGATCCGTCATTTTTGTTTCCTTTTTTTAAATATTTGCTAAATATAAGTAATAAAAACAATTTGTTCAAACATCTAATCTTTGTAGATATTTTTTAGTAATCCAATATTGTTTTCCCTCTTTTCAGGTAAGTTCCAATCCATTAAACAAATGTAATTTCTTAAGAAGGGTTAAGGTAAGTTAACGCCAGTTCTAGTGAACTAAACCTCTGAATACTTATAGTCCTTGGATGACCGAGCTTGCTCGGTGCTATTAATTTAGCGCTAACTTTACTTACCCAAAATGATCCCAAAATTACGCTAAAATAATCCCAAAATAATCCTTAAATGATCCTAAAAAGACCCTTAGGTTAAGTTAGGTTGTTCTAGCAGGACAACGCAGTGGCCTCACATAGACGTATTGCGTTCGTAGTGTTACCAGAAAAACTTTGACGACCTCTTGCTGTACAGTTACACTTCATTGTCTATTTTACAAAATACTGATATTCTCTTCGCAAAAATCAGAAGCCTATTAGGGCTTATTTCTGTAAGTGAATCTAGGTTGAGCAATTGCCCCATTCCAAATATTTGAAGCCGCAGTCTGGACATAGCGGGGCATGTGCACATGACGTGCTCCACAGTCTCCGTCTCCGCTTTGCATTTCCAACACATACTGTCGGAAACAAGACCCTTCTTGTGGGAATGGCCTGCCAAAAGGCAGTGCCCTGTAAGGATACCAATTAGCAGTCCACAATCATCCCTTTTTAGGGATACAATTGTTTTTGTAAGTTTTATGTCGATTTACACATGATTTTGGAGATTTTACAGCCTTGCACTTCTTTCGGAGTGTAATGGGGTGGGGTTGCATATTTGGATAAGCAGCTCCAACTTTGCGACCTTGCTCAACCCCGACTCTTGCGTCCTCGTTCGTGCACTCTGGCCAATGTGAACTATTTATGCTCGCGGCAGAAAGAGAGGGAGCCTCGGTGCACGGCTAAAAAAATGAACCTAAATTTTAAACCCGTATAAAGTTTAATCAATTTTTCAAACCTTTTTGTACAATATTTCAAACCGTCCAAATACCTACAAAGATATTCAATTTCTTTTGGTTTCAATTTAAAATCTAAATGAAAAAGCAGTCTAAATTTTTTACTTTTGGTTTATTTGAATGTAATTGAATTTTGCTCACAAAAACTTCATGTGCGTCATAGCTCAGCGGTAGAGCAGTCGGCTGTGACTCCTGAGGGTTTTCGTTTGAATCCTGCCAGCTGCCACATTTTTTTAGTTTTATTTTATTCTTAAAACTTTTCGGTCTAAAATGTAAACTTTTGTGTTTGAAAATTCAAATTTATTTTTGAAAGCTTATTCAAGATTGAATTTTGCCAGCAACATTTATGTGTGCGATGTAGCTCAGTGGTAGAGCAGACGGGCATGATGCGGGGAGTCTTGGTTCGAATTCCCGCCAACGGACAAAAATTTTATTTTATCTTTAAAAAATTGTTAAAACATTTCTTGTTTATAATTGAAACCCGATTCATTTAGCAAATTTTCATGAAAACTAGTCTATATTGGATTTGAATCCAAATTTGGTTTGGTCATATATGTAGTCCAAAAAAGTTTAAAATTTAGTTTCAAATTTTTAGCTGTGTGGGGCTACTCTGCAATATTTGGTTAAGGGCTCACCGAGGTATTTGTCGCAGCGTCTGTTCACCTCGTGGTGCGGCTGCAAGCGGGTGTCTGTCTTGGAGAAAGCGGCTCGCTATATAAATGTGTGAATATTTTTTCAAAGTCGCGGAGATGGGTTGTGCGCTGGGTTTTGGAGCCGCCACGTAAAAACCACTTCCAATGAAAACCACAACAAAGCCTCGGATGAGAACTCTCTTTAATGTTGACGACCCGGCAAAACGAAAAAAAGGATTATGAGATAAGGGCATGTACCTGGAATGTCCGGACCCTTTCAAGGGAAGGTACCGCTGCCCGGCTGGTTGATGTCCTCATTAATGCAAAGGCTGACATCAACGCCCTACAGGAAATGCGATGGACGTGGCAAGGCAAGACGACCATCGGACCTTGTGACGTCTACCATAGCGGCCAGATACGCGGCAAAGCGCATGGTGTAGGATTCGTGGTGGGAAAGAGACTGCGCCGCCAAGTACTAGCGGTCACACCCTTGAACGAACGTCTAGCTGCGATCCGCATCAAGGCGAGGTCCTTCAACATAACATTTATCTGTGCCTACACGCCGACTGAGGAGACAGACGACGTAGAGAAGGACTCCTTTTATGATCAACTTGAGCAGACGTATGATCGCTGTCCCCTATACGATATGAGGACTGAACAAAACAAAACGCCTTATTTCCACTTTCAGGGATACAATTGTTTTTGTAAGTTTCATGTCGTACGATTTACACATGATTTTGGAGATTTTACAACATTGCACTTCTTTCCATGCCTTATCTACTTGTTTAACCATGTGTTAATCGCCCTTTCGTTTTAATAAAAATACCCTTAAGTGCTTCTGAAATGATCCGAAATTGAACCCAAAAAGACCCAAAAATGATCCCAAAATAATCACAAAATGGGCCCAAAAGACCCAAAATGATCCCAAAATGATCCAAAAATTATTTCCAAATGACCCCAAAAGTACCCCAAAATTATCCAAAAATGATCCCAAAAAAATCCTAAAATAAACCCAAAACGACCCCAAAAAGACCATCAAATGTTCCCAAAATGACCCAAAAATTATCCCAAAATGATCGAAAAATTATCCGAAAATTACCCAAAATCGTCCTAAATTAATCGAAAATTGAACCCGAAATTAGCCCAAAATTGACCCCTAAATGATCTCAAAATGATCCCAAAAATATACCTACAACACAAATACAATACAGTAAAATGATAACCCTGGGCGGCAATCCTACTTGAAAATATTTAAGTTGGTATCCCGGCGAAAATACCTTTGATTTGATACCCATATTGGCATATCCAGCTCCACAATATAAAAAATTAAGATAGGTGGCAACACTGTACACCCCCAAGTGGCAACCCCCAAGAAGATCAAAGCCGACCTTATCCTGTTTGGTGTATCATTTATAAATTCCGGACAAATAAGAAACAATTTGTTGGTGAAATTCATGAAGGAGGTCATACAATATAAGCTACGATATCGATAGCTAGCGACCGTCATGGTGTAGCGGTAGTGTGCCTACTACACCAAGTGACCTGGTAGATATCAACTACCGGTCAAAACTACATCAAAAATTATGTAGAAAAAGCATTTACTAAACGGGGTCCCCCCTCGGCAGTTGTTTGGCCAACTCTCCGAGTGTATGTCTGCCATGAGAAGTTTATCAGCAAAAATTCATATGCTTTGCAGATGCCGTTCGGAGTCGACAAAAAACTGTAGGTGCCACCAATTTGTAGGAAAAAATTGAAAAACAGCACACCACAAATTGGAAAAGAAGCTCGGCTCAAAAATCTCGTTAGTGGTTATCTGATGGTATATCGCCGGCATAAGTAATCCCTAAATTTTGAAATTATAGCAAGTACACTTTTTAGAGGTCATACACGGCGTATGATTAACATTTATGTAGTTTTCATGTAAGAAAATTGCAAATAAATTATTTTAATCATACCTGTAATTAAAAAACACACTGTGGATCGCTTCCTCTATATATCCCTAAAATGGACTACTTTGGTTTTTTGGGACAATCTAAGACCAAAGTTTTTTATGACAGTATTATCCGAAATATTGGTCAAATTGATGAAAAAAATTCAATTGCTTTTCTTCAAATTTCCAGGCAATTCCTTCTTGAGGTAACCCTTAATAGTTTTTAAAAACAAATAGACTAAAGCCGGACTAGGTAAAGGGAGGCTGAAATAGAATATAATAAGAAGTAAGGAGAAAATACGTAGCCAGCTTACTACTACACTGGGCGTAACGTGTTAATAAAATACTTCAAACCTCCTGTCACTAATGCAGTTACAATATAAATCTATAACAAACAGCCACTTTTCTATGTGTTCCAACAGCACGGCAGCCAATTACAAGCTCCATAATGTGTTTTTCAACTTTGAGTCGTCTCTAATTAGCATAAAAAATTAATATGTGTTAAAGAGTTGAATATATACCACGGTACAAACATTTGCGCACATAATAAAAAATATACACATACATGGAAAGGGGTATAATTAGATGTGTTAGTGTGTACATTATCAACTTGTAAATGTTTGAGCCACAAGGCCCCACTCAGGCAAGAGTTTGTAAAACTTTTTGTGTCATTTACTCTTTCTGTTATAATGTTTAAGCTAGGGCGGTGAGGTGCGTAGACGATAAAGAATAGATATATAAAACATTTGTAGTTAAACAAAAAATTAGACGGGCTAGTTGGCGCTTTTTAAATATTTCATTTGGTTGAATTTAAACTTTTTCAAGTCTGCATCTGTCTCGCTCATTTAAAAAGCGAAATAGGGATCTAAGCATAGACTAATAATAGTTCCGTAACCAGGCGGTGTCAGTTGAGGTGCTACTGCTAACGTTCGTTGATGACTAGTGCATTTATTTCATAAATTCTCCATAGACTTTTCTACACACTACCCCCATGCAATGGTGCCTCGACATTTCTGTTGTTTTAGTTGGTGCTGATATATTTTTGCCACTAATGTTGCTGATGAGGCAGGTTTTGTGCTGATGCACTCATGCGTTTTTATGCTGGTTGTTTGCGCAAATTTCTGCATGTGACAGTAGGCAGAGACGGTAACAGAAGCTGGGGTATGCGCACATCCTTTACACCGGCTCATACTTATAAATTGTCTTTGTTTGGCACATCCTTTTGAAATGGTGTTTTTTTGTATAATACACTCAGAGAAAAAATTACAGTTATATCAAAAGTCCTCTACTGTTAATACCAAAAATGGTCGAATTGACGGAAATCTGGTCAAGTAAACAGATTTAGGGTTGATTTGACGAAAAAATCATTTAAACATTACCATTAATTACAGATGATATAATTGGCGATTTGTTACAAAGCGGCAATTCGACACCATCAAGCATAAGTACGCGATGGCTTGATGGTTAACATCCAAAATTAACAGTCAAAGCAGGGTGAAGTCACAATATAAGAACTCTGAAAATAAATTAGTTTTTGTTTTTTACTTATTTCGGTGTTAAAATATCACTTATTTTAGTTATATATAAAAAAAGGACGTGTGGCACTTTTTATTTATTTTAATATTTATAATATTTATGAAAACTTAATGAGCATATTTATGACTTTAGAGCAGTGCAGCCTTAACCTGTTAACAGTATGACCTAAAAATAGTCAACAACCTATCTTATGTAGTGTACAGATCCAATTTTAATGTAATGTAATCTACAGCTCCAGTTTTATGTAATCTGCTAACATCATACCCCTAATTGTAGGCAACGCTTATATTTATTTTTGTCAAGTTACTACGAACTTTTTTAACATTAACATTTTTTTCATTTCACTCCCACCGCCGAAACCTGCGATAAAATCTATGCAATAGCTTAAAATTATATTGACTTCACCGAGAATTGAGCTCAGAATACCTAAAACAACAAATGTTTCTGTTAAGACAACAGCTTAACTGTTAACAGCATACGAACATTCCCGTTTGTTAAGAATTAACCGATGAAAGTTCAAGTGGACAGAAATTTTGTAAACTCGTCGGTAAAATCTGGCAAATCGGTTGTTAGCACTTAATAGAAAACTGTTGAAGCAACGTGTTAGTTATAGTTGATTGGACACAAATTTGTTATATTAAACAGTAAAACTGTTAAAATTTTAACGAACGAACAGCATCTGTTGTGTCAACAGATATATCGTTTGGATGGTTTTTGCCAGTGAAATCGATGGGTTTAACCTGTAATCCAGTTCATTCTACTGTATTTATTTTCTGCGTGTATACTTTTAATTATTATTATCACTGTGCTTATGTGGATGTGGAAAAGACTTTATGTATGCATTAGGGTGAGCCGACTACATTTTGTTCGACAAATCTTTAGTATATGAGAACATATCTGTTGGCTTTTATCTTTTCAAATCTCAAATATTTATTCCAAATGGTGGGAATAAAATTTCAAAATCACAGTCACAAATCTATGTCTTTGTTTAAAGACAAATTTGTTGCTGTTTTTGAAGGTTGTAAAGTCGTCGGTAAAATCTGGCAAATCGGTTGTTAGCACTTAATAGAAAACTGTTGAAGCAACGTGTTAGTTACAGTTGATTGGACACAAATTTGTTATATTAAACAGTAAAACTGTTCAAATTTTAACGAACGAACAGCATCTGTTGTGTCAACAGATATATCGTTTGGATGGTTTTTGCCAGTGAAATCGATGGGTTTAACCTGTAATCCAGTTCATTCTACTGTATTTATTTTCTGCGTGTATACTTTTAATTATTATTATCAGTGTGCTTATGTGGATGTGGAAAAGACTTTATGTATGCATTAGGGTGAGCCGACTACATTTTGTTCGACAAATTTTTAGTATATGAGAACATATCTGTTGGCTTTTATCTTTTCAAATCTCAAATATTTATTCCAAATGGTGGGAATAAAATTTCAAAATCACAGTCACAAATCTATGTCTTTGTTTAAAGACAAATTTGTTGCTGTTTTTGAAGGTATGCATATGTATAAAGGAAGTCTTTTAAATCTTTTTACCATCTTTTAATTTACTAGCCCGACTCGTGCTCCACCTGGAGGAATTTTTATACCCAGCGTACAAGGGTATTATGATTTTGGCCACATAACGGTATATGTAACGGCACAAAATAATCGAGATAGATATATAGTTCCATATATGAAAGTTCTTAGGTTGAAAAGAGGAGTTGATTAAGGCATGTCCGTCCGTCCGCCCGTCTGTCCGTGTACACGATAACTTGAATAAAAATTGAGATATTGGCATGAAATTTGATATACGGGTTACTTTCTGGCCAAGGTAGATTTCATTGTAAATGGGCGAAATCGGATGATACCCACGCCCCCTTTCGATATCGAAAATCACATAAATTGACATAGTTCGGTGACTAAATTGGCTAAAATGATATAATTTTATAGGTGAATCCCCCTGGCAATTCTCTTATGAGTTTTTGATAAATTGTTTTAAGCGGGCGTGGCCCCGCCCAATTTTAAGGGAGGCATTTCTGAAAATTCGACTGGTCGTAGCTTTTAAACTGATTACGGTAAAACGATGAAATCTGGTACAAATTATACTAGCAGCGGGAGTATACCTGATGAAATTAAAAAAACGCCCTCCCACCACCCCCACTTTCGATATCGAAAATTTCGAAAATCACCTTAATTGACATAATTCGGTAACGGAAATGGCTAAAATGTATTAGTTTGGGTAGGATGATACCCTAGTCATTCTATTATGATTGTTTGATAAATTATTAAAAGTAGGCGTAGCACCGCCCACTTTTAAGGGAGATAATTTTGAAAATTCGACTGGTCATAACTTTTAAACTAATTACGGTAGAATCATGAAATTTGGCACTAGGTATACTAGCATTATAAGGAGTATACCTGGTGAAATTGGGCGAAATCGATTCCCGGCCACGCCCACTTTCGATATGGAAAATTTCGAAAATCACATAAATGGACATACATATGTACTTCGGTAAGTAAATTACTAAAATAGTATAAATTGGTAGGTAAATCCTCCTAGGGCCTTTATCAATATTATCCCGTTCTGAAAACTACCGTTGGGTATTTAATGTTCGGTTCACCCGAACTTAGACTTCCTTACTTGTTTTTAAATACAATCGTATATATTTTCATCGTAAATCCCTCTGATGTAGATAAGCAGATCTGTGGCATGACATTGTGTAGCAAATCGTCCGATGGGATAGACAACACTTCTTGAAGACAATACCTGGTAACATCGATTGATCTCGTAGCTCAATAGCTTGATGTGTGAATAAAGGCCCAGCAGCTATTTTTTTTTTTAACTCCAATGCCTTGTATGTTCTTCTGGTACCTAAGTCTGTAAAAACCATGAAAGAATTACGTTGCTCCACTACGATTTCTGTGAGCTTCAATGCTGACGTCAAACTGTGCTTAATTGCATATCTAGTTTACTTAATTTGCATACAAGTCGTCTAAATATATGCTCTCTTACATATGAATGCTTAAATATTATTTGAGGTTTTTCATAAATTTCGTCATGTCCGCTTTCTATTCACATATGCATATTTATAACGCAAATGTTTACAAACACACTGTCAGCTGTAATTACGATGCTCTGTTGACACACATGAGTTTTAAATTATAGATGCGCTAGTGTGGCACATCTCATTCAGCCATGCGAGTAGAAACCCCTTTAGCACAGAGATGTATGTTTACCTACAACCCACATATTTTTTTTGTTCTGATATTTTTTTAAATCCAGGCGGTGAATTGTAGGTTTCGGTTTGATTGCATAAGTGGAGCATAAGTCAAACTATGTATGTATGTATATTCAAATGCGCTCATATGTACGTACACACATACTTAAGTAGAAAGTACCCTGCAAAAAATCCAGTTAGTCTAGCATGCGTCCGGGTATATACTTGTACCCGTTTGGGTAGATAGTGGATTAGTATGTTCGTTGCCTTTCGGGAATAAATGCATAGCTTCAACCTATATAAAAAGATCAGAACTGGCATTAGTCGCATCCTCCTTTGCGACTCATCCCAGACTCATCCTAGACTAATAGAATTTTTTGCATGTTTGTACTTGAACATTTTAAAAGCACTCTTCCATATGTACTTTGACATGTATGTAACTCCCGGCAGGACTATGGCAAACATTTCCACAGACAAAATTAATAAGCCGGCAGGTGCAAAATTGGAACTTTTTTGGAATGTTTTACATAAAAGTTGTATAAGTAAATATGTGGCTGGATTGTGTTATGCATCTAGTATGGCTGTGTGTGCGTGTGCATGCATATTTAACTCTATTTAATAAGTAAACATAATGATGTTAATTAAAACTTATGGCTATTACTATGTGTGAAATTTCCGCACACGAACCTGAGGTGGGTATTTAATAGGGTTAATGTCCGGTTCTTAGAAACTGTAAAGCTGGCAGATGATAAATTTTACATTATTTTTTAACAAGTAAGGAAGTCCAAGTTCGGGTAAACCGAAAATTAAATACCCAGCGGAGGTTTGCATATGACTTTCGAAATATTCCATTTTGGAAGTGAGCGTGATTGGGAAGCGATTTCGTCCAATTACATCAGGTATACTCCATATTATGCTAGTATACCTTGTACCAATTTCATCGTTCTACCGTAATCAATTTAAAAGTTATATATAAATTAATGGAAAATCATAAGAGAATGACCAGGGGGATTCACCTATAAAATTATATCATTTTAGTAATTACAGCTACCGAGATATGTCAATTTATGGGATTTTCGAAATTTTCGATATCGAAAGATATAACCACTCATCCGATTTCGCCCATTTTCAATAGCATCCTACCTTCAATAGCATCCTACCGCTCCAGAAAGTGACCTGTATACAATTTCATGCAAATATCTCAATTTTTATCCAAGTTATCGTGTACACGGACAGACGGACAGACGAACGGACATGCCTTAATGAACTCCTTTTTTCAACTTAAGAACTTTCATATATAGAACTCTATATCTATCTCGATTATTTTGTGCCGTTACATATACCGTTATGTGGGCAAAATTATAATACCCTTGTACTAGAACTAGTACGCTGGGTATAAAAATGAGTCTTATGTCTAGTTATTGACTTAATATATAACTGGTTGAGAAGGATAGAGTACGGGATGCGAAAGCGTTTATTGCGTTAAATTTATACCTTAAAACGGTGGTGTAGCGGTAATGTGCTCGGACTACTACACCAATATTCCGGATTCTCATCGTTACATACCGTCGTTGTTTATGCAAATCAACGTAATGGACAAATGCAAAACCACGTAAATGCAGTCACTGAAATTTTACAGGAGAGACAAAAAACTGTTTAACCTTAGGACGAGCAACTATGGGGTGGGTGAAATTAAAATGTCGTTTTTTGAAATTCTATTGCATGGACGCACCAATTGAGAAATTTGTTAGACATTTACCTTGATGGCGTTAAGCTACCAACTGTCTGATTTGCAGGCCATATGTTTGCAATGGTCTCAAAGGTACGAGGTTGCAACAAGATCCTCAAGTCACTTGCGGGCAGTTCTTGGGAAAAAGAGCGGTCTTTGACTACGCTGCTCCCATTTGGTCGCCCTTATCAAGGGAGACTAGAGAACGCTGTCCCAATTTCGGTCTGGATCCTGGAATAAACCCTTACTTATCCAGACTAAACAAAAACTTTTAAACACATGCCATGCATGAGGAATATCGCCGCATGATACTTTACACCTCTTTGACTGTTCAATTGAACCTACTCTTTTAACACCACTTTCTCTCTGGTCCAACCCCTTTGAAACTGCTCGTTTCCTGGGACTTCCATTAGAAGAGCTTGATGAAGACCTTCGGAATGATCATACACTCTAGACAGGGTGTAGCACTGCTTACAACAGCAACAACAACGTTGTTTTGCACAAACAATGACGATATATAAATATATCTTTGTGATTATATTTTTGTTTGTTCTACTCCATGTTGTTTTATTGAATTTTTTTATTTTGTTGTTTTTATTTCCCTTCATTATGTTTTATTTTTATACCCAGCGTGGTAGTACTAGTACAAGGGTATTATAATTTTGCCCACATAACGGTACTGTAACGGCACAAAATAATCGAGAGAGATATAGGGTTCCATATATGAAAGTTCTTAAGTTGAAAAGAGGAGTTCATTAAGGCATGTCCGTCCGTCTGTCCGTCTGTCCGTGTAAACGATAACTTGGATAAAAATTGAGATATTGGCATGAAATTTGATATACAGGTTATTTTTTATAGTGGGTTTGGCACCGCTTACTTTTCAGGGAGGCATTTTTGAAAATTTGTGGTCGTAATTTTTAAACTGATTACAATAGAACGATGGAATTTGGCACAAAGCATACTAGTATCGTTGGGAGTATACCTGATGAAATTGGTTAAAGTCGCGCTCCAACCACGCCCCCTTTCGATAACGAAAGCATCGAAAATCACCTCAATTGATATAATTCGGTAACGGAAATGGTTAAAATTATATAGTTTGGTAGGATGAGCCCCCTAGTCATTCTATTATGATTTTTTGATCAATTTTTAAAAGTAGGCGTGGCACCGCCCACTTTTCGGGGAGGCATATTTAATCATTTCACGGGTAATAACTTTTAAACTGATTACGGTAGAACGATGAAATTGGTACAAGGTATACTAACATAATATGGAGTATACCTGATGTAATTGCTTCCCAACCACGCCCACTTTCGAAATGGAATATTTTGAAAATCATATGAAAACTACCACTGAGTTTACCCGAACTTAGACTTCCTCACTTGTTTTAGTTTTATAAATTCCTTTCATTTTAATGTATGCTTACAGAAAAATTTCCTTCGTCGACAATATCATATTTCACACTTATTTAATTTCAACTCGTTTAATGCTTCTCAGCTACAAAGTTAAAATTTCATGCTAAATTAAACACTTTCCGGTGCTTCAGCAGAGACAAGATGAATTTTCAGCTTGAAATTAATTAAAATATAATTTGAGTTAATTTAAAACGATAGCAAAACTTTTGCAAATTCAATTCAATGTAATTTAGCGAATCTTGTCTGATATGACATAGTTGACTTCATAGGACAAATGTGCAAACAGACAACACCATAGCCAGGACGATGAAAGTTAAGGCAGCAAGGGAAGGACTTACAATTTGGTAAGTTTCGTAACATTTTTTGTCATTTATTTAGTTTAGTTTCGCACAGAGAGCTTAATTAAAATTTTTAAAAAAATTTTTTTTTTAAGAATCACGAATTAAGAAGAAGGCTGTGCGAGTCATATTTTGTTTCTACATCATAAATAACGATGAAGAAACAAATATAATTTAATGACATGCATTTCCATGCTTCAACTTATTTGCCTTGTAAATGTGAAAGTTTTTTTTTTTTTGTAATAAGTATTGTTGGCAGTCTGATTTATTTTTTATTGTTTACTCTAAATTATTTCACTGATTAATTTGTGACTTGATTTCAATTCGAATTTTTAAACTACTTTTAGGCTCACTCTTATATTTACCCTATTACAATGTAAAATCTTTACTTTGGTGCCGTTTACTTGCTCAACTTGATCTGAGCTCTGATAAAGATGTCTTGCTTCTTTTGGTTTGCTTTTATTTGTTGCTTTGCAAAGGACAGATATAATCAACTTGCTTACAAAAAACATGACCAAAACTAAAGCAAATAATCAATTGAAGGCAAAGAATATACAGCCATTGAAAAAATTAAGCAAAATACTGCTGCCGCTGAAGGGTTTGTTAGCAACCTCGCAGCAACAACTAACTTTTACAACTATAATGACAATTGATTTTTCCAATTTCCAATTTTTATTGTCCTTTGAGATTTTGCTTGCTTTTTGCAGTCAAGCATGTAGCAAAGTTTGCAAGGTATTGGAAAGTATGCCAAAATGAAATCAATCAAGTGGACTGTTTGCTGTGTGTTTGTTAAAATATTTGTGGGTGCTTTTCATGTTGTCCAACAGTTTTCATCTCGGCTGAACTCTATAATGATCCAGCTTTTGGGTGCAGAAATGATTTCAAGTCATCGTTGCGGTAGAATTTTTAGAAGATTTTCCTTCCACGTAATCTTTATTTATTTTATGTTTATTTATCCTTTATTTGACCGCTTAACTTTAATCCTTATTTTCGTTCCTTAAAAATCATTTCCATTCCTAAACCCTTCTTTTCATTTTTTTTCTGTTGACATTGCGGTTTTATTTTATTTTTTGTTTTACTTTACTTTTACTTTATTTCTTTTTATTATTTGTTTATTATTTTATTAAATTTTTTTATTTCATAAAATTTTTTATTTTATTTTATTTTATTTTATTTTATTTGATTTTATTTTATTTTATTTTATTTTATTTTATTTTTTTATTTTATTTTATTTTATTTTATTTTATTTTAATTTATTTTGTTTTATTTTATTTTATTTTATTTTATTTTATTTTATTTTATTTTATTTTATTTTATTTTATTTTATTTTATTTTATTTTATTTTATTTTATTTTCGGGATTGTATGAAAATGTGTTATTTTATTTTATTTTATTTTATTTTATTTTATTTTATATTCGGGATTGTATGAAAATGTGTTATTTTATTTTATTGTATTTTATTTTATTTTATTTTATTTTATTTTATTTTATTTTATTTTATTTTATTTTATTTTATTTTATTTTATTTTATTTTATTTTATTTTATTTTATTTTATTTTATTTTATTTTATTTTATTTTATTTTATTTTATTTTATTTTATTTTTTTTTTTATCCCTTTCGAAACTTCTTTTTTGTTTTTGGCCTATTTAAGCCATCGTAATGAACAATTAGAAAGAATTTTTCAAAATTTTTTTTTTCTAAAGTAGTTTTTTAGCACCATGCCATATGGCATGGAATTTACTTAACGGAAAGAAATTTTACATACGCGCGTAAATAGTTTCAGTGGTTTTATGGGTGAAATATACAAATCATGCCACATTTACATAAAATGTGATTAAAAAAAATTTTTTATTTTGTATCTCATCTCTTTTTACCAACCTTCTTCTTCCTTAGACAAGGAGGCATAAAATAACCTAGTAGGTTCCATTGGTCATACCAAGTCGTTCCTGCGACAGTCGCGCAAGTACCGCAAACTGCTGGTACCGGAGAGTACCGAGGTCTTCACCGGCTAAAATCTGCCAATATCGACAATACTCCCCAAAACTTATGGTAGGGTTTCGGTCGTTCCAGCGACAACAACAACAGAGGGAGTCCAAGTCTTCTAATTATCTAAGATATTCTTCTTATCTTTGTTTAGCTTCTAAGACATGGCAATTACATACCAAAGCATCGAATCCCAAAGCTTTTTAACAATCCCGGGATTTCGGGATTTTAGAACGGCAATCCCAGGGTCCTGGGATTTTCCGGGATAAAAGGTCGGGGGAGGTATCCAAAGACGCGTTTTGACCTATAATGCATAATTCTAAAGCGAAACCCGATATTTTCTGTCAAGAGATAACTATTTTAACCCATGTGCTCTGCACATAAGTACAATGGATCACGCTCCAATTTTGGAATCGGACCTGGTAAGACTATTGGATTTTTGCCAATAACTTTCCTCTGAAACAAAAACCTTTATTTTTGATTTGTGATTATTGAAGCCAAGTCAAGAAGAAGTTGATATCTCTTCCGTACTTTTTAGACGTGTTCTAGCAGTTTCGGGTGCCGAAGCAGGCGGATTTGAACCAATATAGTACGGGAGGCGTGGAATTCGAGATCGGGACTCCCCTAAATTAAGTCAAAAGCTACGTAAGAAACGTCTGCCGACTCAGCGTTTATCAAACGATTCCGAATGGGTTTATCAGCTATTATTGTGGAGCTACCGACGGAGGAAAAGATACCCCTGCGAGTAAGGAGTTTAGAATATGCCCGAAGTAGGTAAGCCGGTCGTAAGAGGCGTCTAAAATCCACTTGAACCCCGGCTATGGGGTCAAGTAACTTTTTATAAGTTGATCTTCCGACTAGGCAGGGCGAAGTACTGCCACAACAACGACGTAGGAAAATATAATAGATTCATCAGAATTTGGGGGTGGATTTCTATGAAGTCGATGCAACCCCTATCGACTCTCCCGAATTATTTCCGACTGGGGCTCCGCCGGAATAGCTGATAGACCTTATTGTTAGAGAAATTATAAAAAATGAATGCAGACTTTATTTCATCAAATAAAATTTTTTACTTCCGTTGGGTAAAATCTATGCCGTATGGCATGGTATGAAGTGAAAAAAATCGTAGAGCCTTACTTAACTGTCCTATGGTCTTAATTTTTTTTAATCCCATTTAGGGCGTTTATTTCCTAATAAACTGAATTCAAAAAGTTAAAAAACGAAAGAATTTTTATTGTTAAATTATTAAAACCAGAGTTCGCCCAGTGGTTCAAATTCAACCACAAAACCTTATTTTATTTTCCTACCTTTTTGCTATTTCTTAAATTTGCCTTTCTTTTCCATATTTTGTATATTTTTGGTTTCTATACATTCCTATTAATTTTGCCTTTTCCTCCCTCTTTACATCATTCAGTAATATAGTTTCAGTGTTGATAATTATTTATTCTTCTTAGGTCGTCTTCATACGTATTTCTTTCCTTTCCTTTCCTTAGCATTAATTTGCTTTTATTTCCTTTCCTTTCCTCTCCTTTCATCTCAATTTATTCTCTTTGCTTTTCTTTCCTTCTCTTCCCTTTTATTTCCTTTTCTCTTCTTTCATTTCATTTTATTTCCCTTCTTTCTTTCTTTCTTTTTTGTTCTTTTTTGTTCTTCTCTGTTCTTTTTCTTTCTTTTCGTTTCTTTTATATTCTTACCTGATCCTTCTTTCCATTTCCATTACATTCCTTTTTTCCTTTTATTTTCTTTTCTTTCCTTTTCTTTCGTTTCCGTTGCTTTAGTTTCCTTTCATTTTATTCATTTTTTTTTCATTTCATTTCTTTTCTTTTATTTTTTTCTTACCTTTATTTTCTTTCACTTTTTTTCTTAAATTAACCTTCCTGTCATTTCGTTTCCTTACCTTCCCTTTCCTACGGTTTCCTTATTTTCTTTTGTTCCTTTCCGCAACTCCTTTGCTTTTCTTTTTCTTTCATTCATTTCCTTAACTTATCTTTTTTAGCTTTTCATTACCTTTCCTTCCTTTATTTTTCTTTCTTTTTATTTTCATTTATTTTCCATACCTTCTTCCTCGCTACCTTTTCTTTCCCTTCTTTTTTTCTTCTTTCCTTTCTTTGTCTTTCTCCTTTTGCTTTTCTTTTCCACTGCTTTACCTACATTACATTTCCTTTCTTCCCTTCCTTTTTTCTTTTCCATTCCTTTCCTTTCCCTTTGATTTTTCTGTCATATTTTCCGTTCCTTACCTTAACTTACCTTAATTTTCCTTTTATCCATCCCTTTCCTTTCCTATTATTTTCTTAATTTAATATTTTATTTATTTCATTTTGTTTCATTTTTATTTATTTTATATTATTCCCTTTCCTTTCATTTCCAACAAATTTTATTTTTTTACTTTCAATCACTTTTCTATTTCTGATTTTACTTTTTTTTTAATTTTATCAATTTTCCATTTTATTTTATTTCACTAAGTCTAGCCACGAAGGGCCTTGTGCATGATCTAGCTTATTTGTGCTTTTTTTTTTTTTTAAATGTGCTTCTCTGAATCCCCACGCACAGATTTTGTTTTTGTACACACTGTTTGTACCTAAGCTCAATAAAGTTGACTGGCTCATGTTATCTTATTGCTGCCAACAAAACAACTCACCCTACTGCAATGAATGCAAACACAACAATGCAAGTGGTCATACCTACATATGTACATACACCCATAACAGCGGCTCTATAAAGCGAATGCGTGTATATCACATGTAGTGGTGTGATTTTCAAATCATATTATAATTAATTATACGTTTCATGAACATGAAATGGTATTATAACTTTGGTCCGATGTTTGTAAGTATGAGAAGAAGAAGAGATGGACCCATCAATAAGTATACCGAAATACCAAGATGACAAGCTGAGTTGATTTAGCCATGTCCGTCTGTCCGTCTGTCCGTCTGTCTGTTTGAACGCAAACTAGTCCCTCAATTTTTGAGATATCTGGCTGAAATTTTGTATGTGGCCACCATTTTGTAATACAGGAATCATTTGTCGGAACTGACAAGATCGGACCAGTACAACCGAATGTTCAGATATAAGGTTTTTGGGCCAAAACTTCCGCAATTAAAAAGTTAGGAACGTAAAATTTTGCAACTCGAGTACTTTCTATTTATGTAGTGTATATAGTGAAAATCAACGAGATCGGGCAAATGTAACATATAGCCCCCATACAACCGATTGTTCAGATATAAGAATTTTTGGCCAAAACTTCTGCAATTAAAAAGTTAGGAACGTAAAATTTTGCAACTCGAGTACTTTCTATTTATGTAGTGTATATAGTGAGAATTAACGAGATCGGGAAAATGTAACATATAGCCCCCATACAACCGATTGTTCAGATATAAGAATTTTTGGCCAAAACTTCTGCAATTAAAAAGTTAGGAACGTAAAATTTTGCAACTCGAGTACTTTCTATTTATGTAGTGTATATAGTGAAAATCAACAAGATCGGGCAAATGTAACATATAGCCCCCATACAACCGATTGTTCAGATATAAGGTTTTTTGACCAAAACTTCTGCAATTAAAAAGTTAGGAACGTAAAATTTTGCAACTCGAGTACTTTCTATCTACGTAGTATATATAGTGAAAATCAACAAGATCGGGCAAATGTAACATATAGCCCCCATACAACCGATTGTTCAGATATAAGGTGTTTTGGCCAAAACTTCTGCAATTAAAAAGTTAGGAACGTAAAATTTTGCATCTCGAGTACTTTCTATTTATGTAGTGTATATAGTGAAAATCAAAAATATCGGGCAAATGTAACATATAGCCCCCATACAACCGATTGTTCAGATATAAGGTGTTTTGGCCAAAACTTCTGCAATTAAAAAGTTAGGAACGTAAAATTTTGCAACTCGAGTACTTTCTATTTATGTAGTGTATATAGTAAAAATCAACAAGATCGGGCAAATGTAACATATAGCCCCCATACAACCGATTGTTCAGATATAAGGTTTTTTGGCCAAAACTTCTGCAATTAAAAAGTTAGGAACATACAATTTTGCAACTTGAGTACTTTCAATTTATGTAGTGCGTAGAGGAAAATCAAGAAGATCGGGTAAATATAACATATAGCCCCATACAATCGATTATTCCGATAACTCGGATCCTATTATTTTGTAAGTTTTTTTAAATTATAACAAAGATGTGTAATGTGTATGGTAAATATAGTTAAATTGAAACAGGCTGTACTGGGGATCGAACAGTGAAAATGGTGACGCTTATTCATGAAAGGTATATAGCCTTCGGCACTGCCGAAGACAGCTTTCCTAACTTGTTTTTTTTAAATTTTTGGTTTGTGGTCGAACACCCTGCTCGGCGAGACATATCGATACATACCAAATTTTATATACCTTAGAATTGCGGTAATTGCAAAAAAGGGAGAAACCTGTTATGTTTGCGCATTTATATATAATAGATAGATTATGAAGTAACTTTTTCTTGCAAAAAACGAACTCGATAGAGGCACTTGAGTTTTTAATTATAGAAATTTACCGGGGCCAGCTCACAAAATTTTTATTATTTATTTTTAGAGATAAAGCCTCAAAGAAAAATACATAATTTAAAAAAAGTTAATTCCTTAATTTAATGTCACAAAACAGCCATTGAAATGAGACTATGCCATATGGCATAGAATATCCGAAAGGGTTATTTTATTTTATTTTATTTCATTTTATTTTATTTTATTTTATTTTATTTTATTTTATTTTATTTTATTTTATTTTATTTTATTTTATTTTATTTTATTTTATTTTATTTTTTTTTTATTTTATTTTATTTCATTTTATTTTATTTTATTTTATTTTATTTTATTTTATTTTATTTTATTTTATTTTATTTTATTTTATTTTATTTTTATTTAATCTTAAACGAGCTAAACTTGTATATTTGTATATCTTTGAAAGATTTGTCTAAAATTTTGGATATAGATAGTTGGATTGATGGATGAAAGGTATTTTCGCCGACATACCAACTAAAATATTTTGAAGTAGTGTTGCCCAGGGTTACCATTTACCATATTGTTTTTGTATTGCATATTTTTGGAATCATATGTGGATTATTTTAGGACCATTTTGGGATCATTTACGGGTCACTTTGGGATAATTTTGGGGCTATTTTGAGAACATTTTGGGTTCAATTTTGGGGTCATTTTGCGATCATTTTTGGATCATTTTGGGGTCATTTTGTGTTCATTTTCGGATCATATTGGGAACAATTGAGTTTCTTTTTGCGGTCGTTTTGGGACTATTTTGGGATTATTTTAGGGTCATTTGGGTATAATTTTTGAATAATTTTGGGGTAATTTTCGGATTATTTTAGGTACATTTCAGGTTTTTTTGGGTAATTTTTGAATCATTTTGGGATCTTTTTTGGGTCATTTTGGGATCATTTTTGTGTTATTTGGGGTTCAATTTCAGATCATTTTGGGAACATTTAAGTATCTTTTTGGGGTCGTTTTGGGATCATTTTGGTTAAGTAAAGTTAGTGCTAAATCAATAGCACCGAGCAAGCTCGGTCACCCAGATACTAAATGATTATATTGACCAGGATTCTGCATATTTTTTTATTATAGAAAAAGTCCCATTAGATGCAGATTAGATAATGCAAAAAACTATCAACATTTTACACGAACTACAAATTTTATACCATAATTCAATTGAAGTGAAACCATTTATTGTCATTATAAGTACTTCCATATATCTGCCACAAATCTTCACTCAGCTCTGCCCAGCTAGAAAGCAAGCATTTGAAAATTTATTATGTTAAGAGGAGTTTTCAAGCTTTTCAATTACACCCATTACAAATCATTATTGCATAAAATGCTTCACAACTTATTAGGTAATGAAATATAACAAGTGGCTGTGAATAGGTATGTATGTATAGGCGTCAACACAACGTAGCATACACGCAGGCGCTTAAGCACGTTTACTCATACATATTTTCCATGATGTTGTGGTAGGTATGTTTAGAAAGAGGAATGTGCAACACAACGTGATATCGCGGGCTGCCCCGCATTTTTGCTGTAAATAAACTTTGTGAATGTAAATTACCAGCTCATCGTATATTTCACTAAATTGTCATAAATTAAAAGCCACCAGAAGCTGCGCTACCAAAACTTTTGCAAGAAAAGTTGAAATTTTGTGTGTTCGAGTGCAATGTCGCAACAGAGGTGGCAAGCTGAATATATATGTAGTTAATGTGTGAACCACGCGAAAAAGGAGTTACGCTCAACTTTACGTTGATATGCATGTGTAAGTGTGTAAAGAAATGTACGCACTTTTGAAGGAACCCTTCAAAGTATCCCAAATGGTACTTGGAAGTATGTAGTGTAGTACATATCTACTAAAAAGTTTACATTCCACAATTTCCGAGTTCAAATATCGTCATGCGCATGTTGTAAGATAATAACATCCAGATGGGGCTAGTTTTTTTTGGTGACTGAAAGGGTTAGGATCGCCGTAGAGCGAATTCGTATTAGATAACGAAATAAATTGCACACAAAATAAAAATTCGTAGTAATTTTTTAAACATTTAATTACACTGTACAACAAAACTGAAGTTCTTGAAAATCCCGAAGCTTTGTGTGTGCTGAATCCGAATCTGAAGTCAAATTTTTCGGGTTACCCCAGATTATTTTCTCCAAAGGATGGTTTGCAAAGAGATTGGTAGTACAGATGTTCATAGTGCAAGCAATTGGGGGGTTTTAAGCGAAAATTTAAAACAAATTAAAAATTTTTTTCTACTATAGATCTCTGAACAAGCACCCTCTGGAGAGAAAAATTAGGGTGACCTCTTTTTTAGATAGGAACACATTTACATAAGCTTTTTCCATTTTTTTTTTTTTTTTGATGTTGAATGACTGAGTTTTGTACTATTGCAAGTAACACATACAAAATATAAACATTTTTAAATGGCTGTAGTTAGTTTAATAATTCTGATAATCGCATAATATTTTTTTTTTGAATCATCCTAATGTATTCATACATACATATGATGGAGTTGTCACATGATGCAGCGTTGCCAGTAGTAAGACTTCAGTTAGGCAAGACATTTGGAAATCGGCAAGAGTTCCGATATAAGAGTAAGAAACGAACAAACACATTTTTTTGGCTTTTAACAAAAAAACGACACAAATGCATTTCATTGCAATTTGAAAGTGAAAGGGGTCAAAAAGGGTCACGAATAATAAAAAAGGGTCAAAAATGGTACTTTTTTGTAAAAGTAGGGTCCGGGGTCCTGGCTCTAAAAAAGGCTCAAATTGACCCTTAAGTGTTCCCAACGGTAACACTGGTTGTCAGTGATGGGCATATGTAACGCAAACACGTTATTGTCCTACAAAAGTTGTGCGACATGCAGCCAGTCCCCGCCCGAAAGTCGCTATTTGATGCCAAACTGATAACGCTATTGAATTATGTATATCACTGACAACGAACTGTAATTACCTATCTTGTTAATCTCTACATATAATAAAATTGTAACAGGTCGATGTCTGTGCATGGCAGATATTAACAAAAAATTGATTGTGGGAAGCATGTTTAAGCGAGTAGAATCCCAATCAACCATTTAATAATTTTTGTGTGTCTGTCTGTCCGTATGTTTGTGGCCGTATCACTCTGAAAGTAATGAATATAATTGAATGAAACTTTTTTCGTTGGATTGCTTGACGCTCAACTTAAAATTTAAGATATTACTTTTTGCGATATCTCAACCGGTTTTGGAGTTATCGCCCAGTATGTGGACCATGTCTGTCTGTATGTTTGTGGTCGTAACATTCTAAAAGTACTGAATGGAATTGAATCGTTGGATTGCTATACGCTCAACTTAAAGTTTAAGATATTATTTTTTGCGATTTCTTTGAGGTTATCGCCCAATATGTAGACCAGGGGTGACCAAAAATGCCTTAGTACAATATGGGTCTCAAACGAAAGATGTCAATGAGTGCTATAATATGCGATGTGATTGAAATATCTGAAATGGTTATATGGAGATATCTTGAAATTTCGATAGCTCGACCGGTTTCGGAGGTATCGACGAATATTTCCACAAAAATGTGTTAGTACATTATGGGTATCAAACAAAAGGTGTTTATGAATGCTTTCATAAACCATTTTATTAATTTTAGTACCTAAGCTACGCATACGAAGTCGCGGGCACCAGCTAGTAATAAATATTTTGATGACCTTATTTTGACATATTTGGGTCGTCGGATCCAATTTGTAGGGAACATATATTTCTCAGTAGGTAACGACAGTGGGAGTTGATGAAATGAAATAAAGAACATATATTTCTCAGTAGGTAACGACAGTGGGAGTTGATGAAATGAAATAAAAATGATAATAATAAAAAACTTGTATTCACCAAATTGACTTGTTTCACGACCCCTACCTCCTAATGGTCGCACTTTCTAGAATTTTCTAAGATAAACGGCTCCTGTACTATATAGGGTCTATCTGTTATGCAAGCAGGCAGCACTTATACATGTTCTTCCTGGGGTTGTATGTATGCATTTAATCAGGCATGTTATTTGTAAGATATTGCTCTACCAAACACTATTATTCATATATAATTACTCCGCTTCTGCTATGCGCAAAACTTTTCCCATACATAATTATTAAAAGTGCACAACTTATCAACAAGAAAATTACGTGATGTCTGGCAAAACCTATGGAAAACTTTATGCTTGAGGTCTAAGAAAAAATATTGGTATGAATCTAAGAATACTTTGGCAGCATAACGTGTAAATTAGCTACACATTTACATACTGATAAGATAGAAATGGGTTGCCATTGTTATTGTAGAAAGAAGTAGACACTCCAGAGTTGCAAAGCTTTTTTTATATTCCTGTTTGGCGGCAAGGATGAGGCGTTGCTTAGTGGGTGGCGTTTGCACGTTTGCAACTATTGCACTACTTATGTTTCATTAAGTATTTGCCAAAGTGTTGTGCGTGCTGCTGGCTGCTGATGCTTCTGTTGCATTTGCTGACATGAAAAACGCCAAACGTTGACACTTGCACATCGACTTTGCATGTGCAGCACATCGCGACTGGTAGTGCAGACATTTTGACTTGCACGTATTCCGAACGATCGTGGAAGTTGGACAAGTTTGAGTGGCATTACTTGTTATTATGGTGTTTGCGGTGTTTTTTTTGTTTACATTATAGCAGTTTGTGTTTTTCTTTGCCTTTTAAGAGCTTGACAAATACTTTAAATCCAGCTCAATTTTTCACACCTAATATTTGCTGAATTGGCTTTTGGCTTGTTTTTGTCTAACTTGAAAATGATTGTGAAAAGTGCAAAGCTTAGAATAAAAGAAGCTTAAATAGTTTGGAATGGAGTTTTGTTTGTTATTCAAATAAATATTTTGTACCTACGTATATCCCCTATGTACTATGTATCTCGGTAACGGCGTTAGTTTGCTTCATTCAAAGATTTTCTTCTTCGGCGTTGGATCGGTTATATATACCATAATGGATATCAAAAGAATGGTATTTTCGACTGTATATCATACAAAGCCATTTTTATCTAGAATTGCCACCTAGAGTTGCCACCTAACCGAATTTTATTTATTCCCTGGTGTGTCGATCAATAACTCACGAACGGCTGAAGAGATTTGGATAAAATTTGGCATATATGTAGATAGTTTGAGTCATTCTAAAACTTTCTACTTGGGTGTCTCCACTTCGGTACGTTTACAGATACGTTTCCCTGCAGCGAAATATTACTATAAGCACATACTTGGACATTCATAATTTTTCGTTATAAATATCGTCTCTGGGCGACGATATGCATTTATTCCTAATGTCAGACATCACATGAATATTTATCTTTTTTAAGCAATGAAGCTCTCTATTCTGCCGATCGACATCTTAAATGGGGTTCCAAAATATTAACCATTTATTTTGGAATTGTACAAAACATTCAAATATGTGAAAAGTTTAGCTCTGTTGTTTTGACTCTCTGACAAATACCACAGTTACTCTGCTACTGTTAGGTAATACAAATCATTTTGCAGACCGAAAAATTCAGAAAACTAATATTAAAGCATACTTTGCTAAAGTTTTCATTTCTATTGAGAAGGTATTATTCGTACTTTGACACTCGATTCTAGTTCTAGTCAACATAATTGATTGACTTCCACACTTTCATTTCTATTAAAATGTGTCATTTCATAATTACTTTTCGATTGTGACATTTCTGATATTTCTCCCTATGCAACTGTCACTCTCCCTCATCTCCGTCATGTTGTAACTTGTGCGACAGGTAATGTTATCAAAAGCAATTTGTTTTAAATCTCTTCTGCATAGCCCTCTATTATCTAATGACAATCAGTAGCGACGAAAAAACCCCCTCTTTGACACTTTTCGTTAGTACTATTTTCGTTATTTGAAAAGTTTCATTGATTTTCAGTGCTCCAAAAGAACCAATTTACTATTTTAATTTTAATTTTAATTTTAATTTTAATTTTAATTTTAATTTTAATTTTAATTTTAATTTTAATTTTAATTTTAATTTTAATTTTAATTTTAATTTTAATTTTAATTTTAATTTTAATTTTAATTTTAATTTTAATTTTAATTTTAATTTTAATTTTAATTTTAATTTTAATTTTAATTTTAATTTTAATTTTAATTTTAATTTTAATTTTAATTTTAATTTTAATTTTAATTTTAATTTTAATTTTAATTTTAATTTTAATTTTAATTTTAATTTTAATTTTAATTTTAATTTTAATTTTAATTTTAATTTTAATTTTAATTTTAATTTTAATTTTAATTTTAATTTTAATTTTAATTTTAATTTTAATTTTAATTTTAATTTTAATTTTAATTTTAATTTTAATTTTAATTTTAATTTTAATTTTAATTTTAATTTTAATTTTAATTTTAATTTTAATTTTAATTTTAATTTTAATTTTAATTTTAATTTTAATTTTAATTTTAATTTTAATTTTAATTTTAATTTTAATTTTAATTTTAATTTTAATTTTAATTTTAATTTTAATTTTAATTTTAATTTTAATTTTAATTTTAATTTTAATTTTAATTTTAATTTTAATTTTAATTTTAATTTTAATTTTAATTTTAATTTTAATTTTAATTTTAATTTTAATTTTAATTTTAATTTTAATTTTAATTTTAATTTTAATTTTAATTTTAATTTTAATTTTAATTTTAATTTTAATTTTAATTTTAATTTTAATTTTAATTTTAATTTTAATTTTAATTTTAATTTTAATTTTAATTTTAATTTTAATTTTAATTTTAATTTTAATTTTAATTTTAATTTTAATTTTAATTTTAATTTTAATTTTAATTTTAATTTTAATTTTAATTTTAATTTTAATTTTAATTTTAATTTTAATTTTAATTTTAATTTTAATTTTAATTTTAATTTTAATTTTAATTTTAATTTTAATTTTAATTTTAATTTTAATTTTAATTTTAATTTTAATTTTAATTTTAATTTTAATTTTAATTTTAATTTTAATTTTAATTTTAATTTTAATTTTAATTTTAATTTTAATTTTAATTTTAATTTTAATTTTAATTTTAATTTTAATTTTAATTTTAATTTTAATTTTAATTTTAATTTTAATTTTAATTTTAATTTTAATTTTAATTTTAATTTTAATTTTAATTTTAATTTTAATTTTAATTTTAATTTTAATTTTAATTTTAATTTTAATTTTAATTTTAATTTTAATTTTAATTTTAATTTTAATTTTAATTTTAATTTTAATTTTAATTTTAATTTTAATTTTAATTTTAATTTTAATTTTAATTTTAATTTTAATTTTAATTTTAATTTTAATTTTAATTTTAATTTTAATTTTAATTTTAATTTTTATTTTAATTTTAATTTTAATTTTAATTTTAATTTTAATTTAATTTTAATTTTTAACTTTAGACGAGCTAAACTTGTATATTTGTACATTTGTATATTCAGACCATCTCGGGAACCGCTTGACCGATTTGGATGAAAAGGCAATCCACTTGGGGGTTGCCACTTGGAGCGATTTACAGGGTTGCCACCTATCTCGATTTTTTAAATTATGGACCTGGATATGCCAATATGAATATCAAATGAAAGGTATTTTCGCCGGCATTCCAACAAAAATATTTTCAAGTAGGGTTGTTGCCCAGGGTTGTCATTTTACCGTATTGTATTTGTATTGAAGGTATATTTTTGGGTTTGGCTTATTTTGGGATCATTTTGACCCCTATACTTTGGGACTATTTTGGGATTTTGGATTAGTTTGGTGTTATTTTCAGATCATTTTGGAATAATTTTTCGATCATTTTGGGATAATTTTTGGGTCATTTTGGGAACATTTGCGGGTCTTTTTGTGGTCGTTTTGGGATTATTTTAGAATTAATTTTGGATCATTTTTGGATAATTTTGGAGTCATTTTCGGATCATTTTGGGTACATTTGGGGTCATTTGGGAATCATTTTGGGATCATTTTAGGGCCTTTGGGGTCATTTTGGGTTTATTTTGGGATGATTTTTGGGTCGTTTTGTGTTCAATTTCGGATAATTTCGGGAACATTTAAGTGTTTTTTTGGGATCACTTTAGGATTATATTGGGGTATATTTTAGTGTCATTTTGGGATCATTTTGGGTAACTAAAGTTAGCGCTAATTTGATAGCACCGAGCGAGCTCGGTCACCCAGTTATTTAATTCACAGAGAGAAATTCAGCTCGATGATATTTGCATTGGTCGAGTTTTTTCTAATTATTCTTCAATATTCTCTCTTTTCTAATTCCTCTCACCTTCGTGGCAGTTGTCTATGGAGTGTTCCTTATATAAACTATCAAACAAACTTTAGTTCAACATGCTGGGTAACGCGGCATTCGGCATTCATTTCGTTGATTCATCCATCATCTGCCATACTTTTAGTTTTGTTGTGCTTTAAGCAGAAATTGTTGACTTAGCAAATAAGAACAAAAAACTAGTGCAAAAAACCATTTTGTAAAAACTTTTTATACGCAAATATATACATACATACATCCTAGGGTGGGCAAACAAAATTCGACTTTCGATTTTTTCGAAGGACATACAGAAACTCGAACTACTGACTATGACTCCTGAAATGGACTATAATGACAAAATATGAGTGTTTTATGTAAATGGGAAAGCGTACCTCATCGTCGTTTTTTTGTTTTCGTGAAAAGCTTCTATATAAATTAACATATTTTCTCAGCTAAAAATCGTATATCCAACTTTTACCCTAGTATTTGCAGGGAAAAAGGTTTTCGAAGTCGAAAATTGACTAATTTCAAAAACCCTCAAGGTTTTGCAAGAAGTTGTATAGCTCATGGCGGCCGCCGTGGTGTAGCCGTTAAGTTTTCGGCCTTCTACACCAAGTTCGATGCCCGGCAAAAGTAACATCAAAAATTATTTAGAAAAAAGTATTTTTCTAAACGGGGTTGCCCCTCGGTAGTAATTTGGCAAACTCTCCGGGTGTATTTCTGCCATGAGAAGCTTCTCAGCAAAAATTCATTTGCTTTGCAAGTGCCGTTCGGAGTCGGCAAAAAACTGTAGGTCCCGCCAACTTATAGGAAAATTCAAAAAGTAACACACCACAAGTTGGAAAGAGAAGCTCGGCTAAAAATCTCGTTAGAGGTTATGATAACCTGTTGGTATATCGCCGCCATTAGTTTTTTTTTTTTTTTTTTTTTTTTTGTATAGCTCAAAAACAGTAAAGTATTATTAAATGAAATTAAGTTATTTAGATAGAAAATTTAACGCTCTACAAAAAAGGTCTTTTGCATTTTTTTCATTAATTCAATTTTTAAAAAGATATTCGACTGCCAAAAATATAATATGAGCATTCAAAAAAATTTTCCTGTTTTAGTCAATTTTCGACCTTGAAAAAAGGGTCACATCCCTGCAAAAATATCAAAGTACTCTAATCAATACTCTGTAGATTATTCCAATATCGGAATATCCAATATTAGTCCAATTACATACAAAAAAGGTGTGGCAATTAACATGGCGATGTCCTAGGATTGGACCACTTGAATACAATTAGTAGTCCATAGAGTACTCCAATGTAAAGCGAGAGTTGGAGTAAGTGTTCCTCTCTCGCTACGCTTTCTACTCCAACTGGAGTAGTTAGTTGGACCTTTTTTGCATGGAGTACGGGATGGAGTACTCCTAGTTGCATTAAGTGGTCCAATCCTAGGACATCACCACATTAATTGGAGCACCTTTTTTATATGGAATTGGATTTTTCTTGGAGTTGTATGGGTACTCCAACGTTTTTGCAGCGATTAATGAAAAAAGTTTATAAGACTTTTTATGTAAAGCTTTCGATTTTTCTGGCCCACCCCCATACATACATCCATTCTCTTTTTTATTAGGTACGAATGCAGTTTTTAATTTTTTTTTTATAATTTTTTTTTTTCTGTTTTCCTTTAGCGCTATGAATTGAAGTTTAACATTCAGTCAACCGTGTTTTTTAGCAATCCTTCAACTGCATCCGCCCATTCATCCCAACAATTCCTTCATTTATAAATAAGTCATATCTACATCCCACGGCCCGCTCTCACCTCGCCAGCACTCATTTTAATATTTGTTTCCCTCATTGTCACTTTTGTCGCTTCGCTTTTTGACGTTTTCATGTTTATTCATGTGCTAAGTTTTTCAATTCTATACATTCATGGTAGTAGTAGTAGCAGCATAAATTTGAAAGAGTCGGTCGTTAAGCGTTGCATCAACAGCATAACCAGCAGCACTAGTGGCAGCAACAAAGTCAATGACGCCTATGGAAAGTGCAAACTTTTCAAAAATGTTTTCTAATTTCTGTATTAACAGCTGTCATCACAATTTGCATTTGGAAAGTGAATGAATTTTCAATGACAGTTATGCAATTGTTGGTTGCAAGTATGCAAATAAATATGTATGAATATACTTACTCATGAGCATTGTTGCTTAGTCGGTGTATATTAATCATATGTAACAAATGTGTAAATTATATGCAATTTTTTTTGTGTTTTGTTGTTGTTGCATTAATTAACAGATTAATTTTTATGCATTAAAACTAAATGTTGTAGGATGAGCTATAAATTGATCCTTATCTTGACCTAGACAAGCTTTAAAAAAATGAATAAAGAAACATATAAATAAAATTAAAAAAATAAAAATTAAATGAAAGAAAAAAAAAGTAAAGAAAAAAAAATAAAAAAAAATTTATAAGAACTAAAAAAATAAAAAAATATATATCTAAACAATAATAAAAAAAAATTAAATAAAATAAAGTAAATATGTATAAAAAATAATAAAGAAAAAAATAAAATAACATAAGCATAAAATAAAAAAATAAACTAAAATAAAACAAATTAAAATAAAATAAGACAAAAAAAAATAAAAGAAACTAAAGTAAAATAAAAGAATTAAAAATATTAATAAAATAAATAAAAAATATATGCAAAAGTTAATTAAAATAAAAAATAAAAAAAATAAAAAAAATAAAAAAAAAAAATAAAATAAAATAAAATAAAATAAATAAAATAAAATAAAATAAAATAAAATAAAATAAAATAAAATAAAATAAAATAAAATAAAATAAAATAAAATAAAATAAAATAAAATAAAATAAAATAAAATAAAATAAAATAAAATAAAATAAAATAAAATAAAATAAAATAAAATAAAATAAAATAAAATTAAATTAAATTAAAATAAATTAAATAAAATAAAATAAAACAAGTAAGGAAAGCTGTCTTCGGCTGTGCCGAAGGCTAAATACCTTTCATGAATAAGCGTCACGATTTTCACTGTTTGATCCCAGTACAGCCTGTGTGAATTTAACTTAAGCTCATACCGAAATTATCGGAACTATCGATTATATGGGGGAGATGTGTTATATTGGTCCAATCTCATTGATTTTTGACACCGACATTCCACATTCTAAAATAGCAGTAGTAACGAAATTTCACGTTCCTACCTATATAACTACAGGAGTTATCTACAAAATCCGTTTATTGGAACAATCGATTGTAGGGGGCTATGTGAAATGTTTATCCCATTTCGATGATTTTCAACATCGATATTTCAGATATAAAAATAGCAATACGTCTAAAATATCATGTTCCTACGTGTTTAATTACAGGAGTTATAGCCCAAAATGCGTTTATCGGAACAATCGATTGTATGGGAGCTATGTGAAATATTTATCCCATCTCGATGATTTTCAACATCGATGTTTCACATATAAAAATAGCAATACGTCCAAAATTTCACGTTCCTACGTGTTTAATTACAGGAGTTATAGCCCAAAATCCGTTTATCGGAACAATCGATTGTATGGGAGCTATGTGAAATATTTATTCCATCTCAATGATTTTAAACATCGATATTTCACATATAAAAATAGCAATACGTCCAAAATTTCACGTTCCTACGTGTTTAATTACAGGAGTTATAGCCGAAAATCCGTTTATCGGAACAATCGATTGTATGGGAGCTATGTGAAATATTTATACCATCTCGATGATTTTCAACATCGATATTTCACATATAGAAATAGCAATACGTCCCAAATTTCACGTTTCTACGTGTTTAATTACAGGAGTTATAGCCCAAAATCCGTTTATCGGAACAATCGATTGTATGGGAGCTATGTGAAATATTTATCCCATCTCGATGATTTTCAACATCGATATTTCAAATAGAAAAATAGCAATATGTCCAAAATTTCACGTTCCTACGTGTTTAATTACAGGAGTTATAGCCCAAAATCCGTTTATCGGAACAATCGATTGTATGGGAGCTATATGTAATATCGGTCCGATCTTGCTAGTTCCGACAAATGATTCCTATATTGGAAAATGGTGGCCGCATACAACATTTCAGACAAATATCTCAAAAACTGAGGGACTAGTTTGCGTTCAAACAGACAGACAGACAGACAGACAGACAGACGGACAGACGGACATGGCTAAATCAACTCATCTCGTCATCCTGATCATTTCGGTATACTTATTGATGGGTCTATCTCTTCTTCTTCTCATACTTACAAACATCGGACCAAAGTTATAATACCATTTCATGTTCATGAAAGGTATAATGAAATAAAAGAAAAGAAAAGAAAAGAAAAGAAAAGAAAAGAAAAGAAAAGAAAAGAAAAGAAAAGAAAAGAAAAGAAAAGAAAAGAAAAGAAAAGAAAAGAAAAGAAAAGAAAAGAAAAGAAAAGAAAAGAAAAGAAAAGAAAAGAAAAGAAAAGAAAAGAAAAGAAAAACTAAATGTTGTAGGATGAGCTATGAATTGATCCTTATCTTGACCTAGACAAGCTTTAAAAAAATGAATAAAGAAACATATAAATAAAATTAAAAAAATAAAAATTAAATGAAAGAAAAAAAAAGTAAAGAAAAAAAAATAAAAAAAAATTTATAAGAACTAAAAAAAATAAAAAAATATATATCTAAACAATAATAAAAAAAAATTAAATAAAATAAAGTAAATATGTATAAAAAATAATAAAAAAAAAATAAAATAACATAAGCATAAAATAAAAAAATTAACTAAAATAAAACAAATAAAAATAAAATAAGACAAAAAAAAAATAAAAGAAACTAAAGTAAAATAAAAGAATTAAAAATATTAATAAAATAAATAAAAAATATATGCAAAAGTTAATTAAAATAAAAAATAAAAAAATAAAAAAAATAAAAAAAAAATAAAATAAAATAAAATAAAATAAAATAAATAAAATAAAATAAAATAAAATAAAATAAAATAAAATAAAATAAAATAAAATAAAATAAAATAAAATAAAATAAAATAAAATAAAATAAAATAAAATAAAATCAAATAAAATAAAATTAAATTAAATTAAATTAAAATAAATTAAATAAAATAAAATAAAACAAGTAAGGAAAGCTGTCTTCGGCTGTGCCGAAGGCTAAATACCTTTCATGAATAAGCGTCACGATTTTCACTGTTTGATCCCAGTACAGCCGGTGTGAATTTAACTTAAGCTCATACCGAAATTATCGGAACTATCGATTATATGGGGGAGATGTGTTATATTGGTCCAATCTCATTGATTTTTGACACCGACATTCCACATTCTAAAATAGCAGTAGTAACGAAATTTCACGTTCCTACCTATATAACTACAGGAGTTATCTACAAAATCCGTTTATTGGAACAATCGATTGTAGGGGGCTATGTGAAATGTTTATCCCATTTCGATGATTTTCAACATCGATATTTCAGATATAAAAATAGCAATACGTCTAAAATGTCATGTTCCTACGTGTTTAATTACAGGAGTTATAGCCCAAAATGCGTTTATCGGAACAATCGATTGTATGGGAGCTTTGTGAAATATTTATCCCATCTCGATGATTTTCAACATCGATGTTTCACATATAAAAATAGCAATACGTCCAAAATTTCACGTTCCTACGTGTTTAATTACAGGAGTTATAGCCCAAAATCCGTTTATCGGAACAATCGATTGTATGGGAGCTATGTGAAATATTTATTCCATCTCAGTGATTTTAAACATCGATATTTCACATATAAAAATAGCAATACATCCAAAATTTCACGTTCCTACGTGTTTAATTACAGGAGTTATAGCCGAAAATCCGTTTATCGGAACAATCGATTGTATGGGAGCTATGTGAAATATTTATACCATCTCGATGATTTTCAACATCGATATTTCACATATAGAAATAGCAATACGTCCCAAATTTCACGTTTTTACGTGTTTAGTTACAGGAGTTATAGCCCAAAATCCGTTTATCGGAACAATCGATTGTATGGGAGCTATGTGAAATATTTATCCCATCTCGATGATTTTCAACATCGATATTTCAAATAGAAAAATAGCAATATGTCCAAAATTTCACGTTCCTACGTGTTTAATTACAGGAGTTATAGCCCAAAATCCGTTTATCGGAACAATCGATTGTATGGGAGCTATATGTAATATCGGTCCGATCTTGCTAGTTCCGACAAATGATTCCTATATTGGAAAATGGTGGCCGCATACAAAATTTCAGACAAATATCTCAAAAACTGAGGGACTAGTTTGCGTTCAAACAGACAGACAGACAGACAGACAGACAGACAGACAGACAGACGGACAGACGGACATGGCTAAATCAACTCATCTCGTCATCCTGATCATTTCGGTATACTTATTGATGGGTCTATCTCTTCTTCTTCTCATACTTACAAACATCGGACCAAAGTTATAATACCATTTCATGTTCATGAAAGGTATAATGAAATAAAAGAAAAGAAAAGAAAAGAAAAGAAAAGAAAAGAAAAGAAAAGAAAAGAAAAGAAAAGAAAAGAAAAGAAAAGAAAAGAAAAGAAAAGAAAAGAAAAGAAAAGAAAAGAAAAGAAAAGAAAAGAAAAGAAAAGAAAAGAAAAGAAAAGAAAAGAAAAGAAAATAAAATAAAATAAAATAAAATAAAATAAAATAAAATAAAATAAAATAAAATAAAATAAAATAAAATAAAATAAAATAAAATAAAATAAAATAAAATAAAATAAAATAAAATAAAATAAAATAAAATAAAATAAAATAAATAAAAAAAATAAAATAAAATAAAATAAAATTAAAAAAAATAAAATAAAATGAAAAAAAAAATATATATAAATTATATAAAAAATTTAATTAAATTGAAAAAAAAAAAAAAAATAATATAAAAAACAAAAATTATTTATACTAAGTATTACTGTAGCTCAGATCTGTGCGATGGAACTGTAATAGTAAATCCATTACGGTTGTCTAGACTTAAAATAAATAATTTTTTGTTACCGATATAAAGAGAATTTGCGAAATACAGGACATTTGCGGATGACTTCAAGGGTTGTCATAATTTTCGTATCTAGATCTCGACCTGCAGATACATATATCATAAAGTAAGAACATTCACTCTGTTTGGTATGTACAGTGTACATTAGCGATTATTGTGTGTTTAAATCTTATATGTGCGTATACTTGAATCCTTTTACTGAGAGTAGCAACTCATGTTATTGTCACAGTAGTGACATAAATAACAGATGTGAAAGTTGCAACTGCAATGCTTTTCCTAAAGTGTTCTTTTTTTTATATATTTTTTCCGCTTATCTTGAGTGCGAATTTATTTATAGCGCCACCACAACGACCCGGTTAACAAGAAGCTTGAAAAAGCTCACACTTTGCAATTTTTGGTTTTGGGTCTTGCACCACTTAGACAGCCATAACTACAGCTGCCACCGCTTAAAAAAAAAGATGAAATAAGAAAGAAAAAAAACCATGTGAAATTCTTACGAGTATGACACACTGCAGTGCTCTATGGCGGCAGTAGACACTTGAGCTGTGAAGGAAATACTCAAGCACCAGGTGCAATGGGTCGTGTAAGCTTTAAATGGAATGTGCTAAAATGACAAAAACTTTGAAAAGAATAAAAAAGACAAATACAAGACAAAATGAAGAACATCAAGTGATGACAAGCCGCCTGCGTAGCATTTGTATGGTTGAAACAAAAGAGCTGAACTAACTAACAGTTTCTTTGTTGGTAGGCGCTGGAGGTAGGTGTCGGCGGTTTCAAAAATATGACATTTGCAAGAATTTTGTAGGTTTTTGAGTGCAGTAAAGGTAGTATATTTTGGGTAGGTAGGAGGGTATACTTGTGCCTGCTCCACAAATTCACTAGGCGCTCAAGTCGTTTTATGCTTATGTGTGTGGTGAAGACGACAAAATGCTTACAAATGTGATATGCTGACCAGAGTTGCCACTTTGCTTCATTTCTAAAAAAAATATTTCACACCAACATATAAAATAAATTATAATAAATCAAAATAATTCAAAAGTGAAAATTAATAAAAAAAAACAAATCAAAAATAAACAAAAAATTTTTTTTTAAATAACATAAATTTAAATACCTGGATGACCGAGTTTGGTGCTATCAATTTAGCGTTAACTTTACTTCCCAAATGCTCCCAAAATTACCCAAAAACGTTCCCAAAATAATCTTAAAATTACCTCATTATTGTCCCAAATTAATCCAAAATTAAACCCTAAATGATCTCAAAATGATCCTAAAATAATCCAAATATGGCCCCAAAAATATAAAATGCAAATACAATACGGTAAAATGGTAACCCTGAGCGGTTAGCCTAATTGAAAATATTTTAGTTGGTATGTCGTCGAAAACACCTTTCATTTGATGCCCATATTGGCATATCTAACTCCATAATTTAAAAAAATTGAGATAGGTGGCAACCCTGTACACCATCCAAGTGGCAACCTCCAAGTAGATAGTCTAAGAATCAATCTACAATCTTTTATAAAAATTTCATCCAAATCGCTCAAGCGGTTCCCGAGATAGTCTGGATATACAAATATACATGAGGTAAAATAAATAAAACACCTTGCTTGAAATTGTCACATTTCGAATACGGTTGAAAATACCTTTCATTTGATACCCATATTGGCATATCTTGCTTCATAAGTTTAAAAAAATTAGATAGGTGGCAACCCTGCCCAAGTGGATAGTCTTAGAATCAACCATACTATCTGCATATATTCAAAATTGCATTCAAATCGGTCAAGCGGTTACCGAGATAGCATGGATATACAAATATAAAAAAATGCACAAAAATACAAATATACAGCTCGTTTAAAGTTATAAGATAATTTAATATTAATTCAAACCAAATTTAAAAAAATAAAATAAAAAATAGAGCAAAATATTATAAAATGAAAATTGAATAAAAAAATATGATAAAAATAGGAGAAAAAAATTTAACAAAATTAAGTTAAGTTAAATAATATATATTAAATACATATATCTATATATATAAAAATGAAATGGTGTATAATTGTAACGCTAAAACTCGAAAACGGCTGAACCAAATGAAATACTTCCTTTGGGGGATTTGTTTGTTATTACCACGCGCAGGTCATGTCTTAAAATCAGAACAAAATATTAAGGGGGCGTGGCACCTCCCATACAAACTGAATTTTTCAAGTTGAATATCTTCAAAGGTGTTTAAGGTAGTAACATGAAAATTGGTACAGAGCTACAGGATAACAGCACCACTCTTACCTATAAAACCGGGGGTTATCCAATAAGGGGGCGTGGTACCTCCCATACAAACTAAATTTTTTAAGCAGAATATCTGTGAAAGGGTTCAAGGTAGGGACCTGAAAATTGGTATAGACCTATATGGTATCAAAAGCCTTCTTACACATAAAAGAAGGGGTAATCGGAAAAGGAGGCGTGGCACCTCCCATACAAACTGAATTTTTCAAGGTGAATATCTTCAAAAGTGTTTAAGGTAGGAACATGAAAATTGGTATGGAGCTATAGGATAACAACACCATTCTCACCCATAAAACTTGGGGTTATCGAAAAAGGGGGCGTGGTACCTCCCATACAATCTATATATATAAAAATGAAATGGTGTTCAGTCGTTACGCTAAAACTCGAAAACGGCTGAACCAAATCATATACTTCCTTTAGGGGGTTTGTTTGTTATTACCACGCGCAGGTCATGTTATAAAATCAGAACAAAATATTAGGGGGGCGTGGCACCTCCCATACAAACATTTTTCTTCAAGGTGAATATCTCTAAATGGGTTTAAGGTAGGGACCTGGAAATCGGTACAGACCTATAAGATAACAACACCATTCTCACCCATAAAACTGGGGGTTAACCAAAAAGGGGGCGTGGCACCTCCCATACGAATGAAATACTTCATAGTCGATATCTCTGGAAGTATTCATGTTAGACCACTGAAATTTGGTAAGGGATTATATGAGATCGACCCCTACCACCTCCAAAAAAGCTGGGGATAACGAAAACGGGGGCGTGGCACCTCCCATACAAATGAAATATTTCATAGTCGATATCTCTGAAAGTACTTATGTTAGACCACTGAAACGTGGTTAGAGGTTAGATGAGGTCGATCCCTGCCACCTCCAAAAAAACTAGGGTAACGAAAAAAGGGGCGTGGCACCTCCCATACGAATGAAATACTTCATAGTCCATATCTCGGGAAGTGTTTAGGTTAGACCACTGAAATTTCTTGAGGAGTTAAATAAGATTAATCCCATCATCTCCAAAGAAACTGGAGATAAAGAAAAAGGGGGCGTGGCACCTCCCATACGAAGGAAACATTTCATAGCCCATATCTCTGCAAGTATTTATGTTAGACCACTGAAATTTGGTGAGGGTTTATATGTGATCCATCCCTAATACCTCCCAAAAAACTCGAGTTAACGATAAAGGGGGCGTGGCACCTCCCATACGAATAAAATACTTCATAGTCCATATCTCTAAAAGTATTTAGGTTAGACCACTGAAATTTTGTGAGGAGTTATATAAGATCAATCCCGGACACCTCCAAAAAAAACTGGGGATAAGGAAAAGGGGGCGTGGTTTCTCCTATATGAAGGAGATAGGAATATGGTTTAAAATAGATATAGGGATCGGGTTAGAGAAACAGACAGGGAAATAAATTTGTGGCAGGACAACGTCTGCCGGGTCAGCTAGTGTATCTATAAAAATACGATTAAATAAAAGAAAAAAAAAAACAAAAAATTGTAAAAAATGTATGTACAAAACAATTAAATTAAAAAGAACAAAACAAAGAAACTAAAATTAATTTTATTTCACATAAAAAAATAAAAAAAATAAATAAAATAAAACAAAATAAAAAAATGAAATAACAAAAAAAAATTAATTTAATAAAAAATAAAATTAAATAAAATAAAATAAAATAAAATAAATCTCTACATATAATAAAATTGTAACAGGTCGATGTCTGTACATGGCAGATATCAACAAAAAATTGATTGGGGAGGCATTATTAAGCGAGTAGAATCCAAATCAACCATTTAAAAAATGTTTGTGTGTCTGTCTGTCTGTCTGTCCGTATGTTTGTGGCCGTATCACTCTGAAAGTAGTGAATGGAATTGAATGAAACTTTTTTCGTTAGATTGCTCTACGCTCAACTTAAAATTTAAGATATTACTTTTTCGATATCTCAACCGTTTTTGGAGTTATCGCCCAATATGTGGACCATGTCTGTCTGTATGTTTGTGGCCGTAACACCCAAAAATACTGAATGGAATTGAATCGTTGGATTGCTAGACGCTCAACTTAAAGGTTAAGATATAATTTGCGATATCTCAACGGGTTTTGGGATTATCGCCCAGTATGTGGACCAGGGGTGACCAAATATGTCTTAGTACAAAATGGGTGTCAAACGAAAGGTGTCAATGAGTGCTTTAATATGCGATGTGTTTCATTGAAATATCTGAAATGGTTTGGGAGATATCTTGAAATTTCGATAGCTCGACCGGTTTCGGAGGTATCGACGAATATTTCCACAAAAATGTGTTACTACATGGTTTATCGAGCAGACAAACTTTAAAGCTTACATGACAACACGACCCTTAAGTGCTGAACTCTAGTCTTTTTGTTGGGTTTTATTCTTTGCTAACCAAGCTGCAAAAAAAAAACAGAAACTATACGCATACGAAGTCGCGCGCACCAGCTAGTTATAAATAAAATACAAAAAAATAAAAAAAGTATATAACAAAATAAAATAAAATGAAACGAAATATCACTCGATCTTAGACAAAAAGTGGGAACTATCGGGAAATGGGGCGTGGCACCTCCGAAACAAACATTATGTTTCAAGAGGAATGCCTCTCGAAGGGTGCAAGGTAACTTCGGATATAAACGATATCAGTATCATGCTCTTGGAGAAAATTTTGGTTTGAAAAAAGGGGCGTGGCACCTCCCATTCTAACCTTATTTTTAAGGCTTAATATCTCTAAAAAGGCTCTTGTCAAGGACCTAAACTTATCTTATCTTCTCTTACTAATATATAAAAACGTAAGTTTGTTGTTGTTGATGTTGTCAGACAGGGTCACCCCGAGTGTATTTCTCTTGGCCGGGTCGATATAAAAAAACGGCCCGGGTCGTTTCGGCACGATGGGTACAGCACAAGTACTGGTACCGTTCTCGAAGAACCGGCAATATGTAGAAACTTGCCGTGTAGACCATGTAGGTCATTTAGCGTTACCCAGGGTGCACCAACGGGGAGGCGATCTCTACTCTTACACGTCATCTTAAGTTTGTGACTGACAGCAGATGTTTGTGGTTCTCTAACGTCTGAACCAATGCCCCGATCTTTACGAAATTTTGCAGACAAATTCTTAAGAGTATAATAAAGTCTGCAACAGGCATTTATTTATCGATAACAGAGTTATCGGTCAAAATGTGGTTGCGGGTAAACTTTAGAATATTCGCACAAAATTAGTATTAAACGAAAGGGGATGACCACAGCTTTCATTTGGACTGTTTCATTACGATATATTTATCGATAGCAGAGTTATCGGTTAAAATGTGGTTTGGAGTAAACTTTGGAATATTCGCACACATATGGTATCAAACGAATGGACCACAGCTTTCATTTGGACTTTGGTTCATTTCGATATATTTATCGATAACAGAGTTATCGGTCAAAATGTGTTTGGGGGTAACCTTTTTAATAATCGCATAAAAATGGTAGCAAACCAAGGGGTAAGGCCACAGGTTTAATTTTTGGAAAGGAAATTACGATTTTTGAAATGAAACCAACTTCCGAACTGTCTTATTACTAACCAACGCTAAACCTTAAAATAAACTAATTTTAACAAGTTGTACCTACACATACTTAGATAAGAGCGGTTATATCTATTTATGTATGTAGTAACAGCGCCTGTAATGGGATTTATATAAATTCAATTTATGAGTTGATAATTTAACACAAACAAATTTTGTCTTTGGTTTATTATAATCTAATATAAATTTTTTTTATTTTTCATTTTACTTGACAAAGTTTTTGAAAAAAAAAAAATTTCGACATATTTGTTAGAGAAATACCAAAACTGCCAACAATAACAATTCTCTTTAAAATACAGAGGTACAACAACTAAGTATGTATGACATCGGTGTGAATTGTTTGACAAAAAGTAGCTTCTTCATCAACATCAATGCCAACGGCAAGCATGCAACCGAAAAAGCTGTAGCAAGTATCGAGTTATCGCTGAGCATACAACTAACAACATTGATGGAATTGTTGGTGTTGGTGGTTTTTTTAGCCATGTTAATTTTATAAATTGGAAGTGACAACATTGTCACTGTGTTAAAGTTAATATGTTTGTGGCGTTTAGGACGTTTCTTGCTGTTAGTGTTGTTTCTGGTGGTACTGCTGCATGTGCGATTGCTGTCGATGATGTGGCGCTTGTGTCTGGCACGATTGGCTGGTTTAATGTTCAGTGAGATTGCTGAAGGGGGTCTGGTTTTGTTTTCAAACATCCGAGTATTTGTGTGGAATGTACACCCTGTTCTATATTAACAATCTGTATAAACGACTTTGCTGCTGTTTTTGTTGTTCTTTTGTATAACAAATTTAACGCTTTAATGGATATCCAAGTCTAGGATACTAGGTGATGGAGAGCATCAACGAAAACTAAGTACAACAGCAATGAAGCTGGGTATATTGTCGAAAATATTTGCAAAGTTATTTTAGTTAGGAAATTATTTTGCGCTTACGTGTGCATTTTGTATACTACGGAGAAAATGAGCGTATTTTCTTTATGGAATAGCATGTGGTAGAAATTAAATGTTTCCTCTTTTTTGATATGCATTTATAATAAGTATGAAAAAGGATTCTGCTATGACATGATCATGATTATTTGGCCTTTTAAAGCCGTGTTAAGTGATATCAGACACTAATTTGAGCACCAAGGAAGACGTCGTAAAAGGTGGGATGTTCCCACCGGAAATCAAAGAAGGAGTCTGGTCTCAGAAAGTTTAAAGTCCAAAAATTTTCAGATAGAAACTCTCTGAAGAACGCAAAAGCAAAAAATCCTGCAAAAAAACTAAAAATTTATTCCTTTGAAAAATTTAAAATTTAACTTAGAATACAAAACTTTTAAAATAAGTAGTCATATGTCAAACAAAGAATTAGGCCTTATTTCCACAACTTTCTTTCTTTCTCCTTGCAGGTAAGCAATCAACCATTTTCAAACTTCTGTTAATCAATATCAGGTATTTCTTATGAAAATGACATCAATCTGCATGACCTTATGAAGATCGCCGTTGCTGCTTTTCCAAAGTAACTCATACTTTCAAATACTACTCTATAATTTGTTTGGTGTTGTTCTAGAGAAGGGCTCCTTGCATCGTTCTTTCGAAGGTAGTTATTAGATAAAGAGTGCATATGCATATGCGTTCCTTGGCTACCATTAAATAGTGGATCGGTACGTAAAAAAAGTCCTAATTAAATTAATATCTTTAGGCGGATTTTTTAAACAAGGGGGCCTTTTAGGTATTACGTAAGCAGATCTATTTCAATTATTTACCCGCCTATCCCCCTTGTAATCGAAAATAAGCAAAGCGGTTACCCTTTCCCCCATGCTTACGTAAACATTTTTCAATTACAACTGCAAAACAAATATTAACTTGCTTTGCTATGCTTGCAATACGTTTACTTCATCCAAACGAAGCAATACAATGACAGAGGAAATTTAGGTAGTAAATAACCAATAGTGCTTACGTAATATTTGAACGGCCCCAAATTCGAAAAAAAATCTAAGCAACTTACTTACTTTTTTGGAAGCATCAAAGCTTCAACTTTAAGAGTATGAAGAAATATTTTCAAAAAAGTTTCAAAAATTAAAAGAAAATTCACTTTGGAAAAAATGCCAGTTTTCCCCATACAAAATGTATGGGAAAGGGCGAAAAAAATAGCCACCCCTAAGTTAGAGCGCTAATTTTTTGCAAGGTTTATTTTCTCATCAATACCTAACTTTTTAGGAGGTAAGACCAAGTCGACCTTTTTTTTGAATAACCCTAATATACACACGCACATATCTCAGTGATATCAGCAACCAGTTAACCAATAATTGCGCTCTCAACTACTCTGTACTCACGACATACCTACAACGCTCTTCCACTTACATCTGACTTTAATTTTTTGAACTGAGCTACAATTTTTTCGACGGCGATGCATTTTGATGAAAGTTGGTAGTGTGGCTCACAACGATTAAACAAAAATACGTATATAACAATTTTTCGAAATTCCAGTTTTTTTGCGTGAGAAAATCATAAAAAGTGGGGAATTTCGAAAAGTGTTGATAGCTATAACTTTGAAAATAATTCGAATTTCGAAAAACTGGCCCGAACGTATTTTTTTGTATTTATGGCTATACAAAAAAGTTTCAGAAAGATAGTACAATTTCGAAAAAAGTGGCTCACTTCACAAAATTCAACTCATCTTACGAAATTCAACTCATCTTAAGATGTAAGATTACATTTTCAAGAACAAAATATATTGAATGTAACTTTTTCTGGATGACCACCAGCGCAAAGATGTTTACACATCATTATGTGATATGCATAGCAGAAATGGCAATGGCATTTCATAATGCTGCTAAAAAGCACCACAAAGCCCATAAACCGATTACTAGTAGGTTGTCACCTCCTCTTGCGCTCACCATGAATCTCTACTTAGTTAATACCCAAACTATGTTGCGTTCTCGCTTGAAAATTTTCCACTTCGGTGTTCCAAGTTACCCTGACTATGTTCTGCTACGCGTCGATACAACCACACCCCACTATAATTCTTTTCTGTTCAAATCTGCATCGGAATGTCAAAAATCACTTAAAAAAGAATTGCGGTAACACGATCTTTTTAACTGCATTGATACGCATACGACATGTAGCTTTCGCATTTATCCATTGGATAGCAAAAACCTTACTGTTAAATCAAAATAACTGGGGTAGCATACTTTCCCATTCATATTTTATAATAGCCACAAGCATACTCATTTGCATTACTACAACTACAACTACATGTATACATATGTACCTATACACAGTTGTCGTTTTGCATGCAAATCGTAGTTTCCCCAAGACGACTTTGCATCACGTTTGCTTCCCAGCCTCATTAGTTGCAGTTTAAATTCTACAGAATCTTTCGTACATTTTGCCTGGGAACATATTTTCTTGCTTGTTTAGTACAAGCTGCAGCAGGGTTGCAATATAATGGACTTTAGTAAAGCAATTTAAGCAATTTGTATATATCTATGCTTGAGCAAAAATGTGTCTATTAAGAGGATGTAAAATTATTACAATGTAATACTGACTACTCAGGCTTTTAAGGCTGTTGTAAGAAACAAAAAAAAACAATGTTAAGGGTGGTATGTGTACTAAATTGTTGTCCTATATATACATACAAACATTGTTTTTCGAATCAAACTCACACACTGGCACACAGCCTCCCACTTTGCCGCTTATTTCGTTGTTTATTCGGACTTTGTACTGTCTGCAGTTACTCCACATGTATGTGTGTGTTTAGGTATGTGTGTCTCTTACAAGGACTACCTTCGTATGTGAAAATACATATCTACGAGTTTATTGACGTTTATACGATTAAATGCCCTCAAACGCTTGAAGAGTATATGAAACGTGCCTGGCATACCATTCATATTGGTAATAAAATGCACGCGCATCTTCATTGTTTCCCTCCTGGTCGTAATCATGCCGTCGGGTTTAAAAACAAAGCAATCAACACGCTGCTAGCCCCGCCATTGCAGTATATTGGTTCTTACGTGTATTGTATTCACTGCAATAAAATGCTACAGTTTCATTTTTGCAATCCCAAAGAAGCAAAAAAAAAAAGAAATGCTAAAGTCAAATGGCTGTGGTTTCTCATCACGTTTTGTACCTTAAAACAACAGTATGTATGTATCTCGTCTGGTTAACCGAACTTCTCTATGATCTATATCTCCTTATAACAATAGCTTTTGTGTTTTACTTTTTTGTAATCTGGTCAACCATCGATCATTGGTCATGTTGCTTTTGAGCATTGCTTTTTACTGTTAACTGTCTTAACGAGCTTTGTGCAATTTCGGCTGCAACAGGACCTCGTAAGCTTGAGAGCTTTTATCTTAAATTGCTTTTAGTAGTTGATAGAAAGAAAAATGAACAATAAAATAAATTAGTTAAAACGAGGAGAAATGGGACTTTCGAAGACCGTCAATTTTTGAATAAATTTAAGCGCCAGTTTATCCTTCTGTTAAAGTAAAGCGCAAATGAAGTGGCTGTTAAATTGACAGTGAACTTTGACGTTACCAGGCAGTCGAGAAAACGGCCCTAAGCATATCTAGAAATAGCCAGAAACATTTTTATACCTTTCATGAACATGAAATGGTATTATAACTTTGGTCCGATGTTTGTAAGTATGAGAAGAAGAAGAGATAGACCCATCAATAAATATACCGAAATGATCAGGATGACGAGATGAGTTGATTTAGCCATGTTCGTCTGTCCGTCTGTCTGTCCGTATGTCTGTCTGTATGTCTGTCTGTTTGAACGCAAACTAGTCCCTCAGTTTTTAAAATATTTGGCTGAAATTTTGTATGCGGCCACCATTTTCCAATATAGGAATCATTTGTCGGAACCAGCAAGATCGGACCGATATTACATATAGCTCCCATACAATCGATTGTTCCGATAAACGGATTTTGGGCTATAACTCCACTAATTAAACACGTAGGAACGTGAAATTTTGGACGTATTGCTATTCTTATATGTGAAATATCGATGTTGAAAATCATCGAGATGGGATAAATATTAAATAAATATAGCCCCCATACAATCGATTGTTCCAATAAACGGATGTTGGTAGATAACTCCTGTAGTTATATAGGTAGGGACGTGAAATTTTGTAACTATTGCTATTTTAGAATGTGGTATGTCGGTGTTAAAAATCAATGAGATTGGACCAATATAACACATCGCCCCCATATATTCGATAGTTCCGATAATTTCGGTATGAGCTTAAGTTAAATTCACACAGGCTGTACTGGGATCAAACAGTGAAAATCGTGACGCTTATTCATGAAAGGTATTTAACCTTCGGCACAGCCGAAGACAGCTTTCCTTACTTGTTTTAATATTTTTTTTTCATTCCTCGGCTTTTTTCGCGTTATTTTCTTTGCTATTCCTTCTTTACTCTCACATAGTTGCCTTTGTTTTATCTTCCTTTCTTTTATTTTTCCTCTAACCATTTAATAACACAGTTTCTATTTTGTTTATTTTTTTTATTTTTTATTATTTTATTTTTATTTTGTTGATTATTATTCTATTTTATTGGGTGTTACTTTATTTTATTATTTTTACACCTAGTCTGCTACACCTTTTCAAGTTTATAATGAGAAAATGTAAGTTTATATTGAGAAAACAAAAGTTGATAATGAGAATTGTAAGTTGATATTGATATTGAAATTTTCTCATTTTCGAATTATATGTTCTCATTATCAATTTACGTATTCTCAATATCAACTTATAATTCTCATTATCAACTTATGTTTTCTCAATATCAACTTACAATTCTCGTTATTTACTTGGGTATTCTCAATATCAACTTACATTTCTGATTATCAACTTTTGTTTTCTCAATATAAACTTGAAAAGGTTTAGTGTTTGTACAAGGGTATTATAATTTTGTCCACAAAACGGTACCACGTAACGGCACAAAATAATCGAGAGGAGTTCATTAAGACATGTCCGTCTGTCTGTCCGTCTCTCTCTATACGCAATAACTTGAGTAAAAATTTAGATATTTGCATGAAATTTTGTATACAAGACATTCGATATGAAAACGTCTAATTCAAAAAGCTGGCTACTCAAACTTTGAGGGGCACTTCTTTAGACGTTAGACATTTTCATATGGATTGACTCATCCAGGTAACGAAAATTTCAAAAATCATATAAATTGAAATATTTCGTCATCCTCTTAAGATTTTTCCATAAATTTTTTAAAGTGGGCGTAGCACCGCCCACTTTTAAGGGAGACATTTTTGAAAATTTGACTGGTCCTAACTGATTACGATAGAACGATGAAATTTGGAACAAAGCATACTAGTATCGTTGGGAGTATACCTGATGAAATTGGATCAAATCGCCCTCCAACCATGCCCACTTTCGATATCGAAAATTTCTAAAATCTCCTAAATTGACATAATTCGGTAACGGAAATGGCTAATTGGACGGAATCGTTTCCAAACCACGCACACTTCCGAAATGGAATATTTCGAAAATCATATGAAAACTACCGCTGGGTATTTAATGTTTGGTTTACCCGAACTTAGACTTCCTTACTTGTTTTTAGATCAAAATAATTGTTACGGTTTTGGTTTCGGTTTTGAAAAATTAATCATTTTTAATCGGTTACGGTTTCGGTTTCGGTTTCAGTCTTTGGTTTTCGGTCAGTCATTCCAGAGAAAGCTACAACTTGCTTCGCGCTGGAGCTGTCTAACTGCATATGATTCTTTTTTCTCTGACATTTCCAGCGCAAGAAAACCAAAACAAAATACATGGACTTTGTATGTATATGTCAACGCGAATTCGCTTGCAGTCACCTTGTATGAATTCGTCTTGCTATTAACCCTTCAAAGCAATTCTGAGCTAATGCAAGATTTATTGATTTATAGCAATTGATTTATTAATAATCAGAATTGAGATTTTTGCATAGGATGAAAAAGTTCCTAGAAGTTACGTACATACCTGCAGTTGATGAGGTTATCTTGCGCGAAATGTAATCAAATTCATTCTAACTTCCATTCAATCAAATCGATTTTATTTTGCACTTGAAGATTTCTTATTATACTTTTTCGTCCCTTCGGCTCTTCGTTTGTTACTTAACGAGTGCAATTCGCAAATGAACTCAAATACACCTGAGATATTATATAACTTCCAGCTGTTGCAAGCTGCAAATGCTACGAAATATTATTTTTCAACAAAAAAAAAAAGAACAAAAAGAACAAGAAAACGGAATGTGAATCGCAAATCTATACTTCAGTTGCTGGCTTGCGAAATTGAGACTTTTATTAGAGTGATGAGCGCCTCGAAGGGTAGCCAGCAAACGCATATTTCATTTGCAGTTCAATGAAGATTTTCCAACTTGAACTTCTTCCGCTCGACTAAAATTTATGAAAGTAAGCAAAGTCCCAAAAGAATAAACGAAAGAAATTCCCGAAAAAAATTAGAAATAAAATGTAAGAAAAAATTCAAAAATTGTGAGTTATGTTGAAAGGAGGCTGAGGGAAGTGAGCGTAGATAAAAGAACAATGCTCAGCAGATAAATGCTGAAAAACTCTGTAGCCTCTCCTATTGACTTGCACATTTTTTGGACTGCCATTTAACCAAGGACTGAAACCGAAACCATAACCGATTCATCTTTCAAAAGAATGAAACCGAAAGCCGGGGCCGGTGCAAAATGGTTTTGAATATTCTAATGTCTTCTTTTTGTGGGCAGATATTTTATTTTACAAAAGGGTACCCTGAATAATTTTCAAGGAAGATGCTTTTAGAAAGGTTACAAAGGACACGGGTTGACCTCGGTTCCGAGAGCAGTTGAACTATAGTTGAATAAAGAAATCGAAAAAACTTTACGAGATCCGAAAAAGTGTTCAGTGGACCGTATCAGAAAGCAAACACTCATATTAATGTTCCATTCTAATATTTTTCTAATAGAAAATTTATTTTGCAGAAATTTCATTCATAAATAGCGCGAGTAGTATTTATTTTTATATTGGAGAAAATCCATCAGAAAAAAAGTTACTAAAATTCAGACTTATTTTGCATTTAGGTACATTAGGGTGGGTCTTATAAAAAAATGTGCAATTTTTATCCTTCTCTCCCCTAGATACACGTATCACCCTATATCGCACATAAATTTCCATCCCGATTAAAAATGGATTAGGCGTGTCGCTTGGGGTTCAAATTACAGATTGCCGTATGGAGACTCAAAAAGTAAAAGTGGAGTTTCTTTTTATCTAATACTCTAAATCGATAATATGTTCGGAGATATCACATAAAAATTTGGAACACCTCCGGCGTGTCGCAAGGGGTAGTCTAAACTTTTCTTCTTGCGCCACGCCTTAGTCATTTCCAATCGGAACCAAATTTTGTAAGTGATATCTCCGGCCATAGTGCTATTGATTTTGAGTATTAGATAAAAACAAAAATTCGTTTTAATTTTTGAGTCTCCATAGGGCAATCTGAACTTTGACCACCGTGCGACACGCCTTAATTGTTTCCAATCGCAACCAAAATTTGCGTGTGATATCTTCGGCTATATTACTATCGATTAAGGGGTTGAGCCTTTTAAGTCTGATGATAAAATTATCTCCCTACAAGTAAGGGCCACCTTAAGGTATGTACAGACATAGGTACATGAACTTTGTAGTAGCAAACTTTTTTTGAATTCGTGTTTTTATTTGGAAACCGAAAGCGGAACCGGAACCGAAACCTGTTACAAGACCGTAACCGAAACCCGAACGTTATTTTAATCGGTTGCATACCTTGCATTTAACCCTTTAATGCATCTTTGGTTCAGGTGTAGCGATTTGAGAATTTTTCAATGTTTGAGGATTACCACTCGGAAATAGGATAGATTCTTGAAAAGGGTTGCTACTCGTTCAACAATTAATTTTTCTGTGGAATTAAGTAGGTTGTTTGATTTTAAAAGTTAGGGCGTTATATGAAAAAGTCTTGCCCGTAGTTGAATTCTAATAAACCAATTAAAAACGTTGCCATCTGCTTGAAATATCAATTTTATTTCCCAAATTTGAGGTGCTCTCTGAAATACCATGTCTATGCGTGAGTAATAAGTTTAATTTTGTAGTTGCATATGTAATATAAAACGGATGTGTCGGTAAAATATAATTTTAAAGAAAAAAATATTGCCACCTGTGTAAAATTTCTCTAGTTACAAACGATAATTGAAATAATGTATAAATTTACCTACCAAATTTACAAAAAACTTAATAAAAAAGAAATTATTCGAAAATGGCTTGGTAATGTTGTTCGTCCTCTTGTCGCCCGAATCTTTGACTGATAGACGGAACAAAGTTCGCACGCTTAGTCGGTAAAGTAGTTGTTTTGTATACGGAAGAATGCCACAACAGGGTTAAGCAGAGGGGTGTTTGTCTACTCATATAACTTTATAACGAGCCAGACATTATAGCGGCAGATTTTGAATGCTAAAATTTGCTGCCAAATTTTCTGGAGCTGCATGGCTGGGAAAACTTCGAAAGAGTTACAAATGTGGCATGGCTGTAGTAAAAAGTGTTAGCTTTTGTTTTTTATGTGTGTTTTTTTATAATGTTCTACCGCCGCTTTTTCAATGCGAATTGAAAAATGCAAACCAGGCATAAAAATTAAAATTGAAATATTCCAAATAGTTAAATGTACGAACAGCAGCAGCACAACCAACAACACTCCCAGCCAGCCGCGTCGTCAGCGCCAACAAAGGCTGAGCAATTTATTTCACAAATCTCATGTCGCTTAGAAAATCCATTTCCATTTGGTGCAAACAATGCACAAATGGCGATAGAAAGCATAAAAATAATGCTTTGTAATATAAAGGAAATGCGAGTGAAAATAAAATAATAAATATTACACACAAAAGTTGTATGCGCTTGGCTTTCGAGCAAACAATAAAATAAAAGAAAATGCGTGTAATACGAGCGTAAAAAACGATAAGAAAGTCAAGATTTATGCATACAAAGTTTCACATTATGCATAAAATAGTTTGTAAAGCCGAAGCCAAAGTAACAATATCGAAATATTGGGTTTGCATAAGCAGACAGTGGCGTGCTAACCTTGAACTGACTAAGGCGGCACCCAAGGGGTTAAGTATAGTAGTCAACGAGGTTAGGTTGAAAGCACTGGACTGAAGGAAAAGCTATCCGCCCAACACACAGATCATGGGTGGTTCCATTGTGATGTCGCTTCATTTCTCTCTCCACTTCCAAACCAGATACACGGAGATACTCCCACGAGATCGTGGCTTAACTGTTTGTCGAGAGCAAAGAACCATGCGCTACTGAGTGATAAATTTTCCCTATTATTGTGTTCACGCTTCCTCTTAAAATATACTCTTCTCACCCTTATGCCAGTTTAGAGCCAACAGTGAACAATTTGTTGGCCCGATCTTGTGGTGAAATTAGCCTCAATAAGCAGGTTATTAAGGGTAGACGTCAATGGTAATGAAACTGTAAAAAATAATGAGAGGAGTCTGCAATGTCCACCATGGAATACGGTTGCAAGCTGCCATCTGCCTTTAAGCAAAGGAGCTCGCTACATAGGATAGAAGAAGACTTCGACAGGTTAAGGAAAAATTTATTTTTTAGAAAGATTTCTAAAACATATCGATCACTCACCGCAAAGGAGCAAAACTGAGAATCAACTGACTTAAGCCTATTTGGCGATTAGGGCTCGATATATCGACTTAAATTTTCTGTTTTAAAGGTCAAAATTGTCCGGAGATATACGAAGCAATAAAAAAAATAGGAAGCCCTTCCTGAAAATTTCGTTGATATACGGCGGATGTTATGATATCTTGCTCAATATTTAAAATAAATTAAGAGGTGACAACCCTGTAAATCGCTTCAAGTGACAACTTCAAACTAGATCCAAATCGCTTCAGTCTTTCCTGAGATATTTGCCGATGTAATATATGTTATGTAAGAACGAATAAAGAATGTGCCATTAGGTGGCAACCCTGCTCATAAAAGCTTCTTACAATGAAGCATACTCTCTATATGCCAAATTTTATACAAATCGCTTCAGACGCTCCCGGAATATTGGTCACTATACAAGGGTATAAATAAAATAAGGTTATGTGAAACCCTGTCTCTTAATATCTTCATCGGTATACGAGCGAAAATACCTTTCATTTGATACCATATTGGCATATCTTGCTCAACATTTATAAAACAATTTTAAATAGGTGGCAACCTTGTAGATCATCCAAAATGGCAACACCCAGATAAAGCCTTAGAAAGAAGCAAGCTATCTTTATGCCAAATTCAAATTTAAATCGCTTCAGCCGATCATGAGATAGTAGTGGATATACAAAAGAATTAGGTTTTAATTAGTCTTCAAAAAAACAGTCCATCGCAGCATAAGAAGTTAACATAAAAAATTGTACCTGGCTGACCGATGTTGATTTTGTCCAATAGTCTTACCTACCCATATTTCTTCCAATATTCTTACTTACTAACATAAACTTTTCAAAATAGATTTCCGAAAAAATATCAAATCCAGGTAGAAAATCTTAGAATGAAGTAAACTATTCACAAACAAATTTCATCCAAATTAGCCAATATACGAAGAAATAACTAAAAGGCAGTAAGTGGTTGGAATGAGGCTGAAAGTACGTTTGACATGATACCCATATTGACATACCTTGTTTAATATTAAAAAAAAAAAAATAGATAGGTAGCAACCCTGTAAACCGCCCAAGTGACAACACCCAAGTGGACAGTCCTAGAATCAAGCATACTATCTGTATGCCAAATTTCGGCCAAGCGGTCCAAAATGATCCCAAAATGACCTCAAAACTATCACAAAATGACCCTAAAATAATGAAAAAAAGATCGCAAAATGACCATAAAAAGTCCCAATATTACCAAAAATGATCCCAAAATGATACCAAAATGACCCTTAAATGATCCGAAAATGACCCCAACATTATTCCAAAATATAAAAAAAACAATCGGTAAAGTGGTAACCCTAAGCGGCAACCCTATTTGAAAATATTTTTTTGGTGTGTTGCCGAAAATATATTACATTTGATACCCATATTGGAATATTTTCCTCCATAATTAAAAAAAATTGGGATAAGTGGCAACCCTGGAAAAAGACCCAAGTGCTAACACCAAAGTGGATAGTCCTAGAAATCGCACACTATCTCCATTCCAAATTTTATCCAAATCCATACATACACATATACAAGATTAGCTCGTTAAAATTTAGAAGATTAGCGGGTTAGGGAAAATATATATAAGCCATAGACTAGGGTACTGCAATTAAATTAACTCAGTTTAAAAAACGCTACTTTAGTTCGGTAGCTTAGTTTAGGCAAAAGTTTAGATCTTTCCAGCCATGTGTGAAGTTGAATTTGGCCTGTGTGTATGGCGCACAGGCATCTTCTAATTTAAATCTCTCTGGTATTCTTGCATAGCACTTGTATTCGAAAAATATGCTTTCTCCTCTCCTCGTCTCTCGAGCTACCTCTTCCTCCGTCCTACTTTTTATATATTTAAGCCTTCATATCCCTCTTCCTCTTACTCCTTTCTGGCTCGTTTTAATTCTTCTTCATCGAAATGTAACAAAGGTTTCCTCTTTAATTTTTTAAAAAGTAAAGACAGATGCAAAAAGTAAGCAAAGAACAGCCGTTTTTTTTTGCTTCAAGAAACCAAATAAAATCTTTTAAAATGAAATACAATAAATCACAGGAAAGTAAAATGACTGAAATATCTTTTTAGCAAAAATTGTGTGCACGTCTTATCTCTTTATTGGTTGTCCATGCATATGTGACCAGCTGTCGCATTGAAGCGCATCAAACGAACTCGCAGACATATCAGAATAAGAAGATTCTACTCACCCACATACACAAATGCACATACGTTAACACTTGTGAGGACACATTAGCATATTACTTCCGCCTGAGTTTTGCGACAAAAATATTCGATTGGCATCCAATAATAAAAAAACACGCAGCACAACGAAAGAAGCGACTTGTCAGCTTGAAATATGCAAAACCCAAAAGAGATAGAGAGGATAGCTGGAAAAAGAAAACAGCAATATCAAATGCCAACACGACGAAGAATTCGTACAAAGAAATCCATTGAAAGCTAAAAAAGGGACATTTGAAATAGACGAAGAAAGGATATTTAGTAACAGCGTCGCCACAAAGAGCTAACCAACTAAGCTAATGCAAATATTGTCACAAGTGCAAGTGGGACAGTATCGAGAATTGCAGCGAGGTTGGAATGGGAGTGAGGGTGTAAGGTTTTACGTTGGTAGAGCGGTCGGTACTTCTCGCATCGCTAGTGACCCCCGATCGGGTAATGACTGAGGCAGTAGCTAACATTCACGCTTAGTTTACCATATTTGCACTGATGCATTACTGTACGTATTTTGCTATATCTAATGACCTTTAGCAAGTGCGCATCGCTGCTTTACACATCACCGGCAATCGCGCCAACAAAAACAACAAATACATAATACAATTATGCTCGCTGCTCTCAAGCATTGAAGTGCAAATAAATTCAAGTCAGTAGCTTGCGAAAAAAAGACGACGTGCTTCGTTAGCTGGTCACTTGGAAGCAATATGCTAAACAGTATGCCTGTGTGTGGAGTGAAGTGGGTGTGGGTGTGGGCATGCATGTGCAACATTTGCAAACCGAAATGCACATAAACCATGCAGCGTAGCAAATATGTTTGGTTGACTGACTTGGTGCGCTTGGATATGCAATGGCGATTACCAACGGAACCACATGAGTTTGTATTTATACATATGTATGTACTCATAGATATATACAAATGCATGCATGTATGCATAAGAAAAATGTATATATGCAGCATTTGATTTAAGAAATATATTTATGTACATACATATGTCATGCTTTGCATTTGTGCACAAATCCTCAAAGAAAACAATTGCAGAGCAACTAGACTATTAAGAAGTTAATCAGGACGAAAGAGAATAAAGCCGAAGTAAGCGAGTCGAAGTTCATGCCTTTTTAGAATTCGTCCTCCAATACTCAACATTTAAAGATCTATTTTAATTTAGTTCGTCCGTATTTGCGATATTTATAACTGAGGAGTGATTAAACAAAAGGCCGTACTTTCATTTTGCATTCGATTTAGAATGACCGCGTCGACTTAAGAAAAAAGGTATTCTAGAAAATCCATCAATTTTGTAGCTAAGAAAAAACTTATTAATATCTCAAATTTTTGAACTGTATAAGCGGCGCGCTAAGGAAAACGTCCAACAAAGCTCTCTAGGCCCATCTCGACATTTTGCCACTTGATATGGAAGGGTACCGGGCAGCAGCAGCAGCGTAAGCACTACTGGACACTCCAGTATTTGGGATCTTACAGTTTTCTCCCTCTGAGTACAGATCGTTGTGCGACCACAACAGTCGGGGATAGCTGCTTCAAAATAAACATGCCCAGCAGAGAAGACTAAGAGAGGACGTTTCGGTGTCCCGCAACTAATGGCGGCATTTCCATATACACTGGCGGCTCGGAGTTGGAGGAGGGGTTTATTCAAGAGATTTAGACCTTGAGCTCTCCTTCAGACTACCTGATCATTGTAGCATCTTGCAGGCTGAAGTCTCAGCAATCTTGGACGCCGCGGCCTGGATAAGCAAATGCGCTATTGGAGAGGATATATATTTGGGAGTTCCCTTCCTGAATAATCTACGCCAGATCGCGGAGCTGGACACAAAAGACTTGATGGCCTTCAACAAGTCATCTAAATGGTTCGAGGAAGAGTAACGGTGTCAGTTTAGGAGTGTCAGTGTCGGGATTCTGCTATGTGGAGAGTACCAACTACTCAGGTTTTCTCCATATGGCCGAGTCCCGGGACTGACTTTTCTAGTGTTGGTGGTATCACAACAGGCGTTTCAAAACTAGCCTAAGTGTGCCTCTGCGGCAGCCATTTAAAGCATTTTTTTTTTAGATTTTTAACAGTGTTAGTTCGTTAAAAAATAATAGTTAATATTTTACTCTTTTTAAGTAGTCCATAGTGAGCTATGTTTGTAGGTGTGCACATACCACTTTGTACCGTCACTCAAACTTCCACGTTTTATGTGTGAACTACTCACAGCTGTGACAGTTTCATGCTTTTATTTGGCAGTACAAGCAACTACAGCCACGCAGCATTTCGAAAGAAGTTAAAAAAGTCTAGCTTTTGAAAGATGCATCGCATAGTTGAATGGTAGCAGCTGACACATTGGATGATATGTGAATATGGCTGTGTGTGGATGGATGTGTTATTTATGTTCAAAAATGAAAATGAATATACAATTTATTTTTTTTACTAAATAAATTCAAAACACAAATGCTTCTACAATGTTTCATGTTTAAGGTGAAAAGGCTCAACATACATACTCATAGATAAAATATCAAAAATGAGTTACAGAATATATTTAGTGGCCAGAATATTTGGGTTAGGTCGCCTTCTGGTTTCTCCTTCTATGTTATATACAAAATAAAAAGAAATTATACTCCTTTCACCACGTTTTAAGTGATTTCCCATTATTTTATTAGCCGCTTGGGGAGTTACTTTACAGGGAATGCAGATCAATGATAGAAAAGAGAAGGATAGGAAAGGAAAGGAAGGAATGAAAAGTTAAGGAAGGGATAGGAAAGGCAAGGACAGGTAAGGAAAGGCAAGGAAAGGAAAGGAAAGGAAAGGAAAGGAAAGGAAAGGAAAGGAAAGGAAAGGAAAGGAAAGGAAAGGAAAGGAAAGGAAAGGAAAGGAAAGGAAAGGAAAGGAAAGGAAAGAAAGGAATGGAAAGGAAAGGAAAGGAAAGGAAAGGAAAGGAAAGGAAAGGAAAGGAAAGGAGAGTAACTAAAAGGAAAGGAAAATAAATGACAAGAAAGGAAATGTGAGTAAAGGAAAGGAAAAAAGGGAAGAGAAATGATAGGAAAGGAAGGAAAGAAAACTAAAGAAGAGGAATGAAAAAAAAGGAAGAAAAGGGAAAGGAAAGCAACGAAAAAGGAGAAGATATTGATGAAGGTGTAGAAAAGTAGACCTTACAAAAAGTAAATTAAAAAATGATATGAGCTAAAATAAATAAAAATAAAAATTGAGACTAAGTTAGGCAGAAGGAAAAAGAAAGTGAATAAGGAAAAATATATTGAAAATTAAAGGGAAAATAGTGAAATCGAAGAAAAGAGACTTCAATAAACGTAGCAAATTAGAACAAGGTTTTGTGGTTGAATTTCAACCACTGGGGAAACTATAGTTTTTTAAAAGTGACAATTTATTTTTTAAGATGTGCCCAGAGTCTAATTAATGGGCAGCTGGATGTGAATTGAATCTTTTTTAAATCATCATCTACAGCAACAAAACTTTGTATCTATCGTACCCAATATATCTATTACCTTGTTGCAGTTTTCATTTCTTTCTTATGTCTTTATCAAATATGCTGGCAGCTGCAATGTAAGAAGATAAATATAAAAAATTTAAGTCGTGCACACAATCACTGACCAGCAAAAGTTGTCTATATATTTGACGTGTGTCTAGTTGTCATCAGCGCCAGTCCATTGACAATCGACTTGTAGAGAGTGTATTTTTGGAATAGAATAACATATATATAAGCACATACATATGAACATTCCTATGCATGGTTCAGATAAACGCATATGTAGATATAAGCATACTGACGTATGTGTTTCCACATATGTGATTACATGCAGCCCTTCTTGAGTTAGTTACTGCAGTGCGACAATCTTTCTGCAATTTCATGACGCTGACAACATTCCGTACAAACCAATAGCTATAGTTGCTACCAATTGCTGCTGGTTATTGTAATAATTTCGAAACGTGTTTTTTCTACTTTTGACTCAGAAAAAAAGTGGCACATCGAATGACATGAAAAATAATCTTTTAGCACTTACTTCCTTCTCGGAACATTAACTTCTGTCTGCTTGTGTAAATTTCATCTAGTATTTGTAAAACTACAATACAAAACGAGTAGGTAGAACATATTTATCTATTTCGAACAGAAAAAAAAACTGACACTTGATGCAGCCACAAACTACTTGTGGTAATACTTAACTACTTAAAAATGAGTATAAGTAAGCAGTGTGCATCTATTTCAGTGTATATGTATCTATTGAGTTGGCAACCATTTTAGTAAAGTATTACCATTACATTTTACCTCTTTTCAATGAATGCAGTTTACCTTTTATAGTCAAAATACTCTAAGCGCTCATTTCATTTATCGACTCACTGATTCGTTTATTATTACATTTATTTATTTATATTGATCGCATTGTGACATGTGTGTGTAAGTGGTAGTAAACACGTGCCACAAAATTTATATTGCCAACACTAGAGCAATAAAAAATGAATAATGCTTTACTAGCCAAGCCAAAAGAATTTACGGAAATCTCAGTGCCATGTTAGCGAAATAAATGTGAGACTAATGTGAAGAAAGGTTTGGTACTTTAGGCTTGTTGTAGGCACAATAAGGTTTGCCTTACTTTTCAATTCAGAGTTAGAATGTGACAGATGGGGCAATTTGGGTTTAATTCAGGCCTAGGCAACTAGTGAGGTAATTGTCCGAAAATCTGAGAACCAAATGAAATTGTTACTGCGATTGTGAGAGCGCTATGATCTCACTGACCAATTAATGGATATCGTTGCCTATGCTCAGTCACAAGCAAATTTGCAAATAACGACTCAACCACACCAGCTGTTCCTTCGGTACTTTTTAGATGGCGATGGAGAAAAAAGAGGTAACACAATTTGATTGGTGCGATTACCGTTCCTGCACTAATACACCGCCACTTGCAATTCTGGCGGGCCCTGGTTAAATTACATTTTATCATATAAAGATGGCGGCCGCCGTGGTGTAGCGGTTAAGTGCTCGGCGTACTACACCAAGTCGTGTCATATCAATGCCCGGCAAAAAGCAACTTGAAAAATTATTTAGAAAAAAAAAATATTTCTAAACTGGGTCGCCCCTCGACAGTAGTGTGGCAAACTCTAAGGGTGTATTTCTGCCGTGAGATGCTTCTCAGCAAAAACACATTCGCTATGCAAGTGCCGTTCGGAGGCGGCAAAAAACCGTTTGTAGCAAAATAAAACAAAGCAGCACACTACCACTTGGAAGAGAAGCTCTGCAAAAATATCGTTATAGGTTATGATAACCTGTTTGTATATCGCCGCCATTGAGAAATACCAACAACTCCGTGAGAATCGGGAAGGACCTCTCTTTAGATAGGGCGACTCCCTCTCGTGCGATTTCTTCAACCTGATGCTGGAGAAGATAGTTCGAGCAGCAGAGCTAAACCGCAACGGTACAATCTATTGCAAGGGCGTGCAATTGCAGGCGTATGCCGAAGATATTAATATCATTGGTCTTAACAACCGCGCCGTAAGCCCTGCCTTCTCTGGACTGGATAAGGAAGCGAAAAAAGTGGGTCTTGCGGTCAACAAGGACAAGATCAAGTATTTGCTGTGATCAAATAAAGAATCGGCGCACCTGAGCTTTGGCAGCCATGTCACTGTTGATAGTTACAAATTTGAAACGCTGAGGGACTTCGTCTACTTGAGAACCATTATTAACACCGAAAATAATATCAGTTTAGAAATCCAGCGGAGAATCACTCTTGCCAATAAGTGCTACTTTGGACTGAGTCGGCAATTGAGAAGTAAAGTCATGTCTCGAACAACAAAGATCCTGATGTATGGCTCAGATTCATGGAAAATTTCAAGAGAAGATGAGTTGGCCCTTGGAGTATTTGAGAGAAAAGTTACCGGAAGATTTATGGTATTCCCGTTATGCCAATGGCGAGTATCGTAGGAACGATGAGCTGTACGAGCTTTACGCAGATCTGACCATTGTCTAGCGAATTAAAGATGAGATGGCCCTTGAAGTATTTGAGAGAAAAGTAAACGGAAGATTTGGTGAGGTCTCGAGTGAGATAGAAAGAACAGGTGGAGGGTGACTTGAACTCCCTTGGGATATCCAATTGGCGTCAGTTATCGCTAAAAAGGAATGACTGGCGTGCTTTGATAGGCATCGGCCAAAATCGCTTAGGCGGTTAAGCGCCATTAAATGATGATGATGACATCGCCGCAATTAGCTTTTTTTATATAGATATTATTGTCGTATTAAGTTAATGACAGCGATAGTAATAGTGATAGTGACTGTGTTCCCCAGTAACGGGTTGTGCATAGGGTTTGGGACCCACCACATAAAACCAAATTCCAATGAGATCCAACTTTAGACGGCCAAAATCGCCTAGGCGGTTAAAGGCTATTTTTAGTAAGTAAGATAGTGTCTGTGAATGCGATAGCTATAGTGATAGTGATAGTGACAGAAAAAGGGATAGTTATATTGATAGTGATACTATTAGTGATTGTCAGAGTGATGGTGTAAGTGATGTTAATGATAGTGACCTGCGACCGCCTTTTGCTCAGCTCTCTAAAAACAGAGAAGGCCACCTACAGTGAACCGCAATCCCCCGCAAGTTCATAAAGCTGTCCAAGAAGTAATCGCATATATATCTTCTCTGAGCTATTTATTTCCGAACATTAACTTATTAAAATACTGATTCGATTTGTTTTGTTTATTTGCTGACAGTGTTGAAAGTAGGTTTATATTTTACGCTGACGATTTTAAGATGCCTAAACTTGTTGTTTTTTTTAATCAAATTTGATGTAGGTTGACTGAAAATGGTTCTAAAATACATGATTAAAATATTGGTGTTGAAAACATTCAGCACAACAAGCTTTATCTTCAAAAGTATGCGAATTTACCACCTTTAGTATTTAAACATGTAGACATATGTATACATGTGTACCTATTTACCATCAAAAAGCTCGCAAATGTAATAGAAATTCACAAATCTCATTTATCACCGCAATCCACATACCTGTAATTTCGAAAACCCAAAAATCGATCACCCCAAAAGTCCCAAGTAAAACATACGCATAGCTAAGCAAAAGGTTATACACATGTAAGAAGATTTAAATTCATCAGTGTACAAAACCAGACACCTTACGAGCTTCCACTACAAGTAATCTGAAACAATGTGTTGGTAAACCAAGTTACCCAAAGTGTTAGGGGTTATTTAGGGAATTGGTTTGCGATTGCAAATATCAGATTAAGCAATAGTAGGGGAAGCCAAGATTGATATGTGTATATAAACTAGGGACTGGGCAAGAGTACGGGTTAGCCTTATTTTAAAAATTATCTGAAAGAAAAGTTAGTCTGTTATAGCATATAGGTACCTACTAGGGATTCCAATCCGGGGATCCCGTTGTTTTTTAAGTCCCGAAAATCCCGGGATTACTAACCTAAATCCCGGGATCACCGAAAATAGTATTAACTCAATAATTTCTTTCAGATAACACTTCAAACTTCAGAAAAAGTAATTTTTCTCTAAGTCAAATGGCATTCCTTTTTATTTTTATCTACAATAACATTTTTATTATTACTTTGCATACCTGAATTGTCAAACACCAAATGGAAAAAAATTTAATTAAAAAAAAACATAACGCACACGTAGTTTTCGCCACTATCGCTTAAGAATTTTTAGTGATTTATATACATAAGTCGGTTTTTATGTATCCATTCGCTTGTAGGGCCAGCAAAGGGCATGTTAGCGACGACGCATGACCATTACGTACGAAAAATACGATGCGCGTGCAGAAAAATGCCTGTAACTTTCGTTGTATGGTAAACTAACACTTTTTTTTAGATTATTTTTTGTTATGAATTACACAATAAAATAAGACTAGTAACACAATTGAAAGCGATTGAGAAGTTTTTTTTTTTTTTAGTTATTTAAAACAATGGCTAATAACTTTTTTTTTTTTAATTATTTATTGTAAAAAAAAAAATTTTTTGAGGAGACTTATTCATCCTCTTTAACTGTACCAAATATGAGCAAAATCGGTTAAACCGATCGCGAGTAAATAAATAAAATCCAAAGGCCTTCGAAAAATTTCGAATACAAATAACTTCGAAAATAATTCGAATTTCGAAAAATAAAAAAATAGGGGCTTTTTTTTTTGATTGTTAACCGAAAAAAAATTATTGCGCAAAAAAAGCTCGCACATCGAATAAACGTTTGCACAGTTGGCAGATTTTGACTCATACATAAGTCGGTTTTTATGTATCAAATATCCTATTTGTACCTGTGGTACAAAAAAATTTACAAATTTACTGTAAGTTTTTTTTGTTCTTACATATGTAAGTAGTTTTTAATTAACTATGTACGTGCATTTGGCTATGTCTACCATTAGTACAAACAACTTATGTTTCAAGTTCCTGAATAGTAACTTTGAGTTACAAATGTAATGTTACTTTTCGTTTGTTATAAAAATGGCTGCCTTAATAAATACATACATATATACTTAAATGAATTACTTTTATTTAGTCTACCTTATTACATATGTAGATATGGGGTGCTATTTTTAGCAAAAAAAATTCGGATCCCGGGATTGAACTGTCAAATCCCAAAAATCCCGAGAGGCTATAAATCCCGGAAATTGGAATCCATAGTACCTACATAAAACGACTTGTATGCCGAGTACACCACAGCGTATGAGTAACGTCAGCTTGTCAGTTATTCAGTACAGGCTGGTGCCCGCGCCTTTGTATGCGTATAATTTCGGTTTTTTTTTTGCAGCTGGGTTAGCAAAGAATAAAATCCAACAAAAAGACTGGAGTTCAGCACTTAAGGGTATTATAATGTACTCACACATTTTTGTGGAAATATTCGTCGATACCTCCGAAACTGGTGGAAATTTCAAGATATCTCCCAAACCATTTCAGATATTTCAATGAATAACATCGTATATTATAGCACTCATTGACACCTTTCGTTTGACATCCATATTGTACTAAGACATTTTTGGCCACCTCTGGTCCATATTGGGCGATAACCCCAAAACCCGTTGAGATATCGTAAAAAAATAATATTTTAAACTTTACGTTGAGCGTCTAGCAATCCAACGATTCAATTCCATTCAGTACTTTTAGAGTGTTACGACCATAAACATACAGACAGACATGGTCCACATATTGGTCCACATGTTGGCGATAACTCCAAAACCGGTTGAGATATCGAAAAAAGTAATATCTTAAATTTTAAGTTGACCGTCGAGCAATCCAACGTAAAAAGCTTCATTCAATTCCATTCATTACTTTCAGAGTGATACGGGCACAAACATACGGAAAGACAGACAGACAGACACACAAAAATTTTTAAAATGGTTGATTTAGATTCTACTCGCTTAATAATGCTTCCCCCAATAAATTTTTTGTTGATATCTGCCATGTACAGACATCGACCTGTTACAATTTTATTATATGTAGAGATTAGTTGTCTAGCTTAAATAAACGTTATTGTTTTATCGGTGTTTTTGTGAAAATTTTTGTTTTGATTTATGCCCTCAACTATTATGGATCAGTTTGGACTGGTATTTATTTATTGATTTGAGCAAATCAAAGAAGAATTTAAAGTAATCTATACTCATGGAAGTTTTTTATCCATATACTTTCACAAAAGCAACAGGGTTCTCGTTTTTCCGGTGCGTTTCGCATATCTAAACACAAAGTAAGTCGTATAGTATGGAGATAGTTCACTTACACCAACGAAATAAAACGGTTCAACCATTTATTCGGAAATTAATGCTTCACACAACACCATTACAGTGTCCAAATGAGCTCATCCTTCCTTGGCACAACTGTCCCTATTTGTAGCTAACCTAACCTAACCTAACCTAATTGTTAATTCACTAAGAAGATAGCATGTGTCCATTACAAAAGTATGTGTTATTCTCCCACACATGTATAAGTAAATAATGCTAAATATGAAAAGATAACAGCTGAAAAGATAACAGCTTCGGTATCCTTTGTTGTCCAAACCAAAAATTATATTTCTACATAAAAAAAATCATTGTAACATCTTAACTAGCATGCACCACATATGTACATATGTACGTATACTCCTGTGTAATAAACACATAAATACCAACAAAACTTGCACACAAAGCAGTTGAATATGGAATGCAGCACCAGTGGCTAACAGATGTTACATTCCTTCGCTCCCTCGTTTTAGCTACAAAAATATTCTATTTCCCATTGTTCAACAGTAAAATTGTATTTGTATTAGTACAAAAGTATTTTGTTGCACATTTGGTTAGTTGTGTTTTTGTTGGTTACATTTGTGATTATATTATTCAGTTGAGCATACAAAATGGTACATTCCTCTTTATACATACATTCGTAAGTGTTGCTTATATTGTTTCAATTAAATTGCATTGTTTCTTCGTTTAGGTCAGTATGGCCTAGAGATATTTATTGTTCATACATACAAGAGATGCTACATTTTTTATTGTTGTTTTTGGAGGGCAGTAATTTTGATAGTCATAATTGAATATTCTCAGAAATATATTAAAACAGTGGCAGCTGGTACCATGTACTTCTCTTCAAGTATGTGGGTTTTACTTCTCTTTAAGCTTAGAAGCAGACTTCATATGTACATTTACACATGAGTCTTTCCATGTCAATTGTAAAATTGTTATTATTTATTTTATTTTTATTTTTCTTTTTGATTAAATTTTTTATGTTGTTTTATTTTATTTTTACAATTTTTTGTATTATTTTTTTATATTTTACTTTTTTTTAAATTGATTTTTTTTTTTGGTTTCATTTATTTCACTTTATTGAATTTAATTTTATATTATTTCATTTTTTTTATTATTTTATTTTATACATATATTTGTTTACAACAATGGAATTGTTGTAATTTCGAGTGAGTGACCTAAGAAAATTTACTTTTTCTATTCTAACCAAAAATTTTAGTTATTAATATAAATTATTAAAATTAAAACCAACACCAATGATAAAATAATTGGAGGCCTTTAGCTCGAAATTACAACGTTATTTTATTTTATTTATTTTTTTATATATATATTTTTTCATTTTATTTTATTTTATTTTATTTTATTTTATTTTATTTTATTTTATTTTATTTTATTTTATTTTATTTTATTTTATTTTATTTTATTTTATTTTATTTTATTTTATTTTATTTTATTTTATTTTATTTTATTTTATTTTATTTTATTTTATTTTATTTTATTTTATTTTATTTTATTTTATTTTATTTTATTTTATTTTATTTTATTTTATTTTATTTTATTTTATTTTATTTTATTTTATTTTATTTTATTTTATTTTATTTTATTTTATTTTATTTTATTTTATTTTATTTTATTTTATTTTATTTTATTTTATTTTATTTTATTTTATTTATTTTATTTTATTTTATTTTATTTTATTTTATTTTATTTTATTTTATTTTATTTTATTTTATTTTATTTTATTTTATTTTATTTTATTTTATTTTATTTTATTTTATTTTATTTTATTTTATTTTATTTTATTTTATTTTATTTTATTTTATTTTATTTATTTTGCCTCGTTTTATTGTGTTTTATCCACTGCCCAAAAGCTTTGCTCTTTGATGTGATGATCCCTAGATTAAAATAAAATACTGTTATACCAATTATTTGTTACTAAAGACAAATAAAAGCCATTTGTCAAAGTAGCCAAAAATATAAATAAATATGTATAAATTGCATGTTATTCACAATTTGCAATTTATGTGAACTTTTTACAGTTGCAAATGTTGCGTTCATAATGACATTGAAATATTTGGTGTGGTTATGACTGCGGCTGCCATTTGTCGATAATGTGCGGTAAAAAGAATCACAAATTTGTCTGACATTTAACTGGAAAATAAGCTTTCGTTTGACTACGTTACTACACAGAAAAAAAATGACACTAGTAAAATCAACAGCCCGTACTGTTATCCTGAAATTTACCAAGTTCTATTAAATTGGTCAACAGCGAAGGAACTGCCATTTTGAGTTTATTGCATCATCCAATTAAATTAGTAGAACCGACAGAAGTATTGTTGATTAAACAAAATTTTTTGCTGTGCAGTTAATCCAAAAGAGAAGATACTGTCATTACTTTCATAGAACAAAAATGTAATTAGAGCCGATAGGCATAAGTACACGATGTCATCATCGTAGACACCTGCGTTCAGCAGTCAAATATTGTGAGTTCGATTCTCGGTGAAGGCAACAAAGTAACGTGAGAAAGTGTGGTGTCATTTAGAACAAAGCTGTAATTAGACGCTGGCAAGCATAGGCATACCATGGAATCATGGTAGACACCTGGGTTGAGTGTTCAAGACACCTAGGTTCGATTCTCGGTGAAGTCAATTTTTAAACTATTGCATAGATTTTATCGCAAGCCTTGGCGGTGGGAGTGAAATGAAAAAAATGTTAATGTTAAAAAAGTTCGTAGTAACGGACATAACTTGACAAAAATAAATATAAGCGTTGCCTACCTTTAGGCGTATGACGTTGCACTAATGTTAGCAACAGGCCGATTACATAAAATTGAAGCTGTACATTACATTACATTAAAATTGGATCTGTAAGCGCTGCCTACATTTAGGCTATACTAACAGTGTGACGTTGTACATAAAATTGGAGCTGTATAGGCTATACTGTTAACAGGTTAAGGCTGTACTGCTTTAAAGTCATAAATATGCTCATTGAGTTTTCATAAATATTATAATTGCATAAGTTGATAAAAAGTGATATGCAATAGCTTTACCGCGGCAGTCCCCGAATGCCACACGTCCTTTTTTCACGTTGACTCCTTTTGGTGTTGAAATAACAACTTAAGAACTAAATTTTCTGTTAAGTTAAGGTTAACTGTTTCAATGTAGTTGAATCAACAGCATTGAATAATGGATACGAATTGACAGTGATTTTGGTTGAATCAAGCCATACTTTGATTGATATGACCAGCTCATTATTCTCTGTGTATGAATCGAAACAGTTTAACATATGAAAAATAAGCTTAAACACATATTTAGATTAGGGTGACTAATTAATTTCTTTTTTTCTTTAAGTGCCCAAGCAAATTATTAATCTTTAAACATGTAGACCAAATTATTCACACTAATTTTTAGCTCGTAATATATGTTTTGAGTACATGCAATATCAAATTCGAAAAGCTTAGAAACCTTTTGTAAAATTATAGGTTTGTTTACTGACCAAAAAAAAGTTCAGATGAGGTTAGAGCAGAGCAGAGCAGGGCAGCTGTCAAAATAGGACTATAGCAACTTAGAGCAACTCAGAGCAGAAATGCCATGAAACACTTGAACCTCGATAGTTTTTTTTTTTTTTTTTGTTTTGTTTAAATTTTCAAAATTAAAGCAAATTCACGTATACAAAAACATTGATGTTCTTGCGAGCTAATTCTTACTCCATAAAAAAAGCTAGAGCAGAAATTTGTGATCTGGATTACTCTAGTTTTGTTTTGAGCGTACTCATGAAACAAAAGATAGAGCAACCTAGAGCAAGAAAAGTGTTCGTTAAACACAATTTTGTGAAATATATCAATCTAGACAAGCCCAATAAACAAACCTTATAAATTTGTTCTATGAATCTTGTGAGCAATTGCAGGTTGATCTAATTCACCTTTCAGTATTTCCGGGAGTGTCTAGCATTGGTTCGCCAGTACAGTTTTTGAAATTTTTGTAATTTCGAAAATTGTGTCCCACATAATATTTTGATAAGAAAAACTTTGAAACACCCCAATGTAAATGTATTGCTATTAGTCATAGAATAGTAAACTTTTTGATTGATTAGCAATTTTTATTTATACAATTTTTTCACAATAATTATTGCATTGTTAACAGAATTGGTTGCATGACTGGAAGTTGTTTATTGCGAACCTTTGTCGATATAAAAATCAAACGAATGTATCAGCGAATGTGAACATTTATAATAAGAAAATATGTAATGTGAGCAAGCCAGTCGTCGCCATTCTCACCCTGTTTCCCTGAACTCACTGCGGCATTCCCCATCCTTTACTGTTTGTTTTGTTTTATTTTATTTTATTATTTTATTTTATTTTAATCTCAATTTATTTATTTATTTTTATATATTTTTTTCTATTGTTTATCTCATTTTGTTTTATTTGGTTTACATTATTTTGTTATATTTTTCTTCTTTTATCTTATTTTATTTAGTTTAATTTGATATAATGTATTTTTGCTTTATTTTATTTTGTTTCAATTTATTTCATCTCACTTATATTTATTTAATTTAATTTTTTTATTTATTTTTTATTTCAATTTATTTTATTATATTTTTTTGTGTTCGCGGAAGGTGGAAATGCTTTATGCACTAACCGGTCCCTCCTTACTAGATGCTCTAGCATCGGGACTCTCCGAGTGTGGGACTCCCTTCTTATCTTGAGGTATACCGCACTAAAACCTAACCTCCCACGGCCCGCGCATTATTCCTTACCTGGGACCGCGCTTAGCATTACTTCAGGTAAGGAAGCGCTTTACGTGAGCCCTGTGGCTACTTCACGCTAACTGGCTAGACAACCGTCTTCCCGTTTCGCAACGAGGACGTTCCTCGCGTTTCGCCTGACTATATCCCATCTTGCATTTTCAGAGGTCATCTTTCGAATGACACTGCCTGGGGAACGCTCGCCAATTGTCTCTTCCCCCGCTTTCTCTCTTGAGGTAATTTCTCGCATTCGAAAAAGCTGTGGCGTACGTCGTCTATGGCTCCACAGTAGGTGCAGTTCGAGGTTTTGAACCTTGCCCATTCTGTGCAGGTACTCACGGAAATAACCGTGTCCGGTTAAGAATTGGTTCAGGTAAAAGTCGACTTCTCCATGCGGCCGATTCAGCCATGGTTCCAGTTCGGGGATTAAAACCCTGGTCCACCTTCCAGCACCTACAAATAGGGACGAATTCACAGGGTGGTTTTCAGGTTCAACCCCTTAGTAAAAATTACACAAAAAATATAGTAAGTCACGCGAAAAAATAAAGTAATAATGACACAAAAATTATAGTAAAAATTTAAAAAAAAATAGTAGAACTTACGCAAAAAATATAGTAAAAATCACCCAAAAAATATAGTAAAAATTACGCTAAAAATATGGTGCCCAAAAATACAGCAAAAATTAGACAAAGCAATGATAAAACTGCCAGCAAACTGCAAGCATAAAAGGCCAACTTTAAAGAAACTGTGAATGAAAAATGTCTCCGTAACTAAAGGAAAAAATTTTAATCCCCCCCTCTTCCCGAAATCATGGATCCGCCACTGTGTATATTACACATACATCCTTTCATATAACTTGTCTCAAAATCAACTATGTAATTTGAAATACAAAACTGAGTGTGTTTATTGATAGCGTGCACCGTGTCATAACCAAGGTAGCTCGGTTAAGTACATGTAAACATATTTATACTTATTTCGTTCTCGATTTTTCAACCTTCATCCACTATATACCGCACAAAGCCTCTGGCTAGTTTTAAAATAACCCTTTCTTACCTTTCAAAGCTTTGTTAAGTGGTAATTGTAGTCAAGTGGTATATTAGCATGAGCTAAGGAGTACCAAGTGTTTGTTGTTAAGGAGGTAGGCTCAGTTAAGCAGTCAACTCAGCATGTGTAATCGCTCTAATGTATAGACTTGGGAATTTCTAAAGTAGAAGTAAGCTGATTTCAATGCGTGGATTTACTAGTAGTTTAATCTTGGTTAATATAATGTATGTGTGAATGACAGTGGAAATATGATCATGCTGAGAAAATGTTAATGTATCGCATATAAGAAGACGTGCATGATTAAAGGTTTTATGGAACACTTTTTAATTTTGCTATTCGTATTGTAAAGACGGTAGTTTAAAAAATGTCTACGTAGGGAAATTTATATCTTTCACAACGATTGTGTTGCGCAGCAGAATCCTTTCCTTTTCTTACACGCAATAATTTTTGTTTTCTACATAGTTTTAGGTTTAATTTACATATACCCAAGTCCTTTATGTCCAGTTCCGCGATCTGGCTTAGGCTATCCAGGAACGGAACTCCCAAAAAGCGCGTTCTCGCGCCGCTTAAAACCGGACAGTTGCAGATGAGGTGTTCCACTGTTTCCTCCTCCTCATCATCTTTGCAACTCCTGTAGCATCGTCGGTAGGGCACACTTAGCCTTTCTGCATGCCTACCAATGAGGCAGTGACCGGTTAATACCCCTATCAATATGCAGATTTCCCTCCTAGTTAGGGCATAAATGCGTCTAGACCTTTTAAGATCCCATTTTGGCCAGGTTTGTTTCGATATCCGACACCCTGGGGATTGCAGCCATCTTTCGTTGGCTTGACGGAGTGTGTGCTCCTTCAGATGTCATCTAAGTGGTTCGAGGAGGAGTAACGGTGTCGGTTTAGGAGTGTCAGTCCCGGGATTCTGCTATGTGGAAAATCCCAACAACTCAGGGATTTTCCATTTGGCTGGGTCCCGGGACTGACTTTCCTTGTGTTGGTGGTATCACAACGGGCCTTTCAAAACTGGCCTAAGTGTGCCTCTGCGGCAGCCACTTGAACCTAACCTAACCTACATATACCCACAACAACACCCAACTTTTTTCACCTACATACGCTACTCAACATTAACACGTTCTCTAAAAATAGTAATTTCTGCTTAATATGCCTGAAAGCAGATGTTACATAGCTGCGAATATTTGCTTAGACACATGTTAAAGCACAAAGGTTTTGAATGCGTTCACCTGAATCCTTTGAATTTTCTGTAAATGACTTCAAAAGAAAGAAATGTTAATGTGGCGGAGCTTACTTTTATCTAAATACAAAAAAAAAAATACAAAAAAAAAAACATACAAACATGTAAGGCAGTCTGAGCTCGGGTAAACCAAATATTAAATACCCAGCGATTTCGAGCAGTTTCATTAGGAATATTTCCTATGCCACCATGAAACCTGCTAAATTTCATCATTCTGTTATAATCAGTTTTAAAGTTATGATCAGTCGAATTTTCAAAAAATGCCCTCAGTAAAAATGCACGGTGCCACGTCCACTTTAAAATTTTAACAGAAAATCATAATAGAACTAACAAATTATACTATTTAGCTATTTACCTACCGAGTTATGTCAATTTATGTGATTTTCTAAATTTTCCACATCGAAAGTGGGCGTGGTCGGGGGGGCCGATTTCGTGATTCTACCGCGCTCTCCCACTTTAAACCATTTATCAAAAAATCATAATAGAATGACATGGGGTTCATCCTACCAAATTAAATAATTTTAGCCATTTCCGTTACCAAATTATGTAAATTTAGGTGATTTTCGAAATTTTCGATATAGAGAGTAGGCGTGGTTGGAGGGCGATTTTATCTAAATTCATCAGGTATACTCCCAACGATGCTAGTATACTTTGTGTCAAATTTCACCATTATACCGTAATCATTTGTACTGACGCTTGGTATAAAAATGTGCCTCAATGAGTATTTTTTTCAGTGAAAGCTAAGCATTGAAACTTTAGTGACCTTCTCTTGGCTACAATCAACAAAATTGGTACAATGTTTGTATATTTTTTTAGAATTGTTTAAACATGCAAAATAGAGTAAAAAATGCCTCTGGGTAATCTAACAGGTATACTTAGTAGTTGAATAGCCTTCTTTACTCTTACAAATGCACGCATATCTGAGCCAGTCGGACACTCAGCTACTGAGTCAATGTTACACTTGGGTGAACCACTGAACCATTGAGGAGCGTATTTTTCCGTTGGGTATTTGTACTATTACTTCTCTTTTCTTATACCCAGTTGTGTTGGTACTAGAGGTATTGTAAATTTTCTCAATGCATTTCTCATTCATCATTTAAAAAAAAAGAAAAAGATAGGTGGCAATCCTGTAAATCGCTCCAAGTGCCAGTCGAAAGTCTTAGCATGACACATAATATCTTTAAACCAAATTCGATTCCAATTGCTTCAGCCATTCACGATATATTGGTCGATATACGAAGAAATAAATAAAATGGAGTTAAATGGCAACCCTGCAGGAAAATATCCTCATTTTCTTTGATGCCCATATTGGCATATCTTGCTGAATCAAACAAAAAAAAAATAGATAGCTGGCAATCCTGTGACCCATTTTCATTTCAGTCACAATTTTTATTTCCTATTTAAATTTCACTCTTCATAAAAACATTGGCGCATATTCATAGTCGAATGATGAATATGCCCCATTGCATTGCCGTCTACGAGGTTAACTTCAAAATATGTTAAGCTGGGCGTTCTTTAAAGAAAGTCTTAGCTGGGATTTTTGTTTTAATATTTTGAATCAGCTACCGAAGTGTTGGTTCTGCTGAAACCCACAGCCCGGTATACATACACTGTTTTCATAAAAACTCTCCAAGTGTTTTTTGTCTTGACTCAGTGTTCGTTGAAGCTTTTGTTTGGGACCCAACACTTTTATTTGGACCATTGACGCACGCAGCTCTACTAACATTTGCTTAATGTTTCTATAATGTAAGCGCACACATACTCGTACGCACTATGCGTAAATAAACTGAAAATTGTTAACTGAAATCTTTGAAATTTTTATTCTGCGAAAGTAGTATACAAAGATTTTGAAAAGAAAGATTTCGCATGAGCTAAAAAAGAGGAAAGTGTAATCTTGAAAGCTGTTAATGTCCTTATGCATACTTGCAGTTGCTTATGTTTGGGTAAAAGTATTTGCAGTGAATAAAACTGTTCGTGCATATACAGCAACGGATTTATTGTAAGGGCAGACCCTCAGCCAAGGGCCCCACTTATATAACATGCCGCCTTGGAACGTATTAGCTTGGAAAGCTAAATGCTATGACTGATATGAGTGGCGGGGGATCTAATAAACACATCATCAATTCTTTAATTATTTTCGTAATTTCGTAAAGACTTTGGCAGTCGAAGAAAAGTTTGAGAGCCCTCCACCGACTATTGGTTAAAAGTTCTAATTCCCGCCCTGTGTATAGACGCCTGCATAGAAGTATGCATTTGAGCTGTAAACCGGCATTCACGCTCTTCACTATCATATCAAAAGTTTCAGCAAAATTTTGTTTTGATTTTGCTTCTTCGCTTTTGAAATGAATTTAAATATTTGTCTGTATGTTTTGAATTCATTGCTTTTTTATTCTGAAATGTGTCTCTAAAGCCGAAAATATTTGCAAAATATGCATTTTTCATCTGCAAATATGCATTTAGTTGGGATTCAAACAAATTTGCTTAATCGCTCTTGAAATGTTTTAGGATCCTGAGGGATGAAAAAACCTGGAATGTTTTATCCATCGATCGATTGGACGATTGGGCTTATTGGGAACTTGGGTGTATCTATTATATATAAATGTGCAATGCTTACAAGTTTTCTTCCTTTTTTGCAATAACCACAATTCTAAGGTATATAAAATTTTATATGTATCGATAGGTCTCGCCGAGCAGGATGTACGACAACAAACCAAAAATTAAAACAAGTAAGGAAGTCTAAGTTCGGGTGAACCGAACATTAAATACCCAGCGGTAATTTTCAGAACGGGATAACAATGATTAAGGCCCTAGGAGGATTTACCTAAACTTTTTACTATCTTAGCTATTTACCTTACCGAATTATGTTAATTTATGTGATTTTCGAAATTTTCAATATCGAAAGTGGGCGGGGTCGGGAATTGATTTCGTCCAATTACATGAGGTATGCTCCCTATTATGCTAGTATACCTTGTACCAATTTCATAGTTCTACCGTAATCTACCGTTACCGAATTATGTCAATTTTTGTGATTTTCGAAATTTTCAATATCGAAAGTGGGTGTGGTTTGCGAGCGATTTTTTCCAGTTTCGCCAGGTATACTCCCAACGATACTAGTATGCTTTGTGCCAAATTTCATCGTTCTACCCTAATCAGTATAAAAGTTACGACCAGTCGAATTTTCAAAAATACCTCCCTTAATAATCAGTATATATTGACCGGGGGGATTCACTTATAAAATTATATCATTTTACCCATTTCCGTTACCGAATTATGTCAATTTAGGTGATTTTAGAAATTTTCGATATCGAAAGTAGGCGTGGTTGGAGGGCGATTTTATCCTATTTCATCAGGTTTACTCCCAACGATACTAGTAAGCTTTGTGCCAAATTCCATCGTTCTATCATAATCAGTTTAAAAGTTACCACCAGTCAAATTTTCAAAAATGCCTCTCTCAAAAGTGAGCGGTGCCACGCCCACTCTAAAAAATGTATAGAAAAATCATGAGAGAATGACCAGGGGGATTCACCTATAAAATTAGATCATTTTAGCCATTTCAGCTGCCGAGATATGTCAATTTGTGTGATTTTCGAAATTTTCGATATCGAAAAAGAGGGCGTGGTTATCATCCGATTTCGCCCATTTTCAATAGCAACCTACCTTGGCCAGAAAGTAACCTTATGTGAACAAAATTAATATACCCTTGTAGTAGTACTAGTACGCTGGGTATAAAAAAATAATTATAATATGATTTGAAAGTCACACCTCTCCTAGTGCTAAACCCGCATTTACTTTATAGAGCCGCTGTTATGTGTGTATGTAGGTATGTTGTGTTTGCATTCATTGCAGTTGGCAGAGTCCGAGTGTGAGTTGTTTTGCTGGCAGCAATAATAAACATTAGCCAGCCCGTCAACTTAGGTACAAACAGTGTTTACAAAAACAAAATCTGTGAGTGGGTATTAAATAAGCTAGATCATGCGCAAGGCCCTTCGTGGCTAGACTTAGTGAAATAAAATAAAATGGATAATTGATAAAATTAAAATAAAAGGAAAATAATAGAAAAGTGATTGAAAGTAAAAAAGAAATTTGTTGGAAATGAAAGGAAATAATATAAAATAAATAAAAATAAAACAAAATGAAATAAATAAAAGTATAAAATAAAGGAAAGAATGGAAAAGGAATGGTTGAAAGATAAAATAAAGGTAAGTTAAGGTAAGGAACGGAAAATATTAGAGAAAAATCAAAGGTAAATAAAGGTAGGCAAAGGAAAGAAATGGAAAAGAAAAAAGGAAGGGAAGAAAGGAAATGTGTAGTGTAGGTAAAGGAGTGGAAAAGAGAAGCAAATAGAGAATGACAAAGAAAGGAAAGAAAGAAAAATGAAGGAAGGAAAGGTAATGAAAAGCTAAAAATAAATAAGTAAAGGAAGTTAATGGAAAAGAAAGAAAATTAAAGGAGTTACCGAAAGGAAAAAAAAAGAAAGTAAGGAAGCGGTAGGAAAGGAAAGGTAAGAAAAGGAAGGGTAAGGAAAGGAAAGGTAAGAAATTGAAATTACAGGAAAGAAATCTAAGGAAAAAAAGTGAAAGAAAATAAAGGTAAGAAAAAAAAAGTAATAAAATGAAAGGAAACGAAGGGAAACGAAACGAAACTAAAGCAAAGAAAACGAAAGGAAAGGAAAGAAAAAAATAAAATGAAAAAAGGAATGTAATGGAAATGGAAAGAAAGGTCAGGTAAGAAAATAAAAGAAACAAAAAGGAAGGAAAATAAAAGAAAAGAACAGAAAAGAAAGAAAGAAGGGAAATAAAATGAAATGAAAGAAGAGAAAAGGAAAGAAACGGAAAATAACGGAGAGGGAAGAAAAGGAAAGGAAAGAAAAGGGAAGGGAAGGAAAGAAAATAAAAGAAAAAAAAAATAAATTGAGTTGAAAGGAGAGGAAACGAAATAAAAGAAAATGAAAGCAAAGGAAATGAAAGGAAAGAAATATGTGTGAAGATGACCTAAGAAGAATAAATAATTATCAACATTGAAACTAATTTACTGAATGGTGTAGAGAGGGAGGAAAAGGCAAAATTAATAGGAATGTATATAAGCAAAAAATAGAAAACACATGAAAAAGAAAGGAAAATTTAAGAAATAGCAATAAAATAAGGTTTTGTGGTTGAATTTCAACCACTAGGCAACTCTAGTTTCTGAAAATTGCGCCTCATAATACCTTGCGTCCTAGGTTAAATTAGAACTTCCCTTATGTGATGTAAAAAAAAGTGCCAAATGTTATTCAAATTGTTTCATCCGTTCCCTCCCTGAAAATACCTTCGAAAATACCTTTATATATGTTGTTCACTATTTGAAACAAATGAGATAGGTAGCAACCCTGTAAACTGCCCGCGACATCTATTGGAAGCGTGTGCTCTGAAGTTTTTATGGGCAAAATTATATGAATTTCAAAAAATAAAACAAAAAACCAAAAACAAAATTTTAGATCTTAAATCGAAACCAAAAAAATTTAAAATCTTTGTAGGTGTTAGGAAGGTTTAAATTATTCCAAAAAAAGTTGTAAAAATCGTGTAAACTTTAGGCGGGTTTAATATTTAGGCTCTTTTGTTTAACCGTGAAACTACTTAAATAATAAAATAAACGTTTGAAACACTTGTACAGTGGCTTGAAAACCTTCGGAATCCGTTCAAGCTTAGCATAAGTCTGCAGTTCTCGCCAATATGTTATATTATGCTACACGGTTAAAACATGTACCTTAATTTTAAACCCGTTAAAAATTTGAGCTTACTTTAAACTTTTTTTGAAATATTTTAAACCTTCCAAATACCTACAAAGATTTTCAATTTGTTTGGTTTCGATTTAAGATCTAAATGAAAAAGCAGTCTAATTTTTTTTTTTTGGTTTATTGGAAAGTCATTGCATTTTACCCATAAAACTTCATGTGGACATAGCTCAGCGGTAGAGCAATCGGCCGTGACTCCTGAGCGCTTTCGTTCGAATACTGCCAAGTGCCTTTTTGGTTTAAAATTAAAATTTTTCGGTTTAAAATTAAAACCTTTTCGGCTTACAATTTTGGTTTTGTTTTCCTATATTTTTGAAAGCTTATTTAATAAGGCTGATACATTAGCGCAAATTCTGAATTAACTCCGTTTTTGGGAGTTAACTTGAGCATAATCTTCATTAAGGGCGTTCCAAATAGCTGACCTGGGTCGTATCCCGGCCATAAGTTAACTGGAACGATACGGATCTGCTGCAGTAGAGTTGTTTGTGTAGATACGTGTGTATACATATATGTATATGTATACGCTACCAAGCAAATAAGGGTTGGCTGTCAAAAAATCTACTGCAAAAAACCAAACGCACAGCACCTGCTTGTGGGTCTGAAAGCAACCCAGAAAAAGAGCAAGATCACAACGTTGTTGTTGCATTTACATGCAAAATTTTATACGGTTCTGGGTTGCTGCTTAATTGGAACTCAACTATTATAAACTCCCAAAAATGAAGAAGATTTGAGAAGCCACAGCAAAATGTTCGCTGGCAACACTCTTCAGATAAATCAACAATAACTGCAAGAAATACATAGAAACGAATATTTCTTGCAGTATTTCTTGCAGTTCACCGCTATTTGCCGCTAGATGTCGCTACCAATTGCCTATTTTGCAGCGACATCTAACAAGAAATACTACCAAACTGACGGGCGACATCTGGTTTTAAACCACAAGTACTACAAGCAAAGCCATCTAGTGCGCCGATTGTTAATCTTCAATTTTGTGTGTGCCAGTGTAAAATTTGGTTCTGATTAAAGAAGATTTATTGGAGGTATCTCGGTGTGTGTATCCATAGCATAAGATTGAATTTTCCGTTTTAGCTGAGCAGACGGGCATGATGTGGAGAGTCTTGGTTCAAATCCCACCCAACCGACAAAAAAAATTATTTTTTCTTTAAAAAAATGTTAAAACATTTCTGGTTTAAAAGTGAAACCCCATTCATTTTGCCAATTTTCTTGAAAACTGGTCTAGATTTAATTTGAAACCAAATTTTACTTTTTTTACTTTTTTCGAAACCCGTAAGTTTTTTCAAAAAATTACCTGAGACTAAGTGGAAATTCTCTACAAATATGGTCCTAGCATTTTTTCTCTAAGAGTAATCATTTCTGAGATATCGCGATTGTAAAACTACTTCTGGAAGTTATATGAAAATATATGATACGTATGGGCTTTTCAGGATTTTTCTCGAAAACTTTAGAAACATAGAAAAATTTTCTTTTACCGTTTATTTGTCACGAATTTCCCCATCGACAATGAAAATTGTTAGTTTTGTAAAGCCTATAGCTCGCGAGCTAGATAAACCTTTTCTCCATGCATAGTATCAAAAAATATTAGCCCAGCAAACTTAGTTTATCTTGTATAACAAAAATTCCGACAGGGAAATTTTTTTTTGGAGAGCTTAGGTTCACCCCAAGGAAGAAAACTGCAAAAGTCCCCATCGATTCCATTTTTCGGGGTCAAAAGTCGAGAAAAATCCAAAAAAAAATCCTCAAATTGGGCATTTTCTCGACTTTTGTCTCCGAATTACCTTTTTCCCACAAACGGGATCGATGGGGACTTTTGCAAGCTCTCCAAAAAAATGTTCCCTGTCGAAATTTTTGTCATACAAAGATAAACTCAATTTACTGGACTAGTATTTTTTGATTTTGTAAATGGAGGAAAGGTGGCTCCGGCTCGAGAAGTATAGGCTTTAAAAAAATAAATATTTCCATTGTCGATGGAGAACTTCGTGACAAATAAACGGTTATTATATATATTTCCAGAGCTAATTTTCCAGTGGTAATATCGCAGAAGTGGCAACTCTTAGAGAAAAAAATGTTTGGACCATATTTATAGAAAATTTCCAGGTGTACCACTTGGTCTCAGGTAATTTTTAGAAAAACCTACCGTTTTCGTAAAAAGTAAAAAAAACCCTAAATCGATGAAGACTTTTGAAGTTTTCTATATGAAGGTAAACCTAAGCTGTATGCAAAAATTTGGACCTGTGGGAATTATTGTTATTTAACCACTATTTTTTGTGTCTATATTGACCGGACTACTTGTATTTTAAAAACTATAAAACATAGAACTAACATTTCATTTTTTTTCTATACTTACAGGTAAGTCGCAAGATCTAAATATATAAACATATAGTTGGCCAGGAGTTCCACGCCAGATAGGTATATTATTTATTAAAATTTGATTCGCCTGTTTAATATCTTGGAATGTATATCGCTTCATATTTTGTTTGTTGGGCAATTATTTCAAAAGGAACAAAATAAAATTGTGGAAAATTCCAATTACACTTTTAAGTTGTGGTTTGAGTTTAAGTGCAATTGCTAGACTATATTTACTCCATTTTAATAGGGAACAAATAAAATGAGTGCAAGTACAAGGAAACGCGGTAGTTAATCAAAGGAAAGCGTAGAAAAGCCAGTCGGCACTTACTTACTGCTTTTGACAGCCTATACAATGCCAATTTATCTTTGTGTACGCTACAGTAAACGCAAAAACGTGTGAGTAGGAGAAAGAAAAATATCAAACGCTAAATTAAGGAAGCGCCGAATGCCTGGGAAGAAAGAAGGTTGTTAGAAATTAGTTAGAAGAAGAATAAAGCAACTAAACATTTAAAATATAGTGGAAACACCTAACTATATGGAATATAGCAAAAAAAACGTTAATGTTCGCCTGCAATTCGAATTCACTTTAAGTGCTAACAATAAAGACACAAACAATTTCTGTTACTAAACGAGCTACCAATAGTTTTGAATGTATGCATGTTTGCAAAGCAGTCATGCACACGAGACATTATATTTATTTTATTTTCTTAAAAATTATTTTATTCCATTTAATTTAGTTTTATTTTATCAAGTTTTATTAGTTCATTTCATTTTATATTATATACTTTTAATTTATTGCACTTTCTTTGGTTTTATTTCATTTTTAAATACTTTATTTCATTCTATTTTATTGTGTTTTATTATTTAATGTTTATTTTATTTTGTTTAATTCAGTTTTATTTAATTTTATTTTATATAATTTTATTTAATTTAATTTAATTTTATTTTTTTATTTTAATTTAATTTATTTTATTTTATTTTATTTTATTTAATTTTATTTTATTTAATTTTATTTTATTTTATTTTATTTAATTTTATTTTATTTTATTTTATTTTATTTTATTTTATTTTATTTTATTTTATTTTATTTTATTTTATTTTATTTTATTTTATTTTATTTTATTTTATTTTATTTTATTTTATTTTATTTTATTTTATTTTATTTTATTTTATTTTATTTTATTTTATTTTATTTTATTTTATTTTATTTTATTTTATTTTATTTTATTTTATTTTATTTTATTTTATTTTATTTTATTTTATTTTATTTTATTTTATTTTATTTTATTTTATTTTATTTTATTTTATTTTATTTTATTTTATTTTATTTTATTTTATTTTATTTTATTTTATTTTATTTTATTTTATTTTATTTTGTTTTATTTTATTTAATTTTATTTAATTTAAGTTTATTTTATTTTATTTTATTTTATTTTATTTTATTTTATTTTATTTTATTTTATTTTATTTTATTTTATTTTATTTTATTTTATTTTATTTTATTTTATTTTATTTTATTTTATTTTATTTTATTTTATTTTATTTTATTTTATTTTATTTTATTTTATTTTATTTTTTTTATTTTTTTTTATTTTATTTTATTTTGTTCCATTTTATTTTATTATATTTTATTTTACTCTATTTTATTTTATTATATTTTATTTTATTTTAATTTAATTTAATTTATTTTATTTTATTTTATTTTATTTTATTTTATTTTATTTTATTTTATTTTATTTTATTTTATTTTATTTTATTTTATTTTATTTTATTTTATTTTATTTTATTTTATTTTATTTTATTTTATTTTATTTTATTTTATTTTATTTTATTTTATTTTATTTTATTTTATTTTATTTTTTTTATTTATTTTTTATATTAATTTATATTTATTTGCTTTGACTGTGTGTCGCTACGTTCTTTATCAGAGCTGACACGGTGCATTACTGTTTTATTCGCTATTCCCTTTAATATGCATGCACACAGCTACGCCCATGCCAGCTAAATGATTTTATAGCAATAAGGATATGAACAAAAACTATTACAAGAACAATTACAAGAAAAAGTGGAGTAACTAAGGCGAATGGTTGCGGCAGCTACAAAAGAACCAATTGAAAAAAATTTCAATTTAATGCAATGCGATAAAAGCGATGTACAATCATTTGTATGTATGTGTGTATGTATGTAGGAGTAAGTAGCTGGCGTTGTTGAGTTGCTGCCTTTGCTGTTATTTAAATAACACTGTGTAACAATTTTTGCCCTGACCAATATCATAAATACTTTGATAAAAAATTGTGGTTCAGTCGAATATCGATAGTTAACACATAAATGTATTTCGGCAATAGAGTATATCGATCTTCCATAGAACACCAACTTTTAAGTTATCTAGAAATATAATTTTATCGATTTTTATAGCATGAACAGGAAATGGTATTACTACTTTGGTCCGATGTTTGTAGGTATGAGTAGAATAAGAGATAAACCCGCCTGGCTGAAATTTGGTGTGGAGCCATCATTTTATGTGAAATTTATCATTTCTCGTAACAGATAGATCGGACGAATAGAACGTATAGCCCCATACAATCGATTGTTCCGATTGATGGGGGCTAAATTTTGTATTTTTTGTAATTTTAACAGTGGTAAGGATTGTAGTGAAAACCAGTGAGATTGGACCACTATGACCCGATAATTATCGATTTTTTTCAATAGAGATGAACTGAAACTTATGGATGTTGAGTAAACTTATTAAACAATTTGTTAAACATTTTTTTTACGTCTGAGATCCCTTAAAAAATAAAATGACAGGTTAAAAAAGTTGCACCTTTTGTTACACGATGTTAATTTTCGTACGCCAGGGCGTATACTTAACTTCGCGAAGCTAACTATCACGTGGCGGCCTGTCTGTTGCGTTGTGCGCGTTTTTCCTTTTTTTTCTCGACTCCATTTCGATTCAAACAACTCCTTGACTAAAATGCGTGTCCTATGAGTGTTCGCTGCAGAATATATTTTTTCAGTTGTTTTTGTTATTGTACTACAACATGTGTTCCTGCTGCTGCAGCTGTGTTGCGTTTATGCGGTTTCATTTCCTTGCAACAACTGTCACTGACAATTGCAGCTGTGCCAACATTTGCCCGGTGCTGTATTATGCATGCTTGTGTGTCTGTGTGTATCACCCAGAGTAACTGTGTGTGAGTGTGTGTGGTTCTGTGGTGGCGTTACTGCCAGTGTCAGCCAATCAACTAACAGCAACAAATATAAATTTGCTGGTGATAAGAAGCAGCAACAGAATGGCAAGCGAAATAATAGCTGGTTAATGCGTCAGGTAGTTGTTGTTGGTTGCTGTTGTGGTATAGGGTACTCTCCCACCTGTCACAGTTGCCAGATGATGCTGTAGCTAATGCGGGCGTTTATAATGTCGCAGAGGTGATTTTCATAAATAAATGAATGTGAGAGAAGTTAAAGTTATCGCTCTAAGTAGTAGGTGTTAAATGTATTGCATTATTTTACTTGAAGTAATTAGGTAAGTTTTTTAAGGGAACTCTTGGTTGGGTGTTTTGGGAGAGCCAGGTTAATTTTAGCATTTGAGTAAGAACAATTTCCTTTCAATTAAAAAAATATCACTAGGTGCCGCTGAGTTCGAAGTAATTAAACTTGAATTGTCGCCTGAGCTGCTCTATTTCAGAAATACAATTGCCTGTTTTCGTTGTCGTTGAATTTGCTTTTCAATTAACTTTCAGTTAAGCTAGAATCTTGAAATTTTCATCATCGTTTAGTTCCCTACTCCAAGACAAAATACAATAAAAAATTGCGATAGGTGGGGCACGGCTCGATAAATTTTCAAAATCACATTCCCGGAGTTTTTGCATTCAATATCGAATCAACTTCCCCATGAGTTGGTGTCTAGAAACTTTCACGAACACGAACAATTACGAAATCAAAGTTAACAAAAGTTGGCGTGCTGGTCAGGTAAAAGATGGGATTGAAAGCCTGTAAATACCAAAAATACAATTCCTTAAACTTAATAGACTCTTCTCATAATTTGACAATGTGAACACCCAACAAACATTCATACTTTGGATACATATGTTAGATCTAAAGTTGAGGCTTCTCAAACCTCAAGAATTTTTTCTCAACAACGACACAACTGGAGAATAATAGCGTTCCCAACAAGAAGGTAATTTTTCTATATGGCAAAAACGCTGATGCTCAATTTGAGAAAGGGATTATCTAATTGGACTCAAAAATATTCATGCGATACTGAATATTAATATCGAAAATAAAATGAAAGATCTTCTATATGGTTGATAATTGAAAACGACGTTGAAGATAAACTTAAAAATTATAAAGTTATCAAAATATCTGTAACTAACACTAACCCGCACGGAGGGAAATCTATAGATGGAACATCCATAATTATTGATACCACATTAAATAAAAATTGATAATGCTGTCCCACCAATGAATATGGATGTTCTATCAATACATTTTTGATAAATCACTATTGAAGTGGTATCCATATAAACTATTGATAAATTCTAAAGACTTGGTTTAAAAAACAAAATTTCATACAACTTGACATCTGGTTTCAGTGGGACTCGAACACTGCTCCTCTGTTATGTTAGCCCAGTGTTCGACCATTCGGCTACTGCATATTATAAAATTTTTAGAAAAATTTCCCATCATAAGAAATTAAAAAAATTTTGAATCCAAAAAAACCTTACAACAAGTTGTAATATTGTTAGAAAATCCATAGTAAAAATTGTTGAACTATTATGATTATGCGTCCCAGAAAAATTTACATTTCGCCCATATATATTAATACGCTGTCTCTACCATTATGACTATGCAGTAAATAGAGATATGGATATACCGACAATAGAAATTAATATCACGACCATAGATATTGACATGCCGTTCAAATATATTAGTATTCTATCCATAAATATAAAAAATAGTGCATCATATAGAAATGGTTGACATGTATTTTGACTTTTTATTGGAAGCAAATAATATTTGATAAATTGCTCATTCTGAATGAATGTTGAATCAAACTCGTCGCTATCAATAGCGATATTGTCACAACATTCAATGCATTTCTCTCAGTGCGGTAGACGTTGTCCTGCCATTAATTAGTCTGCCTGCATTCTTATACCCTCATCTCTATCCCTATCCTTATCCCTTTCCCTATCATTTTCCCCTTCAAATATAGGTAATGATTTTTTTTATTTTATGTTTCATTCATAAAAATCCATCACTTGGCCATACCAAACACAATAAAAAATAATTGGATTATCTGTTCAGGCTTGATACCGAGACAAAGTGAAATAGGGATACAATTTTTCTCTTGGGTTCAGATGAACCTGAAATCCACTTCTAGCGGAAACTCTCATCAACACCTTTTATTTGATAGCTATCTGACCGAGCCTGGGTGCTTGGGCAAATTATTAAAATTTTGTTATTTTCGTAGCCGTAATGGAATTTTTGCGGACAACCCTACTTGAAAATATTTTAGTTGGTATGTTCCTTTCATGGATATCAAATGGCATATCTAGCTCCATAAAAAAAAAAAATAGGTGGCAACGCTGTAAACCACCCCAAGTGGCAACCCCAAAGTGTATAGTCTTAGAATCAATCATTCTATCTATATGCCACATTTCATCCCAATCGGTCAAGCAGTTCTCGAGATAGTACCGGACCTACAAATAAACAAATATACTCCGGTAAGTGGCAACCCTAGGTGACAACCCTAATTGAAAATATTTTAGTTGGTAGTTAGCGAAAATACCTTTCATTTGATACCCATATTGGCATATCTAGCTCCATAAATAAAAAAATTTAAATAGGTGGTAACCCTGTAAACTACCCCAAGTGGCCCCAAGTGCATAGTCTTAGAATCAATCATACTATCCATGTGCCAAATTTCATCCCATTCGGTCGAGTGGTTCTCGAGATTGTACCGGACCTACAAATATACAAATATACAAGTTTAGCTCGTTTAAAGTTATTAGATATTAGATTATATGAAGACATTCTTGTGTCAGCTTCGGTCCATCTAATGGTCAATATCTTGGAAACGGGTTCACAGATGAACCTGAAACTCCCATCAACACCTTTCATTTGATACCCATATCGTATGTATAACCACATTCTGGGTCACCCCGGTCCACTTTTTGGTCACTGTCTCAGGACTCCGCGAAATTACTTAACTCTTTCTTTCAGTAGGACCTTCTCTTGGCAAAAGTAAATACAATAAAAACAAGTAAGGAAAGCTGTCTTCGGCTGTACCGAAGGCTATATACCTTTCATGAATAAGCGTCACGATTTTCACTGTTCGATCCCCAGTACAGCCTGTGTCAATTTAACTATATTTACTATACACATTACACATCTTTTTTATAATTTAAAAAAACTTACAAAATAATAGGATCCGAGTTATCGGAACAATCGATTGTATGGGGGCTATATATTATACGTGTTCAATTGTACTGACTTACACTATATACATTACATATGTAGAAAGTACTAAAGGTGCAATATTTTACGTTCCTAACTTTTTAAATGCGGAAGTATTGGCCAAAAAACCTTATATCTGAACAATCGGTTGTATGGGGCTATATGTTATATTTACCCGATCTTCTTGATTTTCCTCTACACACTACATAAATTGAAAATACTCAAGTTGCAAAATTTTATGTTCCTAACTTTTTAATTGCAGAAGTTTTGGCCAAAAAACCTTATATCTGAACAATCGGTTGTATGGGGGCTATATGTTACATTTGCCCGATCATTTTGATTTTCACTATATACACTACATAAATAGAAAGTACTCGAGTTGCAAAATTTGACGGTCCTAACTTTTTAATTGCAGAAGTTTTGGCCAAAAAACCTTATATCTGAACAATCGGTTGTATGGGGGCTATATGTTACATTTGCCCGATCTTGTTGATTTTCACTATATACACTACATAAATAGAAAGTACTCGAGTTGCAAAATTTTACAGTCCTAACTTTTTAATTGCAGAAGTTTTGGCCAAAAAACCTTATATCTGAACAATCGGTTGTATGGGGGCTATATGTTACATTTGCCCGATCTTGTTGATTTTCACTATATACACTACATAAATAGAAAGTACTCGGGTTGCAAAATTTGACGGTCCTAACTTTTTAATTGCAGAAGTTTTGGCCAAAAAACCTTATATCTGAACAATCGGTTGTATGGGGGCTATATGTTACATTTGCCCGATCTTGTTGATTTTCACTATATACACTACATAAATAGAAATTACTCGAGTTGCAAAATTTTACGTTCCTAACTTTTTAATTGCAGAAGTTTTGGCCAAAAAACCTTATATCTGAACAATCGGTTGTATGGGGGCTATATGTTACATTTGCCCGATCTTGTTGATTTTCACTATATACACTACATAAATAGAAAGTACTCGGGTTGCAAAATTTGACGGTCCTAACTTTTTAATTGCAGAAGTTTTGGCCAAAAAACCTTATATCTGAACAATCGGTTGTATGGGGGCTATATGTTACATTTGCCCGATCTTGTTGATTTTCACTATATACACTACATAAATAGAAAGTACTCGAGTTGCAAAATTTTACGGTCCTAACTTTTTAATTGCAGAAGTTTTGGCCAAAAAACCTTATATCTGAACAATCGGTTGTATGGGGGCTATATGTTACATTTGCCCGATCTTGTTGATTTTCACTATATACACTACATAAATAGAAAGTACTCGAGTTGCAAAATTTTACGGTCCTAACTTTTTAATTGCAGAAGTTTTGGCCAAAAAACCTTATATCTGAACAATCGGTTGTATGGGGGCTATATGTTACATTTGCCCGATCTTGTTGATTTTCACTATATACACTACATAAATAGAAAGTACTCGAGTTGCAAAATTTTACGGTCCTAACTTTTTAATTGCAGAAGTTTTGGTCAAAAAACCTTATATCTGAACAATCGGTTGTATGGGGGCTATATGTTACATTTGCCCGATCTTGTTGATTTTCACTATATATGTTACATTTGCCCGATCTTGTTGATTTTCACTATATACACTACATAAATAGAAAGTACTCGAGTTGCAAAATTTTACGGTCCTAACTTTTTAATTGCAGAAGTTTTGGCCAAAAAATCTTATATCTGAACAATCGGTTGTATGGGGGCTATATGTTACATTTGCCCGATCTTGTTGATTTTCACTATATATGTTACATTTGCCCGATCTTGTTGATTTTCACTATATACACTACATAAATAGAAAGTACTCGAATTGCAAAATTTTACGTTCCTAACTTTTTAATTGCAGAAGTTTTGGCCAAAAATTCTTATATCTGAACAATCGGTTGTATGGGGGCTATATGTTACATTTGCCCGATCTCGTTGATTTTCACTATATACACTACATAAATAGAAATTACTCGAGTTGCAAAATTTTACGTTCCTAACTTTTTAGTTGCGGAAGTTTTGGCCAAAAAACCTTATATCTGAACAATCGGTTGTAGGGGGGCTATATGTTATACTGGTCCGATCTTGTCAGTTCCGACAAATGATTCCTATATTACAAAATGGTGGCCACATACAAAATTTCAGCCAGATATCTCAAAAATTGAGGGACTAGTTTGCGTTCAAAAAGAAAGACGGACAGACGGACAGACGGACATGGCTAAATCAACTCATCTCGTCATCCTGATCATTTCGGTATACTTATTGATGGGTTTTTCTCTTCTTCTTCTCATATTTACAAACATCGGACCAAAGTTATAATACCATTTCATGTTCATGAAAGGTATAAAAAATCAGTGAAATCGGTCCATCCGTTCAGGCATGATGTCGCCGCCAAGGGAAATGGGTCTTCATTTATATATGCCATCAAATAGTGAAATAGGGAGTCATTTTTATATATAGATAAGGCAAACACCTCTCTGAACAAAGCGTTTGTATAATAATTTCTAATATTCCTCGGCCAGCCTTGGTCCACCTAATGGTCAATATTTTCGAAACGAGCTCACAGATGAACCTGAAAACTGCTCCTTGATACCCATATCATAAAAACACATTCTGGGCCACCCCTGGTCCACAGGCTGGTCAATATCTCAGGATTCCACACTTTTTTTAACTTTTTCTTTCTCCCAAACCTTCTCCGGACAAAAACAAATACAATAAAAACAAGTAAGGAAAGCTGTCTTCGGCTGTGCCGAAGGCTAAATACCTTTCATGAATAAGCGTCACGATTTTCACTGTTTGATCCCCAGTACAGCCTGTGTGAATTTAACTTTAGCTCATACCGAAATTATCGGAGCTATCGATTGTATGGGGACGATGTGTTATATTGGTCCAATCTCATTGATTTTTAACATCGACATTCCACATTCTAAAATAGCAAAATTTACGAAATTTCACGTTCCTACCGATATAATTACAGGAGTTATCTACCAAAATCCGTTTATCGGAACAATCGATTGTATGGGGGCTATGTGAAATATTTATCCCATTTTAATGATTTTCAACATCGATATTTTACATATAAAAATAGCAATACTTACAAAATTTCACGTTCCTATGTGTTTAATTACAGGACTTATAGCCCAAAATCCGCTTATCGGAATAATCGATTGTATGGGAGCTATGTGAAATATTTATGCCATCTCAATGATTTTCAACATCGATATTTCGCATATAAAAATAGCGATACTTCCAAAATTTCACGTTCCTACCTATATAATTACAGGAGTTATCTACCAAAATCCGTTTATCGGAACAATCGATTGTATGGGGGCTATGTGAAATATTTATTCAATCTCGATGATTTTCAACATCGACATTTCACATATAAAAATAGCAATACGTCCAAAATTTCACGTTCCTACGTGTTTAATTATAGGAGTTATAGCCCAAAATCCGTTTATCGGAATAATCGATTGTATGGGAGCTATGTGAAATATTTATCCCATCTCTATGAGTTTCAACATCGATATTTCACATATAAAAATAGCTATACTTACAAAATTTCACGTTCCTACCTGTTTAATTACAGGAGTTATAGCCCAAAATCCGTTTATCGGAATAATCGGTTGTATGGGAGCTATATGTTATATTGGTCCGATCTTGCTGGTTCCGACAAATGATTCCTATATTGGAAAATGGTGGCCGCATACCAAATTTCAGCCAAATATCTCAAAAACTGAGGGACTAGTTTGCGTTCAAACAGACAGACAGACAGACAGACGGACAGACGGACAGACGGACATGGCTAAATCAACTCATCTCGTCATCCTGATCATTTCGGTATACTTATTGATGGGTCTATCTCTTCTTCTTCTCATATTTACAAACATCGGACCAAAGTTATAATACCATTTCATGTTCATGAAAGGTATAAAAATAGTGAAATCCGGCCATCCGTTCAATTTTTTCAAAGGTTTGACAAGTAGTTGAGCGATGTTTGTTGGGCATAATAAAATTTATATTATTAATTATATCTTGTCCTCAGGCGCTCAGATTTATCATGGCGGCTTTTTTATATGTACGCAGCTTAGCTCCATCTTTCGTGTATTCTCCAAATATTTGGTGACAGTATAGTAATAAATTCGACTATTAACGACCAATTTTGCTCAAACAACCGACCATGCCACAAAACTCTGCGCTTTTGAGCAACTTACCGCCTGTGAGCTATTCACAAATTTTATTACATGGTTGTTATTGTAATGCACTTATGTATGTACATATGCATGTAATAAATACATACAAATTTATGTGCATACATATAAAGTACATAAAGGCCGGCGATAAACGATTGCCAATGATTTTTTCTATTGACTGGTTTCATAATATTAGATTTCAATAGAAATCTATAATTTATGAGCCTCACTGAATCATTATACATACATATAAATTGATTGTTAGCTGATGCGAAGGGGAGAACAAACAAATAAAATACGAAAGGAGCTGGGTAAATGTATGTATGTATTTTAATCTATTTAATGTTTGCCAAAGCGAGAAAATCAATTTACTTTTGTCTTAGTTACACATGTTTCCCACAATTTAGAAAGATTTATATTCAAACTCCTCTAGGCTTATTTCCACTACTTTGGGAGCTTGATGAGTTTCACTGAAGCTTGCAACAGCTTAAAGGATAAAACGATTAAGTGAAGTAGTTTTACTAAAAGTGTTGTTTTAAGGAGGGTGCGGTTTAAAAATACATATTGTGTTTCAGGAGATGAAGATTCGAGAACTAATATAAATATTTCGATTAGCCTGCATCTTAAATGCTGATAGCCGCGGCTTCGGCCTTCCTCTTTTCACGTTGACTGGGAGCTGAGCTGATCTTTCTTCAGTTTCTAGAGTGGAGATGCCAGCCATTACGGACATTACAACCAGCTTTTCTTTTTAGTCCAGTCTCTGTTGCCCTTTTATGTGGTTGCTTAAAACTTTATGACGTTAATCACAAAACTAAAATTACTTTTCGCTTAATGAAAGCAACCACAAAGTCAGCTTGGCGCAAGCTTCTATCACTCCACCGTTTTGAAATGATATGCATTAAAAAGAGTTTTTATTCTAAATAACTAAACAACCGGCCGCAAATACTTATGCATTACATTAAACGCACTTTTTCAGCATTTTGCATGAACTTACAAAAGTCGCAAAGAAGCAACGATATCCTTCTGAGTAAAGCCTTTTTCAGCGCAGTTTAATAAAACCACAAACCGAACAGCGAAAAAGTTTCAATTTAAGCGCCTTTTAAAGCGTAGAAAATTACTTTGAAAACTTGAAACCGCTGAACTTTGAAGTGAACTCAAGCTGAATTCAAATATTTTTGAGTAAGCCGAAGGAAGCGCGTTTATCAATGCGGCATTTTGCATCAAGCGTTACAGCGGAGCTGGTTGCTTATAAAGTTGATTGCACTATTTTTGTGATGTAAAAAGGGCAAGATGTTGGAATGCATAGGGCGGGAAGAGGGGGTTAAACTGTTGGTCAGGCGCTCCTTTTTGTTATAAACACACATTTGTTGTCTGCGCGGATTTGTGGGAAGAGCTTTGGCCGAAAAGTTATCAAAAACGCAAGTCAAATATCAAAATAATTTGAAGCAGGGGCGGAATATAATGCTATTTTTTTAAGTTAACTTCTTAGGCGGCGAAACAAAGTTTTTATAGAGAGTCAAATTTGGAAAAGAAATAATCAAAGAGACAGAAATGAAGCGTTTGCTGTCTCTACACTCCGGCAGATGTCTCAGCAGCCATTTGGAAAAAATCTTTCTTGTATCCACTACTACATATGTATGTCGGAAACGCCTGAATCGATTTGTATTAAATCTGCCATTTAGATAGTATGCTTGATTCTAAGACTTTCTAGTTAGGTGTTGCCACTTCGGGCGGTTTACGGCATTGCCACCTATCTCAATTTTATTTAAATATTCAATAAAAAGTACCAATATGGGGATCCAATGAAAGGTATTTTCGGTCATATACCAACGAAGATTGTTTCAGGCAGGGTTGTCACCTATCAATATCTTAGAAGCTACTGAACCGATTTGGATCTTATTTGGCAAATATGTAGATATTGTGCTTCTTTCTAAAACTTTTTAGTTTGGTGTTGACACTTGAAGCTATTTACAGGGTTGTCACATATCTCAAAATTTTCCAATTATGAACAAGACATGAAAAGTATTTTCTGTCTGATATTCCGTCCCTGGTTTTTGTAGCGGGAGGAAAGCGCAAATAAAAATTTCGTTGTGAAAAAGCGCAATATACAAACAAAAACTTAACAAAGTACTGTGGTGTTTAAACTAAACTGAAAATATTGCCTTTTTTATTATTATATTTAAGGCGAAAAAAAGTTTTGATGAAGGTTTTGTTTTTGTTTGTTGAACTTTACCTCATATTTTTCCACTATTCTCTTTATTGTTGCTTGACCACCAACGCAGATGCGTTCATTGACCTGTTAAACGGCAAACGTTGAAGTATTTTTTGCGCCCGCGCAACTTTTGCCAGAAACCTCATTAAACTTTGTCAGGTTTTGGAATTTTTTTTTGTGAGGTTGCAAATGAGGCTCAAATGAATTTCAAATCCAAGCAAATGCAACCATTCGGTCTGAGCGGTTTAGATATAGCGGTTTGTTTGGCAATATAACAATCACTAGTAGAGCTACGTGCACATATTTTGGGGTCAGTAGCCTCGACTGCTATGATAATTACTGCAAGGATATGTATGCGTCTCAATTACGCGACCCTGATCTATGCCGATGTTACGTGCTTGTACCCACACGTGCATTTGGAGCAATAGGAACAGTTTTAACACGAAAAATAGATATGTGAGTTTGACCTGGTGACGTCTGCTTGGATCAAGGGACTCGCCAGTTCAAGGCTATGCCCATAGCCTTATATGCAAGTAGGTGGGAGTAGTTCCCTAATACTCAATCAGTAAACTAGGCGGATGACGGAAGGTTTTAAGACCAGGGCAAGTTCCTGTAAGGACAATAATGGCGACCTGGTAACCGACGTACAGAGTGTACTTAAATTATGGAGGGAGCACTTCTCCTCACTGCTAAATTGCGAGGGAGACGTCGAACCCGATACCCCAATCCCTGACGATGGAAAAGTCGTCCCACCACCTGACTATGATGAAGTGAGGATAGCTATATCCCGGCTCAAAAACAACAAAGCGCCTGGAAAAGACGGACTACCCGCCGAGCTGTTCAAACACGGAGGCGAAGAGCTGGTAAAAAGCATGCATCAGCTCTTATGCAGAATATGGTCAGACGAGTGCATGCCTCCAGATTGGAATTTAAGTGTGCTCTGCCCAATCCACAAGAAAGGCGATCCCGCTAACCGCACCAACTACCGCGGAATCAGCCTGCTTAATATCGCATATAAGGTTCTTTCTAGCGTATTGTGTGAAAGACTGAAGCCCATCGTAGACAAGCTGATTGGACCTTATCAGTGTGGCTTTAGACCTGGTAAGTCTACCATCGACCAGATTTTCACGATACGCCAAATCCTGGAGAAGACCCATGATAAAAGAATCGACACACACCATCTCTTTGTCGATTTCAAAGCCGCTTTTGACAGCGCAAAAAGGAGTTGCCTGTATGCCGGCATGTCTGAATTTGACTTCCCTGCAAAGCTTATACGGCTTTGCCAAATGACGTTGAGCAATACTAACAGCTCCGTCAGAGTCGGGAAGGACCTCTCTGACCCATTTGAAACCAAACGAGGCTTCAGACAGGGCGACTCCCTTTCGTGCGATTTCTTCAACCTGATGCTGGAGAAGATAATTCGAGCAGCAGAGCTAACCCGCAATGGTACAATCTATTACAAGAGCGTGGAATTGCTGGCGTATGCCGATGATATTGATATCATTGGCCTTAACAACCGCGCCGTAAGCGCTGCCTTCTCTGGACTGGATAAAGAAGCGAAAAAAGTGGGTCTTGCGGTCAACGAGGACAAGACGAAGTATTTGCTGTCATCAAAGAAAGAATCGGCGCACCTGCGCCTTGGCAGCCACGTCACTGTTGATAGTTACAAATTTGAAACTGTGAGGGACTTCGTCTATTTGGGAACCAGTATTAACACCGAAAATAATATCAGTCTAGAAATCCAACGGAGAATCACTCTTGCGAACAAGTGCTACTTTGGACTGAGTAGGCAATTGAGAAGTAAAGTCCTCTCTCGAAGAACAAAGATCACGCTCTATAAGTCTCTCCTCATACCTGTCCTGATGTATGGCTCAGATTCATGGACAATGTCAAGAGAAGATGAGATGGCCCTTGGAGTATTTGAGAGAAAAGTTCTCCGGAAGATTTATGGTCCTTCCCGTAATGCCGACGGCGAGTATCGAAGGAGATTTAACGATGAGCTGTACGAGCTTTACGCAGATCTGACCATAGTCCAGCGCATTAAAGCCCAAAGGCTCCGCTGGCTGGGTCACGTCATGCGAATGGACAAAGAAGCTCCAGCCCAGAAGGTTTTCCAATCGTCACCCGAATTCGGCAGCAGAGGAAGGGGGAGGCCTCGACTGAGATGGAAACAACAGGTGGAGGATGACTTGAACTCCCTTGGGGTTTCCAATTGGCGTCAGTTATCGCTAAAAAGGAATGACTGGCGTGCTTTGATAGGCGACGGCCAAAATCGCTTAGGCGGTTAAGCGCCAATAAATGATGATGATGATGAATTAGGCGGTAGATATGAGGATGCTGAAATATTTATTTTGGAAAATTGGGCAGGGCCAACCAATATAATGCTTGATGTGATGTGATGTAAGACGGTGCTAGCTAACCGCAGTATGTTTAGATAAATATATTTAGCAACGCAATTTCGTGCGTTTTTTTTAATTAACTAACTGTTGTGGTTTTTAGTTTGAATTGTAATTGAAAAATCACTATATACACAAAAATTTTTTTAATTGATAGAACGACGTGATTTTACATTTTAAAACAAAATAAATTTAATATAATTATGTTTAGTGTTAGGGTGGTATGAAAATAAGTATTAGGGTGTTAAGAGAAAAATTAGTGGGTGAGGTAAGAATAAAAAAACATATGTGCCTTTCTATGTCAAATTGTCAGATAGTTAGAATGGAGTACTTCTGATTTGTATGCATTTTAGTCTGGAGTTTCCTTTTATTAGCGATAATAAATACTAAGTCCTACCACTAGTTCCAATATCATTCACCGCAGCTAGAATAAAAGGAATGACAACACATTTGGGCAAATCACAAGATGTTTTATTCGCGTATCTGCTATTAGTTTAAAACTGTCATAATCTCCACGCTGTCATTTCTCATATACAATTTGAATAGCACAATAAAATTGAGCAGGCTATGTATATAAAGTTAGCTATTTTGTTTTCCAATTTGCTTCTTTGAAATGTTTTTTTCTTTTAAATTTTTATTTCAATTTGTCTAGTTTGAAAAGTGAAAGGAGCAGGAAAACAAAAATTAAAAATTTACTGATAAGTTATAGACTCCTGTATGATTGGATTCAAACTTTGAGTACAATAGAATGCAGTAAATTTGAATTTTCCATTTGAAGAACCAAAAAACTTAGCCTTGAATATTTTACATTTTGAATATTCACTTTGCCTAAAATTTTCAAAATTAAAAAAAAGAATATGAATGAATGACTTAAATAATTTTTATTCATTCTAATTCAAAACAAATATATTGGCTACACAGCTTACAATTTCACATATTTTTTGTATAAAGGTGTAGAGTATTAGTAAAATTGGCTTTATAGGACATAAATGGGTGTATTTTATTTGTAATTGTAGAGTTTTGAGTTTTGTGAGGGTTAGAAATACATCTGGCTAAAAGTTCTTGGTTAAGTTGGCTGCAATATATATCACTGCTTTTGGTTTTCAATCCTGAAATATTTCCGAAAAATTCTTGAAAAAACCCTAGTAAAAGTATTTATTATAATATGTATACAAATATGGATATCGTCGGTGATTATGCACAACCACTCATCGGGCATCTAAGAGACCGCGTAAACGACGTTTGTGATAAACACTTTTATAGCCCTTGCAATTAAGACTTGTTCCTTTATTCTCAAGAAAACTACATTTGCGTTGAAAAATCATTAAAAGAATCGATCTTGATCGGAGTTGTCTTAAAATTTTATAATTTGTAGCTGCAAACCCGCCAAATTTAAATATCGCATACTACTAATGGCGGCGATATACAAAAAGGTTAGCCGAGCTTCTCTTTCCAACTTGTGGTGTGTTGCGTTTTGAGTTTTCCTACAAGTTGGCGGGACCTACAATTTTTTGCCGACTCCGAGCGGCACTTGCAAAGCGAATGAATTATTTGCTGAGAAGCTTCTCATGACAGAAATACACCCGGAGAGTTTGCCAAACTACTGCCGAGGGGCGACACCGTTTAGAAAAATTCTTTTTCTAAATAATTTTTGATGTTACTTTTGTCGGGCATCGATCCGCCACGACTTGGTGTAGAAGGCCGAACACTTAACCGCTACACCATGGCGGCCGCCAACGCATACACCGTTTTGAAAATGCCCGCTTTGCAGAATCACCGACGATATGTTTTTTTAACAGAAAAATTAACAACTTTTGTGCAGACTGGACTTAAGTCCATTTTGAAGATATATGTATGAAATGCCCATGTAGCGTTCAAATTTACAATCCAACATTCAATTCTACAAACTTTCACAGAAATGATTGTTGGGATATCTTCATGGATTAAAAAAAAAAAAGTGTCAAAATATGAATTCAATTTCGTTTGAAATTTTTTGAAATTCAAAGCAAAGCAAAGCCAATTCAATTGAATTCAAATTCAATATGAATGATTCATTTGCCGTTTTGGATGGAGTCATGCAGATGTCTAATAAGTTATTACAAAATTTTCATTCATAGTTTTCAGATACGACCGTTTAACTCGTCTACATAGAGTTTGACTCATCTACAAGAGCTGTGTTATCAAAATATTGCAATAAACCATATATGGTCTTATAAGACACCTTGTGAATTGCCTAATTGATACTTTTATTGTTTGTTGTAAAATTGCAATCACTTTGTTTACAGCAGATAGGTGATTGATTTTTCCTGGATTTTCAATTCGTAAGCGGTGTTGCCATTTTGGTGCTTTTGGGCCCAGATGTGACCTTTTTTTGCATTTAGGAATAGTAAACCTCTAAAATTTTAACCCATTAGCGACCGCGTATTAACCCGTTTCTGACCCATAATTTTTCACTAAATTCTGGAATCAAAATATTTGCATCATAATACCTATTTCTAAACTAAAGCAGGTAATCTTTGGAATCATAACCCATTAACGGTCATGACTTAACCCACCTAGTTTTGTTTAAAGACCTATAACCAAATTATTTGAATCACAATCGGTGTATCTACACAAAAATAGTAAATGTGTAGTATCTTAACCCATTAGTGGCTATGTATTAACCCGTTGTTTGCATATTTTTTCTTCATTCATTTTGAAATCAAATTATTTGAATCAGAATCGTAATCCCCATACATAAATTGTATATGAGTAGCACACAGTAAAAAATGAAAGACTACTTTTTTAATTTTAATACCAAATAGTATTATTTTAAGACCCTGAAAAGGTTTGGAAATTAAATTTGGACTAATGATTTTAAAATAATACCAAAATAATACTAAATCGCTCTCTCGATCTCTCTCAATTTTTGGCAATTAAATTAGTCCAAATTGTCTTAAAATAATACCAAAATTATACTCTTTCTCTCAATTAAACGGAAAATGGTATTCATTTAATTAATACTTTTCGGCGTTGTTATATATAAACACCAAATTGGTATTAAATTTAGACTTTTCTTTTTACTGAGCACTTAAACCCATTAACGACCATATTTTAACTTACAGATAACTTTTTTTAATATCTGAAACTAGTTTATTTGGCATATGTTGCTCCACAATTTAAAAAAAATTGAGATAGGTGGCAACCCTGTAACCCGCCCCAAGTCTTAGAATCAACCATGCTATCTATATTCAAAATTTCATCCAAATCGGTCAAGCGGTTTCCGAGATAGTCTGGATACCAGTGGCGTAGATAGGGCGGGGATTTGGGGATGAATCCCCCCATGGGAAAATTTTATTGATTTTAATATTTTTCTGACCGTTTTTTGGTAATTTTATATTTTTTATTATTTCCAATAAGCTTATACGGTCTACATTATTTTTCTCCACTTTTCGTTCGACGTTTCGCCAACCTCCTTGGCCTCATTGATTTTATTTTACAAAAACGAGTTACAGATCTTAATATTAAGTTCTAGGGGTCTATCAATTCTAGTTTAGATTTTGCAGACCTTACTTACAAACACTTACCTGAATTTTCTACTAGCCTTTTGTAGTATTCTTGCCTCAAACATTGGTATGCTTTTGTTATTCCCGATTTTGGTTCGAATTTGCCTAAATTCAAAAATCAATATGGGAATACATACATATTCTTGAGGGAAATTTATTGCTGAATCCGAAATCAGAGTTCAACAACGGGAGGAGGTGCGACCTTAGCCCCGCAAGGAAGGTTACTACTGTCAGGGATAAGTAGATATGGATGTGCCATTCGAAGGCTGTAGAGCTACATTTTCGCAGAGAAAGCATCTATAAATGTCTACATGACACTTTGTTTTTTCTTTGTACTTTTCTTCTATTTTTACATAGAAGAAATCCAATCACGAAAACAGTTTACAAAAAATACATGAAAAAACTGGGAATATTCGTAGTGTCATTTCAGTGTAGACAGTTTTTGTCGGGAATTCAGTTTCCTCAGTTCAGTTTCCTCATTTTCTAAATAATTTTTGATGTTGGTTTTGCCAGGCATTGATATGATACGACTTGGTGTAGTAGGCCGAGCACTTAACCGGCGGTCGCCGTGTGCATAGTAAATCCGAAATTCGATTTAAGCCAAAACACTTCAAACGTCAATGATAGGTCCGAGAAAGACCTCTACGGTGTCATTAAAATTAAAAAAAAAACCGGACAAAGTATAAGAAAATTATAGCAAAAAAACTCGATTCAGCGTTTTTTCCGAAGATGCTTAAACAATAAATATAGTTTAAAAAAACTAAAACTCACGCTTTTAGAGTGTATTGAACTAAAAAGTTGAAAATGATTTTAAAAACCCTACACAGTAGTATTGTGGAAAAAGCGTGGTCCACTTTGTTCCATAATCTTCGTTGTTTTATTTAATTTATTTTTACCTTTTTAGTGAAATATTCTTTAAAAGCGCGTGTTCTCGCTTTTTAAACTATATTTATTTTTTACTTTTTAGTTAAATGTGTTGTGAAGTAATCGATAAATATATCGAAGTATACCGCAGTCAAAACGAAACCTGTGGACCTTCCCTTTCGTTTGATGACCATATTGAAGGCATATTTCAAGGTTTTTGGGACAGTCTGAAGTTCAAATGACAGACTGAAGTGGAGCTAGATACAAGCAAGCAAACATACATATGAATATAAATATGTACAAGTAAAGCTAAAGAAAGCGTAGTAAAAAAACTAGCATTATGAGGGAAAAGCGTCTTGCGCTCGATATCCCAAAATTATGGCACAAAGCGGACCACGCTTTTTCCACAATGCTACTGTGTAGCATTTCAACTTTCAAGTTCAATACACTCTAAAAGCGTGAGTTTTAGTTTTTTTAAACCATATTTATTTTTTACTTTTTATCGAAATATATCGAAATCCAAATGAAACCTGTGGCCTTCCCCCTTCTTTTGATAGCCATATTGTAGGGAATTTTAAAGTATTTGGGCCTCACATTTTGACGATAACTCAGTTATCGATAAATTTATCAAAATATATCGATGTCCAAATGAAACCTGGGACCTTCCCCTTTCGCTTGACACCCATATTGTAGGAAATTTGAAGGTTTTTGGGCAATCATATTTTGACCGATAACTCAGTTATAGATAAATTTAACGAAATATGTCGCTGTCCAAATGAAACCTGGGACCTTCCCCTTTCGTTTGATACCCATATTGTAGGGAAATTTTGAGGTTTCCGGGCAACCACATTTTGACCGATAACTCAGTTATCGATAAATTTATCGAAATATATCGAAGTCCAAATGAAAACTGGGGCCTTCCCCTTTCGTTTGGTACTCATATTGTAGGAAAATATTAAGGTTTTTGGGCATTCACATTTTGACCGATAACTCAGTTATCGATAAATTTATCGAAATATGTCGCAGTCCATATGAAACCTGGGACCTTCCCCTTTCTTTTGGTACCCATATTGTAGGAAAATATTAAGGTTTTTGGGCATTCACATTTTGACCGATAACTCAGTTATCGATAAATTTATCGAAATATGTCGCTGTCCAAATGAAACTTGGGACCTTCCCCTTTCGTTTGGTACCCATATTGTAGGGAAATATTAAGGTTTTTGGGCATTCACATTTTGACCGATAACTCAGTTATCGATAAATTTATCGAAATATGTCGCTGACCAAATGAAACCTGGGACCTTCCCCTTTCGTTTGATACCCATATTGTAGGAAAATTTTGAGGTTTCCGGGCAACCACATTTTCACCGATAACTCAGTTATCGATAAATTTATCGAAATATGTCGATGTCCAAAGGAAACATGGGACCTTTCCCTTTCGTTTGGTACCCATATTGTAGGGAATTTTAAGGTTTTTGGGCATTCACATTTTGACCGATAACTCAGTTATCGATTAATTTATCGAAATATGTCGCTGTCCAAATGAAACCTGGGACCTTCCCCTTTCGTTTGGTACCCATATTGAAGGGAAATATTAAGGTTTTTGGGCATTCACATTTTGACCGATAACTCAGTTATCGATAAATTTATCGAAATATATCGCTGACAAATGAAACCTGGGGTCTTCCCCTTTCATTTGATACCCATATTGTAGGGAAATTTTAAGGTTTTCGGGCAACCACATTTTGACCGATAACTCAGTTATCGATAAATTTATCGAAATATATCGAGGTCTAAATGAAACCTGGGGTCTTCCCCTTTCGTTTGATACCCATATTGTAGGGAAATTTTAAGGTTTTCGGGCAACCACATTTTGACCGATAACTCAGTTATCGATAAATTTATCGAAATATATCGAGGTCTAAATGAAACCTGGGGTTTTCCCCTTTCGTTTGATACCCATATTGTAGGGAAATTTTAAGGTTTTTCGGACACCCACATTTTGACCGATAACTCAGTTATCGATAAATTTATCGAAATATTTCGAAGTCCAAATGAAACCTGGGGTCTTCCCCTTTCATTTGATACCCATATTGTAGGGAAATTTTAAGGTTTTCGGGCAACCACATTTTGACCGATAACTCAGTTATCGATAAATTTATCGAAATATATCGAGGTCCAAATGAAACCTGGGGCCTTCCCCTTTCGTTTGATACCCATATTGTAGCGACATTTTACGGTTTTTGGGCCACTGGGACTTAGACCGAACGAGAGTTACATACATACAAGCAAACAAGCAAACAAACAAACAAGCAAATATACAAGTGTACCTAATAAAAGCGTGGTAAAAAAGTTGAACGCAAAAATTTTTTTTCGACATAAACTTTTAATAAAAGTGACACACACACTGGATATTTTTTCGATGCAACCTAATGTACATATCTAAGTTAAAAAAAAAACGCTCTTTATTTTTGTACCACGCTTATAAACCACATATTGATGAACAAAATATAAAATTTGGATAGAAATTTTATGAATTTTGATATTTTAATTTTTTCGTTGAAACATTATTTTTTTTTTCGTTTTGAAGAAAGGGTGGCGACCGGTAGTGGTCTGGCAAACTATCCGAGTTTTTCTTTGCAAAAGCAAAATTTCATCATAAAACAGGCCAACGCAGAACAAATATTTAAAAAGCCATTCTTAATCGTTCTGTTATTATAGGGGTGCCTTTCCAGAAGATAAGGTTTCGACATGGTGAGAAAATAAATCGACAAATTTTTTTTTTTTTGCAGAAAAAAAAAAAAAAGATAGTGACGTCGTTATGACCGTTTCAGTCGAGACGATCGATCGAATTGAGTTACGAAAAAGGCGTATAGAGCGATTCATCGTATACGTGGAAATATAGCGGCCTAATCCCATTTTGTTTTTGCCAGCCCTTTCAAAGTCACGCAGCAAGAGAAAGCACGGTGGCGAGGAATCTAAAATATTAACGAGTTTGACCGCATTTTGCAAAAGGAAAAATGAAGACAGACGATTTTCGTAATACATTACTCTTTCTGTAAAGTATTGTCAGCACTTAACAAAAGTAGCAACTAAAGTTGTAATGCCCATTCACAACAAGGTCAAGCATTCGTGCGACAGTATTTAAAGATGTAGCAATTAAGAAATAACTCTACGGCAGACCGGCTGAGCGTATAGTTTCACCTCATCTCCCAGCTTCTAGAATTAAATGCAAGACAAAAGAGGTTAGCAGACAGGTGTAGAGCTCTGGAAAGTCGTCATTACTGCTTAAATACGTGAGCGTTGATTGAGGACAAGACCACACATAAAATTACATTGCCATTATTGGACGAGTGCAAGTAGGTATATGCATCTTGCAGGTTGACAATGAGGTCACAACCTAGCGATCGTAAAAACGCTTTTCAGTTACTCAGTTCAACTTGCACAACCTTTGAGCTACGCTGACCTCTTTGTAATGCGCATTTAAACACCGTTAAGTCTTTAACAAACGCCATTAAAGCAATTTGGTACTAAGCGTTGTTTTAAATGTATGAGTGCACTTTACAACAACAACAACAAGAGCTAAAACATCAACTGCAAAAAGCGTTGACTACCTTTTGAATAACGTAAACAACAATGAAAGCTCTGAACAATACAAAAGACAAGAAGTAAATGATATAAAATTTCACTCTTTTTTCTTGCAGCATCCCCTCTAACCCTTGAACACCTTTTCTGGCATAGTTTGCACTCCCGCTGTTGTTATACTTTTTTTGACTTGTTTTTTGTTTTGTATTTTGTTTTTTTTTTGGTTTTTGTTCTCTAACGCCACCGGCCAACAAACTACAACACAATGGCTGATTACAGATGTTATTTGCGGCATGTGATATGTTGCAACTATGTCCTAAAAGATCCGTAATACTGATGTGTCATCCTCTACACTCACATATACATATTTAGAGTTCATACATACATATGTGTATATATATTTTTTTATACTAAGTACATGCAATCTATGTAAACAGACTTTAACAGTTTTTCATGTCCTCTTAAAGTCAGTTACTGCCATCAGAGTTAATATGGTTGATGCAATATAGCTCGTAATGATGATGATGATGATGATGGTAATGATGAATCCATCGCTTCAATGTGACGAAAGCTTAGAGCAAATTGCTCGTGTGAGTTAAAAGCTGGAACTTAATAATAACATCACCTACTGTAGGTGCGTATTGTAAGAAAGTGCTGTTCACACTTGTCCTTAATCGTTCATCTTAAATTTTAATAAAGGCTAATGTAGTTAGTAAGCAATAAGAAAGTTAATGAACAAAAAGAAAGTTTGTGATAATCCGGTTAGCACATTTTCTTTTTCAAAGATGTGGCATAAATATGTGATAATCTACAGAATAGTTTTAATCTTTAAAGCAATTTAGCTAGGACTTCAAGTATGTAAGGAGAACACCGCTACAGTTTTCCAAAGTCTGGAAGAAGAATTTACAAAGGATAAGGAACGAAAGGAAACAAAACAAAATAAAAAAAATATAAAAAACAAAATGAAATAAAAAAAATAAAAATAAAATTAAAAAATATAAAACAAAAAAAAAAGAAATTTAAATTAAATAAAATGAAATAAAATAAAAAAAAAAAAAAAAAAAAAATAAAATGAAATAAGCTGGTTTTTTGTTTTAATGGTCTACAGGTTTTGCGAAATTTCCAGTGCTACAATTCTAAAATGATTACCGATACCTACAAATACCTTGGTTTGCTGCAAGCTCGAAGGATACAGCACAGTGAAATAGTGATGGACACAACAAATGAATATTTACATAGAGTTAAAAGCTTACTAAAGTCCTGTCTAATGGAAACAATCTTTTTAAAGCCATAAATAGTACATTCGCAGTACCGGTTCTTACATACATTTTGGCACAATAAAATTAACTGTCACAGAACTAGAAAATGTAAAAAGGTCCACGAGAACGCTACTTTCAAATCTGCCATCGAGCGTTTGTACCTACCCCGTTGCCAAGGAGGTCGTGGCATAGTAGATATAAAACATCCTCACCGGAAGTATATTTATAAGCCACGTCTCTACTTCCACAACCAACAAAGTTCGCTACTAAGAACTATATGCGAAGCCGATTTGAAGTACTCTCCGCTAAACCTGCAACATGATACGACACCAGAAATGCCTACAGATGTCGAACACAAGCAAACACTTATTCAGGAATGCAAAATGAAAACCATCCATGGAAGACACCCATTCGCTCTGGAGCATATAGAAATAAACAAAGCCGCATCCAAAGAATGGCTAAGCCACTCTGGAATATACGCTGAAACTGAAGGGTTCATGTTGGCCATCCAAGACCAAGTAATTGCAACAAGGAACCACTGCAAATAAATAATACGTGCCCCCATTGAAAATGATAATTGTAGGCGATGCCGAAGCAAGCCCGAGACAATCCACCACATCACCGGTGCATGTGTGACGTTGACGGCTACTGAATACCTAGCAAGGTACAAGCAGGTGGCAAAAATTTATTATAATATAGGATAAAAAAAAAAAAACAAATAAAAAAAAAAAAATTAAAATTAATATATCTACATATAATAAAATTGTAACAGGTCGATGTCTGTGCATGGCAGATATCAACAAAAAATTGAATGGGGGAAGAATTATTAAGCGAGTAGAATCCAAATAAACAATTTTGTGTGTGTCTGTCTGTCTGTCTGTCCGTATGTTTGTGGCCGTATCACTCTGAAAGTAATGAATGGAATTTAATGAAACTTTTTTCGTTGGATGGCTCGACGCTCAACTTCAAATTTAAGATATTACTTTTATCGATATCTCAACTGGTTTTGGAGTTATCGCCCAATATGTGGACCATGTCTATCTGTATGTTTGTGGTCGTAACACTCTAAAAGTACTGAATGGAATTGAATCGTTGGATTGCTAGACACTCAACTTGAAGTTTGAGATATTATTTTTTGCAATATCTCAACGGGTTTTGGGGGTATCGCCCAATGTGTGGACCAGAGGTGACCAAAAATGTCTGAGTACAATATGGGTGTCAAACGAAAGGTGTCAATGAGTGCTATAATATGCGATGTGATTCATTGAAATAGCTGAAATGGTTTGGGAGATATCTTGAAATTTCGATAGCTCGGTTTCCGAGGTATCGTCGAATGCTAAGCCAGCTGTAAAAAAAGAAATTATACTAGTATATACCCTTTCAACATTTTAGATAAGAATTCGGTCGTCGAAGTTCACCAAGTTAGGTAGATTGATCAAAAAAAAACTTTTGGAAGATCAATTATTTGTCTATGTTCCTAGAGTTTTGAAAAAATAGTATGTATTGAAAAACGGTTTTCAAAAATTTTACTTAAATATATGTATATGTCCTTGAAATCGACCTAAAGTGAGGTTACCAAAGTAAATATTGCTTTGGCTTTAAGTATTGATATTAAATTTCAAACTTTGATATTTATATAATATTATTGAATACTGAAGCATTTACCAAGTCTATTTAAAATTTTCAAAATTCCCATCAATGGGGAAAGGTAGATTGATCAAATAATTGGAGGTTTTCGGGCGATCACGTTTGACCGATAACTCAGTTATCGATAAATTTATCGAAATACGCCAAAGTCCAAATAAAACCTGGGGCTTTCCGTTTCGTTTGATACCCATATTGTACGGCAATTTTAAGGTTTTTGGGCAATCACATTTTTATTAATAACTCAGTAATCGGTAAATTTATCGAAATATATCGAAGTTCAAATGAAACCTTTCGTTTAATACAAATATTATAGGGCAGTTTTAAGGTTTTTTGGCAATCACATTTTCACCGATAACTCAGTTATCGATAAATTTATCGAAATATATAGAAGTCCAAATGAAACCTGGGACCATGCCCTTTCGTTTGTTACGCGTATTGTAGGGCAATTTTAAGGTTTTTGGGCAATCACATTTTTATTGATAACTCAGTAATCGGCTAATTTATCGAAATATATCGAAGTTCAAATGAAACCTGGGGCCATGCCCTTTCGTTTGTTATGCGTATTGTAGGGCAATTTTAAGGGTTTTGGGCAATCACATTTTTATTGATAACTCAGTAATCGGTAAATTTATCGAAATATAACGAAGATCAAATGAAACCTGGGGACATCCCCTTAAGCTTGGTACCCATATTATGGGAAAATTTTAAGGTTTTTGGTCAATCACATTTTTACCGATAACTCAGCTATCGATAAATTTATCGAAATATATTGAAGTCCAAATGAAACCTGGGGCCATGCCCTTTCGTTTGATACCCATATTGTAGGGCAATTTTAAGATTTTTGGGCAATCACGTTTTCACCGATAACTCAGTTATGGATAAATTTATCGAAATATATCGATGTCCAAATGAAATCTGGGACCATTCCCTTTCGTTTGATTCCCATATTGTAGGGTGTTTTTAAGGTTTCTGTTCAATAACATTTTCACCGATAACTCAGCTATCGATAAATTTATCGAAATATATCCAAGTCCAAATGAAACCTGGTGTCATCCCCTTTCAATTGATACCCATAATGTAGGGTAAATTTAAGGTTTCGAATTTCGATTGATAACTCGTTATAGATAAATTAATCGAAATATGTCGAAGTCCAAATGAGACCTGGGACCTTCCAATTTTGTTTAATGCCCATATTGTACGAAGTTTCTGCACCTCTGTGCGAAATTTCATAAGTTTAGGTCAAGTGTACTCAGATTTATATGGAAAAACAAAAAAATCGAAAAGTAACGGTCCCTAGCATGGCCGGACCCCCCCCCCCCCCCCAAAATTAACCTAAAAAATAGCCTATACCTCCTTCCAGACTATTAGCTGTCTGCCTACCAAATTTCAACAAAATCCGTCTTGCCATTCTCACGTTATTGAGGAACCGAAGTAAACGTCTGGACATCCAAACATCTCTACATTCACATTTATAATATTAGTAAGATTTCAGTAATCTGAACATGCTTAACGTGTTTTTTATCAAATTATCGAAATATATCGAAGTTCAAATGAAACCTTTCGTTTAATACCCATATTATAGGGCAGTTTTAAGGTTTTTGGGCAATCACATTTTCACCGATAACTCAGTTATCGATAAATTTATCGAAATATATAGAAGTCCAAATGAAACCTGGGACCATGCCCTTTCGTTTGTTACGCGTATTGTAGGGCAATTTTAAGGTTTTTGGGCAATCACATTTTTATTGATAACTCAGTAATCGGCAAATTTATCGAAATATATCGAAGTTCAAATGAAACCTATGGCCATGCCCTTTCGTTTGTTATGCGTATTGTAGGGCAATTTTACAGCACAATTATTAAAATCGGAGTCCTTAAAAAAAAAAAAAACAATTTAAAAATTTCTAAAATTTACCCCTTTTTATGAAAACTAAACCTCGTTGAGCGCCGCCTAAGAGTTTGCATAGATTATTCTTTTGTTAGATGTAAAAAAGGAGGGTCTAAGAAAACCTTTAGTTTTTTGAACCATCCTACTGTTCATATGAAATCAGTCTCGTATAGGTAATGTAACGCTCTAAAATTTTACCAGCAGTGTCGAGCAGACATATTGGCCTGTAGCTGGACGGCTCCGCCGGGTTTTTGCCAGGCTTTGGCAACAGCACCAGAGTATGGCGTTTCCAGATTGAAGGGAACGTTCCCTCAGCTAAACAAGAATTGAAGAGACTCGCAAACATTGAGGTCTTATAGGTAACTGCCACCTTCAGTACTTTGTTGGGCACGCAGTCTGGCTCCGGGGACTTGTTGTCATCAAGTCGGTTAGCCGCTCGAATAACTTCCACCACTGTCACTTCATCAAATGCGTGGATTGCCACGTTCGATATGGTAGACACCAACTGCCGTTGTGTGGGAAAAAGAGTATCGACCACATTCTTAAGGAAGGACGGGCAAGTCGGCATGGCTTTCCGCTGTTTCAACTTTTTCAAGACGACTTTGTAGGCTGTACCCCAGGGGTCATTATCAGCGTCATCGCAAAGTTCAAGGAAGCATTGTCGCTTGCTGTTCGTTATAGCGGCTTTTAGTGCATAGCGTATAGCCTTCACCCTGCATTCTAGGAAATCCGGCCTTCCTCTTGCTCGTTGAAATCGCCTAAATGACCTACATAGCCTATACGGCTAGTTTCTTGTATTGCCGGTTCTACGAGAACGGTACCAGTACTTGTGCTGTACCCATCGTGCCGAAACGACCCGGGCCGTTTTCTTATATCGACCCGGCCAAGAGCAATACACTCGGGGTGACCCTGTCTGACATTTAGGCAGGGCTAGACCTCGCTACAACAACAACAACAACAATCACCACAACTAGAACAGTTTTATTTTTGTATTTTTTTTGTTAACTCATTAAGTCCTGATCACAGAATCACTGACGCAAGACATAGGTTTCATCAAGAAAAAAAAAATCCAAATACCTTTTCTTACCCTACCCAATAGACCCAATTGTTTAAGTGCAATTTTAGGCTTAATTATGTAAGAATTTTGTACATGTTCTCTAAAGTAAAGTATTTAAGGAGAAGTAAAATACATACATTTATTATAGTTTGGTAGTCAGAACAATAAATTGTTGGTTGCCTTTTTCATATCGCTTTCCTGAGCTTATTTCGAAACTACTCTTGCGGTTATTTTTAAAAAGCTATAATATTTCACTTGCTCAACCTTAATCCCGTCACACGCTAGATTATTTATTTAATATTAAAAAGTTTTCAATTAATAACTTCTCGCTTTAGGTCTCAGCAAAACTTTCCGTTTCAACATTCCACTACAAATCCTTGAAAATCTGCCTGGTTTTTAATTAGATTTTAGCCTCAGCTAACAAAAAAAGTGCTTTATGATGCAATTTGCTGTTTCAGCTACTGCTTTAAAATTATGTCAACAACACCACGCCCAAAACATGTTTGACAAAATGTTGCTGATGGAATTTACGAGTATTTTGTCTGCTGCACATTTTTACAAGCGACTCAGTATACAAAGTTGTATAAAAAGAATTATAATTTTTGAGCGCAGATAAGTGAATTCAGTAGGCTTATGGTTGTCAAGGAAAAGGAAAAGGGGGAGGTATAAAAGCATCTCTAATGTCCTTGTATACAGAGATGTATGTAAATTAAGGTGGTCATTATTCGTATGGAGACAATGTTATCATCATATTTTCGAAGGCTCAAATCGATAGTAATATAGCCGAAGATATCACAGACAAATTTGTATCGCGATTGGAGATGGTTTAGGCGTGTCACAGGGGGGTCAAAGTTAAGATTGCTCTATGGTGACTCAAAAACTAAAAGAGATTTTTCTTCTTATCTAATACTCGAAATCGATAGCACTATGGTTACTATCACATAAAAATTTGGTTCCGATTTGAAAGGGTTGGGGTCAAAATTCTGCTTTTTTGGAAATTCTGCATTCATAATTCCGGAAGTCGAAACACCGGAAATCAAAATTATGGAAGTCAATATTCTGGAATCCAAAATTCTGGATAACGGAATTCTAAATTGCAAAATTCTGGAAAACAAAATTCTGAAATTCAAAATTCTGTAATTAATGATTAAAAATGCGTGTTGATAACAAAAAAAGTGCGCACTTTTTTTGTTATCAACACGCATTTTTAATCATTAATTACAAAATTTTGCCTTTAACATTTAACTGGACTTGTTTTGAAGGAATTAAAAACAAATGTACCGTGCGTATTGACACACAATTTCACGGCTGTGAAATGTTATACGAAAAAAAAAATTAACATTCTCATGATCCATGTGCGCATAAAAAATCGGTTGCAGATCCAAATAATCATTTTAAAAATATGGTTTCGCTTGAGTTTTCTGCATCCTAGCCAAATAATTCAGCGTTCGGTATCTATGACAGAAAAACACATTGGACATTATCTGCCATCAAGAAGTGCCCTTAAGTTAAAAATTAGAAGACAACGGAACAGTTTAAAATGTTTTAAAGAGCCAACTTGTGTTGAAAAAATAGACATTCCTTTATTATCACTTTATGTTTTGGAAGGTCAACTATTTATTTTAAGTAAGAAAGTTATTAAAGTTATGGCGAATGCATTCTTAGTTTTGGAACAAAATCTTCGCTGCAGTTGTTAAATGAGAGCGACTGCTGGATTATGGACGGTAAATTTGACGTTGTTCCAACGATGATGAGGCAGCTATTTTCCATACACGGCTGAGTAGAAATACAAATTGTTCCGCTGGTTTTCTGTCTTATGACCAAAAAATCAAAGTCAATGTATATTTCTTAAATATAAGCACAATTTATTAAAATACTCGATTTTGCTCAAATTTTGGGGAAAAAATTTCCAGAATTAATTCTGGAAAACGTAAATTCCGGAATTATGAAAAACCAGAATTTTGAAATACAGCCAAAAAAGGCGAAGGAAGTGCGGAATTCCGATTTCCAGAATTTTGTCGACCCAGAATTTTGATTCCGGAATTTTGACTTCAGAATTTTAATTTTAGAATTTTGACCGTTTCCGGATTTGAAACGCCTAAGGCGCGTCTTAGGGGTTTAAGCTCAGACCACTCAGTGCGACACGCGTCAGGTGTTTCCAGTCGGAACCAAATTTTGTATGTGATATCTCCGACCATAGTGCAATCGATTTTGTGTATTAGATACAATTAAAAAGTTCTTTATTTTTTGAGTCCCCATTGAATAGTCTGAATTTTAACCCCCTCAACCCCCTGCGACACGCCTTAGGCGTTTCCAATTGGAACCAGATTTTGCGAATGATATCTCCGACCATAGTGCTGTCGGTTATTTATTTATTTTATGTTTGCAAAATGTGCATATTTGTGAATTAAAAAAAAATTAAATTGTGCTACAACTACCCAGTAGGGAAAATCTCTAGTTCAGAGCTAGTTCGCTTCTAGTACGTTCCGAACCAGTACTAGCTCGCGACCTATCTTTTTTACATGAAATCAACTGGCGAATTTATGTCCTAGGCTGCAACTAGTACAAAATTCTACAGTTTGGATCTAGTTCGTTTATTGGTACTATTTCTATAGTTCTGAACCATTTCTAAGCATAGAAACGAATATAAATTAAATACGAAAACTTAATTAAAATACGAATCCAAATGCCTTTTAATGGTTCCTCAAACACTGGTTTCGAACTAGTGAAAATGTAATCACTAACGTAGTATTTTTATTGGCAACTTTATATCTAGTTCTCAACCTGATATTTGTTCACTAGTGCCTGAGTTCCCTGCAGGGTGGGGACGAATCCACTGGGGTGGTTTTCAGGTTCCAACCCTTAGTAAAAATTACACAAAAAATATAGTAGAAATTAACAAAAATCCGGTAAAAAATACCAGAAAAATACAGTAAAAATATAGTAAAAATTGCACAACAAATATAGTAAAAATTACACCCAAAATAGTGAAATTTACACAAAAAATGTAATAAAATTTATATTGAAAATATAGCAAAAATTACACAAAAATTTGATAAAAAAATAATTAAAAAATATAGTAAAAAATTACCCAAAAAATATAGACAAAACTACCCAACAAAATAGTAAAAATTATGCAAAAATTATAGTAAAAATTACACAGAAAAAAATGGTAAAATTTGCACTAAAAATTTGGCAAAATTTACATAAAAAATATAGCAAAAATTACAAAAAAGTTATCGTCAAAATACGCCAAAAATATTGTAAAAATTACCCAAAAAATATAGTAAAAATTAAAATTAAAATTGTTTAGTAGCCCACTCAATTTCCTTAAAGAATCTGTATTTAGCTTTTTGTACATAGATATTTCCCTCGTGAAGGGTGGATACCTTGCCGCGGTACGAGGGCTTAAGTCGATAGCCACAGGGCTACGCTGCCCTTGTGATCATAGCTCCGTACGGCACTTCATCACGAGAGCAGCCTAGCCTCTCTGGCGCGACGACAAAGATCTTCCCCCTCCCAATCCAGGGTGTTACGCGAAACCGTGCCCATTGGACGTTTGCAGCCGGGAGGCAAATCGTGGCTGTATTTGAACGGAGCCTCTCTGACACCGGGTCGCCTCAGAGAGTAAGCATGGCCTTACCGCGGTACGGGGCTCTGCCGCGGCGGACGACACATTTTCCCCTACTCTTCCCTTGACCCTAAGCTGGCCTTGACCGGCGATGGGTCGTACGAACAAGATGAACTCGAATAACCTGAATAAAAACGAAAAATCTAAAAAACAAACAACGCCAAACTTCACTCCTCAGCAAAGGAGAGCTATGGAGGAGCAGGCGAGGAAGCAACAACAACGCCGGAGGACAACCTCCGTTCCACAATCAAGGGGGGGATCGACAGCGATGGCAACTACGAGTCGGTCAACCAACCCTCTATCGAATAAGATTGACTTGATGGGAGCTAGCACCAGTGCGGTTGCCAACGCAGCTAAGCGGACAACGGCGGATGCTAAACTCCCATCAACCGCTGATATGAAAACCAGTATCTTTACGTCTGTGGCAGCGGTCTCACGACCTGGCCTCGGAGTTTCGAAGGAGAAGGAAGCTGCAACTGAGATGTCGGCAAGGAGAGCGACCGCGATGGCAACTACGGGTCCGCACTCCAGGGAGACATCTCCCCGCCGCTTCACATACCACGAGAAAAGATTGGCTGCAAAGATCCTGAAGAGGTATGAAGGGGTACCGCAGGAATCACTGTCGCCGAATTCCGGTAAATCTGTAGAGCTAGCGAAAGCTGTGATACCGGATTTCCAAAATTCGTACATGCCAAAGAGGTTAAAAGTTAACCCTTTCAAGCGCCAGAGATCGGATCTGGAGTTTATTCCCCCTCCCAAGCGGCATCAGAATACCTCTGGAGCGGGCAAACTAAGCTTTGCTGAGGTAACCAAGGACAGGATCCTTATAGGCGTCCTTGACCGAGGCAATGACCGTCTGGCCATCCCCAAGGACCGGTGGCGTTATGTGCGAAATGAACTCGGCAACATTCTTCTCAACGTTGCTCCGGAGTTTCCGGGTAGTTCGGCACGAGTAACGGATGCGGGTTGGCACCAGGGCCAAATTAAATTACTCGCATGCGAGGATGCAAAAACCGTAGCACTGTACAAGGCAGCAGCTGCTAAACTGGGTGAAGTCTACCAGGGCGCAAAGATAGAGGTCGTCGACTGGAAGGACATTCCAGCTCGTCCAAGGGCAAGGGCGTGGATTCCGGCCATCCCTGACGAACCCGAGAGAATACTCGGGATGCTACGGCTAATGAATCCGTCCCTCCCAACGCATGACTGGAGTGTCAATCTGGTCGGGGATGCGGTAGGGCCCGACAGACAGGTGGTGTTCACCATGAATAAAGAGTCAATCGAGCCCCTCAAAAGGTGCAATGGCCTAGTACACTACAGCGTAGGCCAGATCGTTATCCACGTATATCGTGGTGATGCTCAGCGCGCTGCCTTCTCGGCTGCTCCGGGGGAACCGGAAAACTTATTACCAGAAGAGGAAGCGGAGGATTCCGATGCGGAAAGCATGTTATCCGCCACGTCTCTTGGCGATAGTGCTGTGAACAACTCGGAGATGGAGGACAGCCTACAGGACGAGGAAGTCCTCGACGTCACGGTGGTAGCAGCCAACGCTGAGCGACTAACATCTAACGCTACAGGCAGCAGGACTCCTGCAACGCCACATCGGGCAGTTAATCGGAACAACTCGTCGTTGATAGGCAACCTCCGGGATGGAGCAAACCTCGACGATATGGGGACGGCAGGGAAGTCTGTGCGCTCTCATGTTGGTGGTGCTTCAGATTAATTTGCACAAATCTAAAGTGGCTTCGGCTGCTTTAAGTAGTCGTCTTTCTAAAGGCGACGTGGATGTGGTCCTCATCCAAGAACCCTGGGTCAATAGCTCGAGAATCTGCGGATTGGGGACTAAGGGCTTCAAGCTCATTCGAGCCAGCGAGGAGAGCAAAGTCAGAACGTGTATTTTGGTCAAGTCTGAGTTGAACTCCTTTCTCCTACCTAACTACACCAATGGTGATATTACCGCTATCAGTCTAACGGTCGACAGCACCCGCCTGACGGTGGCGTCGGTCTATATGCCCTACGACGCCGAAGAACCCCCACCACAAACGGAGGTGAAAGACCTGGTGTCAAATTTCTGCACGGGTAATCTTATTATTGGAGCGGACGCTAATGCTCACCATGTCCAATGGGGGAGCTCCGACATCAATGCCAGGGGCGAGTCTCTGTTTGATTACCTCTTAACAACCAACCTGGTGATTTGCAACGTGGGTAATGAGCCTACTTTTATCACTAAGACCCGCAGGGAGGTCATAGACCTCACTATCTGTAGTGAAGGCGCTTATGAGTGGGTCAGAAAATGGCGGGTTCTGGAAGAACATTCTTTCTCCGACCACCGTTACATAGAAATGGTTTTAGACTTTATTGTAGAACAACCAATCATGAAGCGCAATCCACGTAACACTGATTGGCAGTTACACAATGAAATATTAGACAGAGACCTACCAGTACTGCCCTCACAAGCCCCCTCATCAGTAGAGGAGCTGGAGGATCTTGTTACTACATTTACATCGGCGCTCTCAAATGCTCTAGGACAGGCTTGTCCAGTGCCAAAACCACGCGGTAAACACAGGCCACATTGGTGGTCCTACGATTTGGACTCGCTCCGAATATCATGCCGGAAACAATTTAACAAGGCCAAGAGCTTCGGCTCTGAGCCTCATTGGCATGAATATAAAGCTAAACTAAGGGCCTACAAAAAAGCTCTGAGACAGGCGAAGAGAACCTCGTGGAGAAATTTCTGCACTGGCGTCGAAAAGGTCGACGACACAGCGAGACTTAGACGAGTCCTCTCGAAAAGTCAAACAACCATCAGCTATTTGCGAAAGCCTGACGGATCCTGGACCAGCACGGAAGAGGAAACCCTTGAGCTGCTCTTGAATACACATTTTCCGGGGAATCTGCATGATGCACCACTAGCACCTGCAACAAACCTGGCAGTAAATATACCCATCACTGAGGAAAGAGTAAGGTGGGCAGTTAAGAGCTTTGAACCGTATAAGGGTGCCGGGCCGGACGGGATTATCCCCGCGCAACTTATAAACACGTTGGAGACATCAGCTAAATGGCTGGTATTTCTCTTCACAGCCTGCCTGGCTCTCAACCACATTCCGGGCTCCTGGAGAAGCGCCACGGTAGTGTTTATCCCTAAGGCTGGGAAGGCATCCCACTACGAGCCAAAAGATTACAGACCGATCAGTCTCTCGTCCTTTGTACTCAAAACCTTTGAGAGGATACTAAGCGACTACCTTTCAACGACTATTGATAGCAACCTTATTTCTAGCTATCAGCATGCATACACCAAGAGTAAATCAACAGAAACTGCTCTGCACAGCCTAGTATCTGTCATTGAGAAATCGCTGTGTGAAAAGGACTACTGTCTCGTGGCCTTCTTAGACATTGAGGGGGCTTTCAACAATATAAGCCCGGAGGCGATCAACTCCGCTCTAACTAATCTGGGCGTAGATAGACCTCTAACTGGTTTAATTGACCAACTTCTAAGAGGAAGGAAAATAGCTTCTTCACTTGGTACGGTCGAGTTATCACGCTATGTCACAAGGGGAACGCCCCAGGGTGGTGTTCTTTCCCCGCTTTTATGGAACCTCACAGTCAACTCGTTGCTACGTGACACAAGCTGGGGGGGCGGGAAGATAGTGGCATACGCAGACGATTTAGCTATTGCATTCAGAGGCAAGTTCCCACAAACTCTGTGTGACCTGATGCAAGTAGCACTGCGAGAGGTTTCGAGGTGGTCCTCTCGCTGCGGACTTAGTATCAACCCGGGGAAAGTGGAACTTGTCCTCTTCACCAACCGGTACAAAATACCGCCACTAAGCCTACCAGAACTAGATGGCACGCGCCTGGGCTTGTCGGATAAGGCCAAGTTTCTAGGCATAGTTCTGGACAGGAAACTGAATTGGAAGGAGAATGTTCTTCAGCGCCAGAAGAAAGCTTGCATCGCTCTTTACACATGCAAAAGAGCCATTGGCAAAAAATGGGGGCTCAGCCCTAGAGTATGCAGTTGGATCTACACGGCCATCATTCGCCCAATCATGCTGTATGGAGTCGTCGTATGGTGGCCGGCACTGAGCAAGACAACATACCTGAATCTGTTGCGGAAAGTCCATAGATCCAATATGATCTGTATAAGCGGTGCGCTAAGGACAACGCCCAACGAAGCCCTCCAGGCCATTCTGGGCATTTTGCCACTTGATCTGGAAGGGTTTCGGTCAGCGGCGGCATCAGCTCTGCGCCTAAGAGAAACCTTCAGTTGGGGTGCGGGTACTATTGGACACTCCAGTATTCTGGAATCTTACAGCTTTCTCCCTTTAAGCACAGATCGTTGTGCGACCACTACAGTCGGGGATAGCTGCTTCAAAATAAACATTCCCAGCAGAGAAGACTGGGAGAGGACGGATTGGTGTCCCGAAACAAATGGTGGCACTTCCATATACACCGACGGCTCGAAGTTGGACGGCAGAGTTGGAGGAGGGGTTTATTCAAGGGATTTGGACCTTGAACTCTCCTTCAGACTACCTGATCATTGTAGCGTCTTCCAGGCGGAAGTCTCGGCAATCCGGGACGCCGCGGCCTGGTTAAGCAAACGTGTTATCGGAGGAGATATCACTATTTTCAGCGATAGCCAGGCGGCAATCAAATCCCTTGGCTCATACACGTTCAACTCTGAACTGACGCTCAGCTGTCGTCGATCTCTTCAGGAGATGGCCCAACAGAACCGCGTAAACCTCATATGGGTCCCGGGACATAGGGACATTGAGGGAAACTGTAAGGCAGACGAGCTTGCCAGGCAGGGCACGACCAAGCAGGTTCTTCGGGATAAAGAGCGCTTAGGTATGCCGTTTGCCACATGCAAACTAATGCTGAAGGAGCACACACTCCGTCAAGCCAACGAAAGATGGCTGCAATCCCCAGGGTGTCGGATATCGAAACAAACCTGGCCAAAATGGGATCTTAAAAGGTCTAGACGCATTTATGCCCTAACTAGGAGGGAAATCTGCATATTGATAGGGGTATTAACCGGTCACTGCCTCATTGGTAGGCATGCAGAAAGGCTAAGTGTGCCCTACCGACGATGCTGCAGGAGTTGCAAAGATGATGAGGAGGAGGAAACAGTGGAGCACCTCATCTGCAACTGTCCGGCTTTAAGCGGCGTGAGAACGCGCTTCTTGGGAGTTCCGTTCCTAGATAGTCTAAGCCAGATCGCGGAACTGGACATAAAGGACTTGATGGGCTTCATAAAGTCGTCTAAGTGGTTCGAGGAGGAGTAACGGTGTCGGTTTAGGAGTGTCAGTCCCGGGATTCTGCTATGTGGAAAATCCCAACAACTCAGGGATTTTCCATATGGCTGGGTCCCGGGGCTGACTTTCCTTGTGTTGGTGGTATCACAACGGGCCTTCAAAACTGGCCTAAGTGTGCCTCTGCGGCAGCCACTTGAACCTACCTACCTACATAGATATTTGCATTTTTGACATTTTTTGAAAGAAAAAATTGGAAATAAAAAAATATGCTATTTTTGAGGCTAGGTTAGGTTAGGTTCAAGTGGCTGCCGCAGAGGCACACTTAGGTCAGTTTTAAAAGGCCCGTTGTGATACCACCAACACTAGGAAAGTCAGTCCCGGGACCCGGCCATATTGAAGCTAAAATACTAGAAAACGGCGAGTCAGAAAAATTTGGTCAATGCATCTTTTGTAGGGAATTCGATTTCCTTCAAAAATATGTTCAGGTAAATGGTGTTTTACAACAATGGTTTGCCGTTTTTATAGCTATAGAAAGTTAAGTCTGTAAAATCGAAACTAGCGATGATAGACCTGTAGACTTAAATTTAGAAATCTAAAAAAAATTACAGTAATTTTTGTCACCTTTCTTAAAAAGATAATCAATATAATTTTTGAAAAATAAACGAATTTTTTTTTTGGCCCAGTCTATCTATATTATACATGCAAAAAAAGTAAAAACGCTACACTTTTTTGGTGTAAAACTAACACTATTTTGTTGTCAACGTTCTTTAGATACACTAAAATTGTGTAAAGTGAAAAAGTGTGGCTTAAATCCATAAACGCTGATCGTCGCTACCATTCAGAAAAAAGCTACAATTTGACGTCGGCAAGCATAAGTACCCGATAGCCTATCCATCCTAATGGTAGACACCTCCGTTCAGCAGTTAATAATTGTTAGTTCGGCTCGCGGGGAAGGCAATATGGCAGTGTGTGAAGCAACGTGAGTAAGTGTGGTGTAAATAGTACTTTTTATATTTTTTGTTACTTTGACTCTTTTTTTAGTGCTAAAATAACACTTTTTTTAGTTTTTTAGTTTAGCACCTTGTAGTGCTGTTTTGAAACCAAAACTTTTTTGCGTGCATTTATATAAAAAAAATAAAATCTCAAAATTTGCGAGAGCAATAAACTTTCAAATACATTCATACTGCTGGCAAGCGAGCGACGATTTTTGTAGCGGCTTAAGGTGACAAAAGAAACAACAGACTGTATTCGGAAAGCGTAAAGTGTGATACATTCCTTCATCCGACATAAATCCAGTTTAGGTACAAAGTCTGTTATCGTTCAATTTATGTATGTATTTTGAACACTTCGAAGATTCCCGCTTCATGGAGTTGATCGAGGTATACAACCGCAGCCCATGGCAGGTTAGATCTTGAGTATGATCGATATCGGGTCTGGCTGTCGTAAAACTGCTGATCTTTGTAGTAGGCTCTACATAATTACGAAAAATTTTGTTGAGCGTTATGAAATCGTTCAAGCGGCACAAGTCTATCCACTTCAGAAACACTCCCCAAATCCTTTGAAGAGAACTTTACTGCTAAAAAACAGAAACAACCAACATACATACATAGATAAATCTGTATAACCAAACGTTGCTTTCACATAAACGACTAGACCATAGACCATTATATATATTTATATATATATATATATATTCCTATGAAATTCCAGTAATCAACTAAAGCCGTTGTGGCAGCTTGATGGTTCCATTCATAGCTCATTTTACTCTTGTGGTTGTTATTGTTTTTTTGAGTGTTGTCTTCTAATGACCGAGAACGAAAAAAAAATGACATTACAGCAGCATTTTAGCTTTTTGGCTTTTATCTTAATTGCTTGTCGTCATCATCAACATTGTCAGCTCAACAATTTGCAACAACATTTGCACTGCCTTTTCGAAATTTTTTCGTTGTTTTTTTTTTTTTTTTTTTGCTGAGCTAAGCGTAGCTAAGAGCAGCTCAAGCGCGCCCATCATCAAACGTAAAATGCATATCTACTTTGGCTTGACTTGGCGCTTGTCCTTTCATCTCCATCTTCCGGAGTGGCAGCATATTTGTGTGCGCTTTTAAAGCTTTTTTCTTTACTACTACATTTATGCTGTGCTGTTGCAGCTTCCATTTTATAGTAGTATACTGCTTGCTCACTATAAATACCATACTCTCTTGGACCACACATTTTTACATAAAATCCGGATGCAACTTAACATATCCGTCGGCCATGTGTTGCCCTTCAAATTGTCGCTTTCAACAGGCATTCTAGTTTTGAATGTAGCGCAATGATGTGGATAGTTAAATGGATGGACGGTTGAGCGGACGCATTGCGGAAGTAGAAGTGATGACACCCTTCATTCGGGGACAACTATCTACTAAAGCCAACATACAAATATGTTATGCATGTATGAGGTGCATAAAAGCTTCAAGGCATATTAGAATGGCTTAGCCTATCTGCAAGCCAATGCTCCGCTTACAAAGCCATTCACACATATCATACCCCATTTTTGTAAAAGTCATCGAGTGTTTGCGAATTTCCGTAGCAGCAGACGAAAAAAGTCCAATTTACCCATATGATAGCCAAGCGGTTCGGTCTGTGCGCTAAAGTGGGGTGCATTAAGGGAAATTGAGCGGATGATGATTTTGGACCTAAATTTTTTTTAGTAGCCGTACAAAAATATGTTTCTTAGTTTTCTTTAGTCGTTTGGCTAGCCTCCTAGTTGCTTTGTAACTGAGCATAAACGAAAAATGTGAAAAATCAAATTGACAGTAAAATAGTTTTTTTTCGGATATAAGGATATAAGTGTAGACTGTTGTTGAACTAAGAAATTGTCGCCCCACATGCAAATGGCCTAATTAAAAAGGAAAACGGGATGCGCATATATGAGATTGCTTCTTGATAGAGAATCACAGAGAATATCAGGAAGGCAAAGTGTTATCCAGCTTAAGCAGCTGTTGTTGCAAACGTATGTGTGTTCAAAACGGAACTGAGGCTGAACTACTCAACTGCTACCTAATTGGGATTAAATGAAAGATGTGCTCAAACGGAAGGGAATGTTTGAGACTGTGCGGTTTGCAGACTAATTTTGGTCAATTATCACAGTCCAGCCATTAGTGACACTGCTTACAGCTGAGACAAAAGTCACGCAAGTCAACCTCGGGATCTGTCTTTTAAATGAAGAGGAAAATGCTGCTTTAAGTAAACTTGCCTAAACACACTTAAATGTTCTTATGCTCCAATATACATTTTGCCGACCCTTAGTACCCATGTTTGAGTACTTACTCGTATAATCGGTAACATATATTTGTGGGTATATTTTTCTTGAATCATCTACTCAGCTTCATCACTTCTTTCCCTTGGAGCCTAGCGTTTATCATTGTAATAGTTTTTCTTCACTTCAATATGACTTAGCGACCTAGCCTACTTCATCTAGGCAAGCGCATCAGTCCCTGACTCCACTATAAAAAAAGTAATAATAATTGCGGCGATATACCAACAGGTTATAATAACCTCTAACGAGATTTTTGCCGAGCTTCTCTTTCCAACTTGTGGAGTGTTACTTTCGAGTTTTTCCTACAAGTTGGTGGGACCTACAGTTTTTTGCCGACTCCGAACGGCACTTGCAAAGCAAATGCGTTTTTGCTGAGAATCTTCTCATGGCACAAATACACCCGGCTCGCCAAACTACTGCCGAGGGGCGACCACGTTCTTTTTCTAAATAATTTTTGATGTTACTTTTGCCGAGCATTGATTCGATACGACTTGGTGTAGAAGGCCGAACACTTAACCGGCCGCCCCAGAGTGACCATTGCCTAATTAAATATATGCAGCTGAACATGCAGAAATCCAGGAGACCAAATTTGGCTCTCACTCGGATTTCAGTTTGAGTTAGGGCTACCGCGTTCTCCGGCATGACCATACGGACGGTGAGGTGTTTTCGCGTTCCTAATCCACCAATCTGTGCAGTATAAGGAATTTGCTATCAACACCGTCCAAAGGGATTTACCCTTAGAATTTCCATAACCGTATCATCGTGGGCGATTTTAATGCCCGCCATGATTTGGGGTATTCGCATCTTCCTGTAGATGGCAGGGCACGGAAAATAGCCGATCAAATTGACGCTTCGACTTTCTGTACAGTGAACGGAGAGCTCCCCGAACTTTACTATCGTTAGTCCGGGTTTAATTAACGGCACTAACTGGCACCCGATGGTTGCTTTGGCATCTGACCGTCGATCGTGCCTCGGATTTCATAAACTCTGAGAAAAGATCATACGTGTATTTCAAAAAAGCTAGCTGGGTTGTCTCTACCGGTGTTGGAAAATTATGGTCCCCAGCCAAAGCCCTGTCTAATCCTATGGGTCCGCCTAAGAATGTCGACATCACCTTTGGTAACAGGACATATGCAAAGGCATTTTGCAGACAGTATTCCTCATCCCGCACAGGACAGGAGTAGACGTGAAATTTTCAGGCGCCCGTATAAACACAAAAACTTTGCCCCCGTTTCCATCACCGCTACAGAGGTTCGAGAGGCCATCAGGAAAACCAAAAACTCTAAAGCCATCGGACCCGATGACATAGCCATGGTGCATCTCAAACATATCAGCGAGGAGGGAGTTAAGTACCTCACTGCCGTCTTCAATATGTCCTTGACCACTTCGGTCATACCCGCTAAATGGAAACAGACAATCGTGGTCTCGCTACTAAAGCCTGGTAGGCCAGTTAAAGTTGGGGATTCGTATCGCACGATATTACTCCTCCCGCCAATAGATAAGACACTGGAGGCGGTCTTACTCCCTCTCTACGCATCAAACTTGAGGTTAGCCTAGCACCAAAATGGCTTCAGGAAAGGTAGGAGCACAATATCCACTCTCAATGCCATTAACACTCAGATAACAGATGGACTCAACCAGAAAAGACCTCATGACAAGACGTTTCCAGTTGTCATTGATCTGTCTTAAGCTTTTGACACAGTCAATCATGCGCAGCTGGTTTCCGATGTGAACGACTCGTTAAATTGTGGGCATTATCCTATCTGGCAGACGAATATTCTCAACAAAATTTTTACATAATTCGTTTGTGTCCTGTTTCAGCCTAAAGTGTTGTGTGGGGAATTCATTTAAAATTGTAAGTAAAACGCTCAATTAAGGAAATGCTTGCTAAGCTGAGAGGAGTTTTCTCAGAAAATCACCATTGCTTTATGGCCTCCACGTTTCCATGACCGCTACCATGAGTGTGTAAATACTGTCACGCTTTTAATTTAAGTGCTTAATATCAGTTGTTTGTATGTGTTAGGGATGTTGCGAATGTCGAGTTTAAGGCTCTTCAAAGTAAAATTGCGCGAGAAAGCTTTTTAAAATTTTTTCAAAGCTAAAAATGTAGTCAAAATAAAAGAAACTGATTTTAATCATAATAATAAGGGTACTCATGTAATCGTAGAAACAGCGCGTAAAGCTCGTAAACGTATAAATTTGCCAAATGCGTAATAAACTGTCAAAATTTGTATTCAAAGAAGTTTACATAAATTTGTTAAATTTCCGCGACGGTTTCGGTGTGTAAAAAGTACATAATTTTATGCAGTTCAACGAGGCTGTTCGACATGAATTTTTTTTAATGCATTTAATTAGGGCGTTCATTTCACTAGGCTTATAAATGTGTAAATTTACACATTTGGCAAAGTTATATGTTTAAATGAATACCGCTACTATTTTTTAACAATACAATTTTACAGACTATTGCTAAATATTCGTTCCATCTCTAGCGCGTCTTATGCTCTGATTGTTGTGAGTGCCTGCCAAGCAGACGCCGAAATTTTCATATCTTCAATTCTCGTTATTGTTGCATTCTGCCCACAAATGCAAATGATTTTCCAATAAATATCAAACAGAAATGTCTCACCTCCATTTTGTCCTTGAAGACCGAAGGCACTACGTGAGTGAGCCAAAGTGCTGACATTATTTGCACACTTTATCACTACTCAAACGATTTTTATTTGCACTGACTATAATTTGAGTGATGCCTCTCAACCATAAGGTTTTATTTCGGGAAAAACTTAAAAAAATTACTTGTTTCTCCTTCTCTTGTGTAAGTATGTTTGTAAGTTATCAGTTTGAATCGGTCATATAGTTATAGTCATATATTATGGTAGTATGTATGTACGTATGTACATATATTTGGGGTGGGCC